>CM037640.1:2093787-2513787 GCA_015227895.2 Colaptes auratus
TTCAATGTTTTAAATAGTAAAGAGGACTATGGGGCAGGCAGAGCAATCAGAGCCGCTTTGATCTGTTAATGTTCTTTGACAATAACATGGAATTTGCTTCAGTAGAGGATACTTAGAAATCTGTTACCAGCGAGGCTCTGGATGCCCAAAAAACTGTGAGAGTAGAATTTACTAGTCTGTAGTTCCTGAGGGTGAAGAGAGCTTTAGCTTGCACACTCAAGCAAGTCAGTCAGTTTTATAGCAACCTCTGCCCTCCTGAGCCTGATCACTCCATTTGCTAAGCATCCATATAATTTATGCCTATAGGACTGCAGTTCCTCAGAGTAATTTTTCTTCCATCTGTTCAGCTTGAATGGAGAACATTCGTTAAATGGTGTTTGGAGGGATGTTGGCAGTAAAATGCATGCCCACCCTGGTATTAGGCTTGTTAACTGGTCTTTCTAGGCACAAAGCTGACATTGTTAGAGTAGCTCAGAGTTGAACAAGTACAAGTAAGAGAGAGCATATTTTATTCTTCTCTTATAAACTTGAGTATTCTTTCCCATTGTTCTTCTAAAAGCAGTTAAGATTAACTAAATGCCCACTCAGAATAATTAGAAGTAGTTGAAGTCCACCTGTCAATTGTATAAATTAGATTAAGCCCGCCTTTGCAGCCTGATACTTTTTCAGATTCAAGAAGCCAGAGCCGAGTAAACATTGAAAGTAATTATGTCTCCTTCTCCTCCCTTTCTTCCTCTTTTATTTTCCTTTGCTTTTTAATGTTAGTTGTTATGGAAAAGAGTCAACTTGAATTCCAGAAAGCCTGCCTCTGGCATTCCCTTTCACATTCTTCAGCAAACAATGTCTGTCTCCAGAAACGCAAGAGGAAAACACTCTCTCTCTTTTTCATCAAATATCAATGTCTAAGCCTAATGGAGCTCAGACTTTTTTTCTCTTTGCAGGCTTGGGGAACATCTTTATTGATGTCAGTATGTGCTTTTTTTAGCTTCATTTGTTATCTTTAAGCAGCTGCCAAAGTGTAAACAAGTTCTTTTTCTTTTTTTGTGTTTAAAAAAAAAACCCTTAACTTATCCAAAGGCTTTACTGCTATTGTGTGTGTTGGACTATGCTAACAGCAGTGGAAAAACATTATTGTATGCAGCAAATGTTTGGTTTATTTCAAAGACTTTTCTAAACCATTAAATCATCTACATTCCCTTCCAGACTTCTCATTTTTCCTTGGTAGTAGAAAACAGAATGAAATCAGCTAGAAGAGTAGCATAAAAAGTTATCTGTGATAATGAAGAAGAAAAGTTGTATTTCTGACAGCACCTTTGCATCTTAAACTCC
The DNA here is from genome assembly GCA_015227895.2 of Colaptes auratus. Taxonomy (NCBI): domain Eukaryota; kingdom Metazoa; phylum Chordata; class Aves; order Piciformes; family Picidae; genus Colaptes; species Colaptes auratus. The sequence goes on from CM037640.1 coordinate 2,095,117, forward strand.
TGCATGATCCATAGTTCTGAAGTCATGGTAGAAGGGGAGCATGTTAAGGCTGTGGCTGCTCAAAAGCAGGAGTCACAAACCATTGCTCCTTCCAAGCTGAAAGGTCGAGCTGAAACGTGACCTCTTTTGATTACTTATAACACAAACATAATACAAATTTCCCTCTTCCTGTGTCACCCCAGCACTGTATTTTGTTGCCAGACCACAATGAATTTCCAAAGATGAAAAAGGGAGAAAAAAAAGAGTGATTTTAAACATTCAGCACACAGAGAAGAGCAGAAATGGATGCGTATATGTCTAGAAAGGGAGCGCAACAGCGCTGCTCAAAACCAAACTGTTTACTATCTCCACTGATGCTGATAAGACTGCAGAGCAGGATGCCATCCAGAGGGACCTGGACAGGCTGTGGAGAATTTGGCTGAAGAGAACCTCATGAGGTTCATTAAGGCAAAGTGCATGGTCATGTACCTAGGTCAGGGCAATCCTCAATGTAAGTATAGGCTGGGGTATGATGAGATTGAGAGCGGCCCTGAAGAAAAGGACTTGGAGTGACTGGTGGGTGAGAAACTGGCCATGAGCCAGCAATGTGCCCTTGCAGCCCAGAAGGCAAATTACAACCTAGGCCCCATCCACAAAAGTTTGGCCAGAAGGTCAATAGAATTGTTTCTGCCACTCTGCTCTGGTGAGACCTCACTTGGAGTACTGTGTCAAGCTCTGGGACCCCCAACACAAGAGAGACATGGACCTGCTGGAGCAGGTCCAGAGGAGAGCAACAGGCTGGAGCCTCCTGGACAGGCTGAAAGAACTGGGGCTGTTCACCCTGGAGAGAAGACTCCAGGGAGACCTTATAGCTATATCTCAATTTCTGAAGGGGAGCTACTGGAAGGTAGGGGAAGGACTGTTTAGAAGGGCTTGCTGCAGCAGGATGAAGGGCAATGGTTTTAAACTGGAGCAGGATAGATTTAGGTTGAACATGAGGATGTTCTTTACAACGAGAGTGGTAAAGTACTGGAACAGGTTGCCCAGAGTTGTGCTTGAGGTTCCATCTCTGGAGACATTCAAGGTCAGACTCAATGTGGCCCTGGGAAGCCTGCTCTAGTTGGAGGTGTCCCTGCTCACTGCAGGGGGTTGGACAAGGTGGTCTTTAGGGGTCCCTTCCAACCTGATGTAACCTGTGAATCTGTGACATACAGCCTGTCTCCAGCAAAATCACTGACACCAGATGTGATTAGACTGCTAAAAATCACTCCTTGGAATTTACAGTCTTGCAATCCTCTTCAGACTCTCACAGGAAAACTTCACAACTAAGAAAACAGCTATGTTGCCAAATTATTCCTTACAGCCTTCCAGGGTTTTGTTTAATTAATTTCATTTTCCTTTTTTAACTTGAGTTCTGCTTGATGTGCCCTGGAAAGTAATGATATTTACTGAAAAACCCAAGATGCACTCTCAAGGAAATGCACAAACCTGTATTTTAGGCTTGAGCTACAGTTTATACACCTCCTTTAGTTAGCATCATGTAAAGCATGGCTCAGGATTCTTCTGGCAATGTAAGGTCAAGAAGTGGCTTACTCAGCCTGGCATTATCTCAACCTGCCAGAGGACTGCAGAGTTGTGTGCAAGCAATTTGTGCCCCGTCTGCTTGGCAGAGGGTTTTGGAAGGACGCACTTCTGGGTGTCTCCTCTCCTTCCTGAGATTTGTGCAGAAAACTTCTCTTTTCCTTTGGTCAGGATTTTATTACCCACTCTCCACTGTCCTGAATATTTTCTGTAGAACATTTAATACTGGTGCTCTCCACTGGAGAGCTTTGCCCTGCCCATGCACACTTGGGTATCTGGTCTGAAATTAATGGCTGTTTGCATACTTGCTTCATGCAGGTTGCTTGAAGGTGGTGGGGAAAAACACTACCCAGCTGCAAACCTCTTGGAGTCTCCCAGTTCCCGAGGCAGTGTGTAGGGAGGAATGAATAGCAAGGTTTAATGCAGGAGGAAGAGGAAAGAAACCACTGTAAGGCTCAAATGAAACTCCTGAATAGAGATATGGTTTGTGACAGGACCTGCCCTGTGCCACTGAACTAACTTTTCTTTCTTTTGGTCATCCAAGGTATTTCCTGTGCTTAAACCTTCCTGGGTCCCCTCAGCTACCTTGCTGTAAAACCTAGGAATTCAGCTTGCTGTGTTTTACTCACTAGAACACATTTATCATGCATTAGGAGTGCAAAATGCTATGCCCTGCTGCAGTACTAGCTATTTTAAACTGACAAAGAGAATTGGACTTCTAAAACGTTGGCATGAGCTGGATGGCAGCATCAGGGATGAATTGCCCTGGGTGATTATTCATTCTTTCACCCTAAGGTGAGATTTGTGTTTTTCACATGGCCAAATGGGGATTGCTTGCCACTCAGAGGTGTGATAAATAGTGAAGTTTTGTAATTTTGCCTGTGTTGCAAACTGGTTCTGAGATGGATCACGCTAAATTAACTATCAAAGCTGCTAGAACCGAAGATGTTTACAAGGCACTTAATCACTAACTTTTGCCCTGCTCAGCCCATTTGCCCTTTTGGAAATAGTTACAGGGATCTGCCTCAGCAGATGACAAGCTACTCTGCACACAGCTGAGGACTGCAGCTCGATTGTGCATGCCCACACTAAGCCTTTGCCACCTGTGTTTGTTTCTCCTCAGATTTTATAACCTCAGGACAGTGCTGCAGAAACCAAGCAGGCTGAGCCATTTAATGGATAATTTCCTCCCCTCTGAGCCTCTGTGTATTTCATTTCACAGTAGAAGGCACTGTGCAGTTGGAGTTTGCCCTCTCAAGGAACTGTAATCTCCTGGTTTCTTGTAGTCATAGAGATTCCAGGGAACTTCTCAGCTTTACAGTTTCAGCTCTGCTCAACACTCATGCCTAATTATGGTAGTTATATTTTATTTCAGCTCTAGCTTTGATTTCGAAAGGATTTTTAAATACTCTGTCTTCTCCTCTGCCATATATTCTTAAATGGCTGCATTGTTCCATCTCAGATATGGCTATATTTTAGTGGTTAGCCAGGAGATTGCTATACCAACTATTTAGTTAAATGCTTTGTGGATCTTTCTGTATAAAAAGAGCCCCATTGAGACTAAGAGGATATTATTATTCATAATGCGGTGACTAGTTTCACACATGGCTGAAGCAAAATAAATCATCCCTGTTTTTAACAAAACAGTGAGCAGACCTCTTGTTGACCACAGCATATTTGTGGTCAGCAAAGAAAGAGTCTTTTATACCTATTAATATGCTGCCAAGGTGCCTTAGCTGAGATTTTTGCCCTAAGAGAAGTGGGCTTCCACTACCACACACGTTTCTCTGCTAAGGCAGTTTCCAGAGCCCTACCCCTACAGAGTGGTTCGATACTAAAAGTACTGGGAAAAGAAACTGGCTACTGAGAAGGTTGGTACAAATAAATATTGCTCACATCATCGAATCAGTAAGGTGGGAAAAGACCTCAGAGATCATCAAGTCCAACCTATCACCCAACACCTGATGACTAACTAAACCATGTCTCCAAGTGCCACATCCAATCCCCTCTTGAACACCTCCAGGGACAGTGACTCCACCACCTCCCCGGGCAGCACAGTCCAATGGCCAACAACTTTTTCTGTGAAGAACTTTCTCCTCACCTCCAGCCTAAACTTCCCCTGGCACAGCTTGAGACTGTGTCCTCTTGTTCTGGTGCTGCTTGCCTAGGAGAAGAGACCAAAACCCACCTGGCTACAACCTCCTTTCAGGTAGTTGTAGAGAGCAATGAGGTCTGCCCTGAGCCTCCTCTTCTCCAGGCTAAGCAACCCCAGCTCCCTCAGCCTCTCCTCACAGGGCTGTGCTCCAGACCCCTCCCCAGCTTTGTTGCCCTTCTCTGGACACGTTCAAGACTCTCAATGTCCTTCTTAAATTGAGGAGCCCAGAACTGGACACAGGACTTAAGGTGTAGCCTAAGCAGTGCTGAGTCCAGGGGCACAATGACTTCCCTGCTCCTGCTGGCCACACTATTTCTGATGCAGGCCAGGATGTCACTTGCCTTCTTGGCCACCTGGGCATACTACTGGCTTATGTTCATCTGGCTGTCAACCAGTACCCCCAGGTCCCTTTCTGCCTGCCTGCTCTCCAGCCACTCTGATCCCAGCCTCTAGCACTGCATGGGGTTGCTTGTGACCAAAGTGCAGCACCTGGCACACAGACTTGTTGAATGCCATCCTGTTGGACTCTGCCCATCTGTCCAGACCGTCAAGGTCCCTCTGGAGTGTCCTTCCACCCTCTAACAGTTCAATACCTGCCCCCAACTTGGTGTCATCTGTGAATTTACTGATGATGGACTCAATCTGATAAGAAAACACGCAGTGGTCTTTTGATTAAGCAGTAATTTTTAATTCTGAGCAGTCATACAACCCCCTGATGTGTCAGCATTCCTGTTATGTACAGCATCAGAAAGCCTGACATTTTGAAGAAAACCTGACAGCAAGCATCATTCTGATCCTCTAGTCACCACACTGCCAGGGCTGTACAGCTAAACTGCAGTTCAAATGGTTTGTAATTGGTCTGTTTACTGCACAGTCAAGGGAATGGCTGTTAAGGAACATAGTTCCTTAATTTATAAACTATATGGCAAATACTAATAAAATATTAAATGCCTTTCATTAATATCAAAAATTGCCAAAACATATCAAAAGGTTCCATGTATGGTTAGATTATATATTCACAGTGGGAATGTACAGCATTCAGGCAACTATAACAATTTTAACTATTTTCTGCAAACCAGGAGGAGTATCAGAAAGAGAGAACAGCCCCAGGAGCCAAATGGCATCGACCACACCAGGGGAGACTCAACAAGAACCCTTAAGCCAAAGAGGCAATGAATTAATTACTCAGAGCTGGTTCCACCCAAGCAGAGAGTGCTGCTGCTGCGTACAGCTGTTGAGGCTTTGGGGTGCTCTCATGTCCCAGGCACAGCTGGTTGCTGGCAAGAAGGCCACACGGTCCCGGGGCTGGTCTGGCTGCTGTGCACAGCAGGCTGCTTGCGACGCTTCTCGCGAGGGGCACTGGCTTTGTCCTGGGGAACTGAGGCACTGCAAAATCCTGGTTGCAAGGGGAAGCAGGCTTGGCTCTGACTCCTAAGCTCATGGCTTCTCTTGTAGCTTGCAGTGTGTAGGCTTGTGGCTTTATCCAAGGTGCTGGACTGGGCACTCGAGGCAATGCAACTTGATGCAACTTCAAGCCAGACAGGTCCGAGCAAGGTGCAAGTAAAGCAAGGTGCAAGTAAAGCAAGGCTACTTGAAATCAGCCTGTATATACATCTCACTTGAGATCTGATTGGGCCAATATGGCAACTGAAGCCAGCACACAGTTACCCAATGAGAAGGGGTTCTGCCAGGCTGTGGCCATAAAAGGCAGAACCATAGGCCTGGTCAGGCAGGAGTTGTGTCCAGTACACATGTCCTTACTTCTGAAGGAGAGTTGTTTACCAGACATGCATGGTCCTGTCCCCTTTGCTCCTTTTCCTGTGTTACCCTGACTTTCTGCAGAAAGGAGGGGGGAGAGAGAGGGACCATGTCTAGACAGCTCAGGGTCTGCCTGGGTTTGTGCTGGGGCTGTTTGGCCCTACCCCTACCATGACAAAGGCATTGGTTGGGGATGTGGTTACCTTCCGATTTAGCACTAACAGAATAGAACCTGACTCCTCTGGAATGACCTGGGCCAGAGCACAATGATCTCTTATGCTGAAAATCCTGCTGAACAGACATTGATGGAGTCAGTGTTGGTTCTTCAGTGCTTCCTCCCCTCACAGGGAGATCTGTCATACATGCATACATTCATCTGCCCATCTGAAAGCCTTACCAGATACCCATTCAAAAAGCAGGAAGTTTGGACACATTGATACTCTCTTTAAGGGACACAAAACGTTACAACAGGAACGGCAAGAAAAGATCCAAAGCAATATGTAGAGTCATAGGTGGTATGAGAAGTAGGGAAGGAATATAAAATAGGGAAGTTGTTCTCCACAGCTTATTATGTAAACCAAAAGCAGAACCCTTACTTTAAAGGCTTACATTGGATTTAAATGTATTTCTTCACATGCCATTTACAAAAGGTCTTATGCTGATCTCAAGCCAGTGTAAAAAAGAACTGCTCCACTGAATGCACTGAAAGCTCAGTGAATTGATGGGAGGGAAAATATGTCTGAAATAAGAAACAAAGCCACCTTTACAAACTTATCTAAACCATTTTGTAGCTCTCCAGATGAACTTCTAGAGTTGCATGTCTGCAAAGATGAAAAGGGAAAATAATTTATTGAAGACATTCTCATCTTTTGGTATAATTATAAATACACTTAGATTATATTTGTAAGGCGTGCAGAGTGTACTCCCTATATTTATTTTGATGTCCAACTCTGTGTTTTCATGTGAAACAAATGGTTTCTGCCATCTCTAAATCACATTAAAATCATCCATTGTCTGATGTTTGTCAAGGTATTTGTGGTGGTTTGGCTCTGGCCAGAAGGCCAGATGCCTGCCAAAGCCACTCTATCACTCCCTCTCTTAAGTGAACAGGGGAAGGAGGGAAAGAAAATATAACAGAAGCCAGGAATAAGATAGGAGCAATTTAATAACACTAATAAGCAAACAGCAATAGACTGCACAGAAGCAAAAGCAGAGAGAGAGCTGTTAGTCTCTAGTTCCCACCAGCAGGACGATGGTCGGTCTCGGGCAGCAGGGCTCTCTAAGCTTGGTGGTTCCTTGGGAGGATAAATGCCGTGGACAAATCCCCACACTTCCTTCTTTCACTTCATTCTTATACCTGAGCTGACCTCATATGGCATGGAATACCTCTGGCCAGTCTGAGTCAGCTGGCTCAGCCGTGTCCCCCCCCAAGATTTTGCCTCCCCCTCGATGTACTCTTGGGGCAGGGAAATGTAGAAAGGACACAGCCTGCATACTGGATTCAGCAGTAGCCAAAACACTGCGGTGTTATCAACTACTACTGCAAAAACCACAGCACTAGAAAGATGCTGTGAGGAGAATTAACTCCAGTTCAGTTCAACCCAATACAGTATTAAATTCTTCATGACTGTTTGTCTCAAGCATTCTGTATTCTGGCTGAGTTCTGAGTTGCCCAGATACAATCCAGTTCAGAAATACTGTGACTGAATCATCACAACCACAAAGATGTATCCAGGCTAGTGTATGTGATCTCCTTTTAGGATCATAGGATCATAGTATCAGTCAGGGTTGGAAGGAATCATAAGGATTAGCTAGTTCCAACCCCCCTGCCATGGGCAGGGACACCCCACACTAGATCAGGCTGGCCAGAGCCTCATCCAGCCTGGGCTTAAACACCTCCAGGGATGGGACCTCAACCACCTCCCTGCACAACCCATTCCAGGGCTTCACCACTCTTGTGCTGAAGAACTTCTTCCCTTTCTTAAAGGCACAGCCTAAAACAGTCACAATCATGTCCAGCCTGAATCTCCCCACCTCCAGCTTCATTCCATTCCCCCTAGTCCTATCACTCCCTGATAGCCTGAGCAGTCCCTCCCCAGCCTTCTTGTAGGCCCCCTTCAGATACTGGAAGGCCACAATGAGGTCACCTGGGAGCCTTCTCTTCTCCAGACTGAACAGCCCCAACTCCTTCAGTCTGTCCTCACAGGAGAGGTGCTCCAGCCCTCTGCTCATCCTCGTGGATAGTTGTAGAGTGCAAAAAACCAAAACCTGAGTTAGGTGAACAATTTCCATCTGGATAAATGCATGTGTAGATATACAATAGGTGCTTAAAAAAGCCTACAGGCTGCATCTTGTGTCTCCTCTCTGCAAGTGTGCATGTCCTTGGTGCACATCTGTGGCATGCAAGGTGGGTAATGTTGCTGGCAATTCTCTGGAGAAATAGGAAGAGGGATTATTACTTTAAAAACTCAAATTCAGCTGACAGAATCAGATGATCTTTGGCAAACACCCATGTTCCACAGATTGTAAAGGAAAGCCTAGAACCTAATTTCTTAAAGTTTCCTGGGATTCTAGCTGTATTTATACCTCTTTATAATGCCCATTATCTTATACATCATCCTGGGGCTGTTTCCTTTTAACACTGGTCATAAATAGAGTGTGTTAAAAAGGTTTTGATTTTCATAGAATCATAGAATCAATAAGGTTGGAAAAGACCTCAAAGATCATCAATTCCAACCTGTCACCCAACACCTCATGGCTACTAAACCATGGCACCAAGTGCCACGACCAATCCCTTTTTGAACACCTCCAGGGATGGTGACTCCACCACCTCCCTGGGCAGCACATTCCAATGGCCAACAACTCTGTCTGTGAAGAACTTTCTCCTCAGCTCCAGTGTAAACTTCCCCTGGCACAGCTTGAGACTGTGTCCCCTTGTTCTGGTGCTGATTGCCTGGGAGAAGAGACCAACCCCCACCTGGCTACAACCTCCCTTCAGGGAGTTGTAGAGAGCAATGAGGTCTCCCCTGAGCCTCCTCCTCTCCACGCTAAGCAACCCCAGCTCCCTCAGCCTCTCCTCATAGTGTTTGTGCTTGAGGCCTCTCCCCAGCCCCGTTGCCCTTCTCTGGACACGTTCAAGAGTCTCAATGTCCTTCTTAAACTGAGGGGCCCAGAACTGGAATATTTTGGTCATGTTAATTGCATGGTCCCTACCGAAGTGGTTCTGTTTGTTGCTATGGATCAGAAATTACAAAGGGTAAGTAGCAGGAGAACAGAGAACTTTGCTAAGAGTTTACCAGATGGAAGATAATTCTTTTTTGCTGTTTTAGTACCGGTGTCAGGTGAATGTAAGTAGCTCTGTGATTGATGAAAAGAGAGAGAGAGAGAGGGTTACAGTTTTTGTGTACACCAATGCACGCAGCCTAGGCAATAAGCAAGAGGAGCTGGAGGTCCTAATCCACCAGGGCAACTATGATATAGTTGCCATCTCAGAAACATGGTGGGACAACACGCACGATTGGAGTGCTACACTGGGGGGGTTACAGGCTCTTTAGGAGGGATAGGAGAGGGAGAAGAGGAGGAGGGGTGGCTTTGTATATTAGGGAGACACTTTCTGCCTCAGAACTTGAGGTGGAAGATGAGGGAATTGAGAGCCTGTGGGTTAAAATCAGAGGGCAACCCAACAAACCTGACATCCTGGTTGGAGTCTGTTATAGACCACCCAACCAGGATGAGGAGATGGATGAATTATTCTATAAACAACTGGAGGCTGTCTCAAGATCATCAGATCTTGTCCTCGTGGGTGACTTCAATCTGCCAGATATCTGCTGGGAACTTAATTCAGCAGAGAGAAGGCAGTCCAGAAGATTCCTGGAGCGAATAGAGGACTGCTTCCTAACGCAGCTGTTAAGCGAGCCGACCAGGGGACAGGCTCTGCTTGACCTGCTGCTCTCCAATAGGGAAGGGCTGGTGGGAGATGTGACCGTGGGAGGCTGCCTAGGGTGCAGTGACCACGAGATAGTGAAGTTTTCAATATGCAGGGAGATAGGGAGGAGCACCAACAGAACCTTCACCCTGGACTTCCGGAGGGCAAACTTCAGCCTCTTTAAGAAACTTATTTGTAAAGTTCCCTGGGTACCAACCCTCATGAACCGAGGGGTCCAGGAGGGTTGGACCTACTTCAAAAAGGAGCTCTTGAGGGCACAGGAACTGGCGGTCCCCATGTGTCGAAAGATGAGCCGGCGGGGAAGGCGACCGGCCTGGATGAGCAAGCAGCTCCTGGGGGAATTAAGGGAAAAAAAGAGGCTGTATCACCTTTGGAAGGGGGGGAAGGCTTCTCGAGGTAGGTTCAAGGAAGTGGTTAGATTATGTAGGAATAAAATTAGAGAGGCAAAGGCCCAGTTAGAACTGAAACTGGCCACCTCTGTGAAAGAAATAAAAAGCAATTTTACAAATATATCAACGCTAAAAAGAAGGGCAAGAAGAACCTCCACTCCTTACTGGACCTGGAGGGGAACACGGTGACCGAAGATGAGGAAAGGCTGAGGTCCTGAACGCCTTCTTTGCCTCCATGTTTAACAGCAAGGCAGGAGTCCAGGATGAGTGGCCTCCTGAGCTGGGTAATAGGGTCGGGGAGCAGTGTAATGCCCCAGAAATCCATGAGGAATTAGTTCGGGACCTGCTGAGCCACTTGGACACCCACAAGTCCATGGGACCAGATGGGATCCATCCTAGGGTGCTGAGAGAGCTGGCAGATGAGCTGGCCAAGCCGCTCTCCATCATTTTCCTCCAGTCCTGGCTCACTGGAGAGGTCCCAGATGACTGGAAACTGGCCAATGTGATCCCCATCCACAAGAAGGGACGGATGGAGGAGCCCGGAAACTACAGGCCAGTCAGCCTGACCTCAGTGCCAGGGAAAGTGATGGAACAGATTATCCTGGAGGCAATAACTGCGCACCTGAAGGATGGCCAAGGGCTCAGGTCCAGCCAACATGGATTTAGGAAGGGCAGGTCCTGCCTCTCCAACCTGATCTCCTTCTATGATCAGGTGACCCGTCTGGTGGACGTGGGGAGGCCTGTGGATGTAGTCTATCTGGACTTCAGCAAGGCCTTTGACACCGTCCCCCACAGTAAACTGCTGGCTAAACTGTCAGCTCGTGGTTTGGACCGCAACACTCTGTGCTGGGTTAGGAACTGGCTGGAGGGCCGAGCCCAGAGAGTGGTGGTGAATGGTGCCGCGTCCGGCTGGCGGCCAGTCACCAGCGGCGTCCCCCAGGGATCGGTGCTGGGCCCCATCCTCTTTAACATCTTCATTGATGATATGGATGAGGGGGTTGAGTCAGTCATCAGCAAGTTTGCAGATGACACCAAGTTGGGAACAGATGTTAGTCAGTTAGAGGGTAGAAAGGCTCTGCAGAGGGACCTCGACCGACTAGACAGATGGGCAGAGTCCAATGGGATGGCATTTAATAAGTCCAAGTGCCGGGTGCTGCACTTTGGCCACGGCAACCCCATGCAGAGCTACAGGCTGGGGTCAGAGTGGCTGGAGAGCTGCCAAACAGAGAGGGACCTGGGGGTGCTGATTGACACCCACCTAAACATGAGCCAACAGTGTGCCCAGGTGGCCAAGAAGGCCAATGGCATCCTGGCCTGTATTGGGAATAGTGTGGCCAGCAGGAGCAGGGAGGTCATTCTGCCCCTGTACTCTGCATTGGTTAGGCCACACCTTGAGTACTGTGTCCAGTTCTGGGCCCCTCAGTTTAAGAAGGACATCGAGATACTTGAACGTGTCCAGAGAAGGGCAACAAGGCTGGTGAGAGGCCTTGAGCACAAGCCCTATGAGGAGAGGCTGAGGGAGCTGGGATTGTTTAGCCTGGAGAAGAGAAGGATCAGAGGTGACCTCATTGCTCTCTACAACTACCTGAAAGGTGGTTGTAGACAGGAGGGGGTTCGTCTCTTCTCCCAGGCAACCAGCACCAGAACAAGAGGACACAGTCTCAAGCTGTGCCAGGGGAGGTTTAGACTCGAGGTGAGGAGGAAGTTCTTCACCGAGCGAGTCATTCGTCATTGGAATGGGCTGCCCAGGGAGGTGGTGGAGTCGCCGTCCCTGGAGGTGTTCAAGGGGAGATTGGACGTGGCGCTTGGTGCCATGGTCTAGTTGTGAGGTCTGTTGGGACAGGTTGGACTTGATGATCCTTGGGGTCTCTTCCAACCTTGGTTATACTGTGATACTGTGATACTGTGATTTGCCCCAGATGCCAGTTTGGGACCTTGTCTAACAGGCCACTCTCTCCTTCCTTCTATATCTCAATGAACATTTTCTGAGCTGTTCTGGAAGCTGGCACACTTCTTTTGCTGGACAGGAAGGGTGGTGTGTCTCAGGGAGAGCCCTGAAGGTGTCTCTGGGGACTTAGATACCCTTTCTGCTGCAGGATCTCTCTGCTGTGAGACAGACATTTCACACTGTCCTGCTCCTGGGTTGCTGCCTATGAGGTGAAGGCACTGCTTTTCAAATTCACAGATGTTCTCTGGATAAAAGCTGTTTTTAAGGGCTAAGTGTTAAGATTCTGTAATTCCATTAAATACTGAGGAGGATTTTACCTCTTGCCTGCAACTCAATGTTAAAATCTTAGAAATATGCATCAGATCTTTCAGGGGGAGAGTAGTACTGAAGGTCTCTGAGTGGTTCTGACACTTGTGAAACTTGCTTACGCTAACTGAAAGTGTGTTTTGAGAAGCCTTTAGCTGAGCTGGGAAATTGTGAAGTTTGTGAAACTCAGTCCCATGTGCTAAATTTCATTTCTTCCTCAGAGAGTCAGGGCGTTTTTCAGCAGTGATGGTGAATATCATCTTCCTCCTTCTCCCCTGCAGAGCCTAAGCATGCCATCTTACCAGTGCCTTCCACTTTAAGATGTGAAAAGCTGTATTTGCCACCAAGGCAATCTCATTTTATCAAGAAAAGCTGGGCAAGAGGCCAGGTTAGACTGTAGCAAACTTGAGCTTTCTGTTCATAGGTACCAAGCTGCTCCAGCTAGCCACAGACATTGTAGCTGGCATTTTTCTCTCAGCCAAGCTGCTCTTAAGAAGTAAAGCATGTTTATGAAACCTCCCCTAAAAGCAGGTGTTGCAGACATCTCATTAGTAACCTTTGACTTACCTTCCCCTTTCAACCTTTTCATCCCAAAGGACTGACATTTCAAAGCCCCCACTTTTGTGTGTGTCTCTCTCCAAGTTTGCATATTGTAAACATTTTTCTTCTCTGCTCTGATGGAAGAGAGCCAAAAATCTGCACAGTGGGGAACTAGATGCTAATGAGCAGAGATTGTGGGAAAATCTGTACTGGGCTGCCCTGCCTGACCTGCATGATAATGCTACATTTAGCACATTCTTTTCCATTAGTGTAGCAGGCCTTGAAATGGTAGCAAACAGCACATATTGGGAAGGTTTGTTTGAAAGAAAACTGCTTTCCTAGGAGAGTGGAAATAAAAACTCATGTCTGGCTCCAGTTGGCAGCCAGGCAGCTGGCCCTGGAAATGTTTATGCACAAGGAGTGGTGTGAAATAGGTATATAGATTATTCTTCATGTTTTCTGTTAACGTTGCTTTACATGAAGGTTTTAATTATGTAAAGCCCAAGTATTACTTCTAGGCACATACCAAACTTAGGAAGTTTACCCTCACTCTATAGCATGTAAGGACTGGTGAGTAAAAGGAAGACTACTGAGCCTATTCTAGCACATTGACATCTTCTAAATAGGTTTTACTCTGGTTTTGTTCATAACCCCCTTTTAATATGTTTATGTCAGTGGAGAGTTTTTTGGTACAAAATGCTCCTGAAAAATAAATTTGGGCTCCTCTGAGCCAAGTTTCAAACGAAATTTATGTCTCGATCATATGAAAATCATTAAGGGAAAAAGGATCCTGAGAACATAAACAGCACCATGTGACTTAGACACCCAGTGGCACAGCTTGAACCCATCAAGCAGCGAACATATTAAAATGCTAAAGAGAACACTTACAGCGAGCATCCAGTGTGCAATGAGTAGGGAGAAATTTGTTTGCACAAAACTTCTGACTGACAAAGAGCAGTGCTGAACTAATTAATAGCAAAAGACTGACCGTGGATCATTTTTGAGCAGAGGAAGGGATTAAATCCATTGAACAGGTTATTTCTTGCAAGTTTTTACCCAGCTATTTGTTTAACTGTACTTTTGTAGCTCTAACTTTGCTCTTTCAGTTAAGGAAAGAATAAGTCATGCAGTAAAAATTGCATACAAATGTGAACTGTTTACAAATTACACTCTGGATCCTCTTTGGGAAATGAGGATCTCTTCACAGTCAGAGATTTTTAAAGAGCTTTTCCATGGGGAGAGAGCTTCCACTCATTACCTTAAAAACAACACTCTTATCTCCACTCTGTGGTGGACATGGGCTTTGAGCCATGTTTTGCAAAAGACAAAGCAAATTCTTGAGTGGAACATCTGCTAGATAAGAACAGCATTCCTCAGTATATGTTTCCTGATAAAAGAGATGCCAAAGCCCTGGTTCCAGAAGTACATCTATACTGAGACAGCTGGTGTCTGGGCTAGTCCTGCTACACGCTTTCAGGAACAATTTCAAACCCAAGCTAACACCAAAAACTTGGAGGTGGTTAACAATATGCTTTGGAGCAATTCAAATCAACTTGCAGTTTGCACAGTATAAGAGAAGAATGCAGAAGCATCGATCCCATTGTAGGAACTTTTACGATTCCATGAGATACATTTGTGACCAGCTGATGCAGACACTGGCCCTGCCACTTATTACATGGATTTCATTTCTCTGCAAATAATGTCTTTGTCCTACAAGCAATCTTTGATTCCAGCTGCTGTACCCTCAGAGCTCCTCTAAGCAGCTAAAGGGTGAGATCTGGTCTGCATGTCTTGAAGGCTTTGCAGCAGAGGAGATGTATATATATACATTCACGCTGTCCCACCAGCAGGAAGGCCTTCCAGCCATGCATTCTTTCTCTGTCACGCCATAACACAGCTTGGCACTGAGAAAGGAAACATGGCAAAGGGGACCGAGGACAGATTTTACACGTGTTGGAAAAAGCTGCTTGCTAATGGAAGTCTAATGTCTGTTGCAGAGACCCTCCAGGAGGCTCCGGCTAAGGCTGAACTCTGGGATCAATGGAGCACTTGGAAGGCCTTGTTATGTTTTCAGAGGAAATCTTAATGATCCAAGTGGGCATCTGTTACCAAGCTGGGTGTTCTCAGTTCCTGCTTTTCACTCTGTCTTCAACATCTGTTGCCACAGTTCCGGATTTCTGATGTCCCCTACTGCTCGATGCGGTGACTGCAGAACATCTCTGCGCTGTCAGACGTTTTTGTGTAAGGACTGAACCAAACTCTCTCACATGCTTACAGCAAGCACCACCTTGGTGACCTTGTCTAGAAAAGCACAGTGTTCTTTCTTGGTTGAGCTTTGGCTCATCTGCATTTCTCCTGGAGCTGTACCTTCATCATGTGCCTTCTATTTGTTTGTCTTCCTCTTCATTGCACTCAAGGGTTTTGTGGTCTCTGTTTGGGGAACTGCCCCTTCAGCCAGGGACCTGGCCGGTAGCTGCAAACAGGACAGCAGGAACAGAGGGCCTGCAGTGCAAGAAAAGAGATCCAGAAAGTTGCTTATTCTCTTCATCCTCCTGCAGTATCTCCTGGGTGCTGACTACTGTGTGGTTTTGACTCTAGTTTCTCAGCTGAAATTCTGCAGTTTGTAAACATCACAACTTCAATATTATCATTATGCCCCCAAACTGATGAGTGCACTCAGTCTACCTCCTTGCTGGTCCTGGATTTACATTCTTGCAGTTTTGACAGGATCAGAGGATATTAGGGGTTGGGATCACAGGATTTTAGGGGTTGGAAGGGACCTCTGGAGATCGTTGAGCCCAACCCTCCTGCCAGAGCAGGACCATAGAATCTAGTGCAGGTCACACAGGAACGCATCCAGATGGGTCCACAACCTCTCTGGGCAGCCTGGGGGTCTTGACTTAAAGCCCTGCAGAAAGTATTCTTATTTTTGTTCTTTCTTCAGAAACTGGTTCCTTTAGCTTTACTGTCTGAAATTCCCTATGTGATTGCCATAGGAAATCTCCTCTAGCTCAGCAAATGAATACCAGATTTGGCTTCTTGCACTCAGTGCTAACTTCCTCTTGAGAAATTACTATCAAGCACGCTAAAAGTTTTAGGGGAATCAGATCACATCTTAGATATGGATCTTTCCTTGACTGCTTTTTGGGGGGTATTCATCCTACCTTGCTTTCCTACAAGCATTTGAGTACTTACAGTATTCAACCAAGAAAAGCTAAGGAAGTTTACAGCAACAGTATATCACCTACATCCATGTTCCTCCAAAGAGGCCAGAATGAGTGGTTTGTTGTTCTTGCTGTTTTAATTAGTAACTAGTCCTCATATTTCACTAATGATAAGATGAGTTAAAGGGAAAAAAACTGTCACAAAAGAAAAAACTTGGCTTATGGAGTCCAGTAATCTTTATTTTCCTCATCACAGGCTCTTCTTGGAAATGGAGGAGATAATTGCTTTCAAGACAGTGACATTTCACCGGCAGACTACAGCTCTGCTCTCACGCTAAGAAATGTAAGCTCTTGAAAACTTGCCTGCTGCCAAATAAAAAGCCTTCTCTTTCAAGACTTTTAATCATGGGTGACCCACTGTTTAAAATTGTGTCCAGCTGTTCTTTATAAATATCTCTTAACTGATAGATGAATTATTTCCTCCAGTTAAGCTCTCAACATTACCAGGCAGAGTTTGCAAATGCACAGTCTGGCAGCAGACTTGTTATTTTGCCATGCTGGCTGTCTGGTATTTTTATACTTGCCAGTCATGCCCTAATATTTTTAGCTTTCTGGCATGATTTTTGAGCCAGCTTGGTAAGGTGTTGTCAATCATTGGTACAAGATATGGGAAACAATAGTAAGAAATAAAGGCTTGCCATTTTTAATGCAACAAAACAGCTCTGCTGCCGATCTCGCCTGGCTGCCTAACAGATGGGCGAGTGTCCCACGAGAAGACAGACACTTCCTTGCATAATAAACACAGAAGAAGTTGTCTGCAAACTATTAGTGTATTGTAAAGCTAGATGCAGTGTCTTGATATAGTTGGAATGGGTTCCTCAAGCACGTTTCATTGACATTCTGTTGTAAGGGAGATATAAGACAGCATTAAATCAAAATCAAAAACTTTAAAAGGCTGCCAGCTGTTTAACTGTTTCCAGCAGAAGAGCATCAAGAAAAATATCCTCCATTTGCTAAATACTGATAACCAAGCAATAGACAACAAAGAATTGAGATTGCACAGAATCACAGAATCACCAAGGTTGGAAGACCTCAAAGATCATCAAATCCAACCTGTCACTGCAGACCTCATGCCTAAACCATGGCACCAAGTGCCACGTCCAATCCCCTCTTGAACACCTCCAGGGATGGTGACTCCACCACCTCCCTGGGCAGCACATTCCAATGGCCAACAACTCTGTCTGTGAAGAACATTCTCCTCAGCTCCAGTCTAAACTTCCCCTGGTGCAGCTTGAGAGTGTGTCCTCTTGTTCTGCTGCTGGTTGCCTGGGAGAAGAGACCAACCCCCTCCTGGCTACAACCTCCCTTCAGGTAGTTGTAGACAGCAATAAGGCCTCCCCTGAGCCTCCTCTTCTCCAGGCTAAACAACTTTGGTGGAATCAAGATAATTCAGCCACATTCCCAGCATGCACTGGCGATTCCTGCCTCCTGTTTCCCTTCTTCAAATTGTTTGTTTTAATACTATTCTTACTTAAAGTACAAGCTGTTTATTGTATAGTGGAAGCTTTGTTTAAATTCAAAAGCCCACACATTATATATACATACAAGCCTAAACACCTTGAGTCCTGTGTCCAGTTCTGGGCCCCTCAGTTTAAGAAGGACATCGAGACACTTGAATGTGTCCAGAGAAGGCCAACAAGGCTGGGGAGAGGCCTTGAGCACAGCCCTGTGAGGAGAGGCTGAGGGAGCTGGAATTGTTTAGCCTGGAGAAGAGGAGGTTCAGGGGTGACCTCATTGCTGTCTACAACTACCTGAAATGTGGTTGTAGCCAGGAAAGGGTTGGTCTCTTCCCTCTAGCAACCAGCACCAGAACAAGAGGACACACTCTCAAGCTGCACCAGGGGAAGTTTAGACTGGAGCTGAGGAGAATGTTCTTCACAGACAGAGTTGTTGGCCATTGGAATGTGCTGCCCAGGGAGGTGGTGGAGTCACTGTCCCTGGAGGTGTTCAAGAGGTGTTCTCATCTCTCCCAGATGAGATTCTTAACTACACTTTGTCAGTCAACTTCTATCAGGATGCAGTTGCCTTGGGCCAAGCCTCTGCGATCTCAGCAAAACTTCTCTCAGCGATAATTAATTTCTTCATTCAGTATGTAAAGTGACATCTTTGGTGGTGTAAATTAGTTTGAGAGGACAGACACCCCTTCCACCTCCTCACCAAGGACTCAGTTCTCATGCTCTCTGAAGTTATTTGTTTTTGCTTTAGGGGACAATGCAGTTCTACTTTCCTACTGCACCATCAAGAGAACGAGTGCCTTTGAGCCAAACACCTGCTTTCCTTTCGGAAGAATGATGGGAAGATGCCTTTAAACCCCCTCCATTTATCTACTAGCTTAATTTACAGAAAGTCCCTGGTTGCTCAAAGATTTGGTGAGAAGGTATAGCAGAACAGAGTCAAAAAGAAAAGAAAGAATAAAGTATTGCCTTTCTCTTGCCACCACAGGAACAAAGCAGTGGCAATGTACCCTGAAGGTTGCCAGACTCATTCTCTTCGGGAGCCAAAATACAGAAGTGAGTGGTCTCCAGCAGGAAAATAGGTCACCTAGCGTCAGTGAGCTCCAGCTTTGGGGGTCTTTGCTAGCCAGTGCCTGCACGTTGGATGTCAACTGACACACAGTTACTTCACCTGACAAGCTCAAGTCTCCACATCCAGAAACTTCCTCTCAAGTTGAACACAGAGGCTGCTACAGTTGTTAGGAAGTGCCCAGGGTGTTCATGAGGGCGTTGTCTTGTCATGATTTCACGCTTTTTCACCATTTTCTCTTCTCTGACAAATAGGGGGAGAGGTGTCACAAAGCTGTGTTTTTATTTTTAGCAATGATTTTCACAAGGGCTTAAGAACATTGAACACCTAAATCTAATTCAATTCCTAATTTCCTTATTGTTTTGAAGAATCTCATTCTCAGTTCTTGTGCTGCATAGTATTACCACAATTTCTTCACACGCCACATCCTTCTCTCCTCCTAGCATGAGCAGTGTCTTGCAGTGCCACAGGAAGAGCTGATACTTCTGGTACACCTGAGCCTTTACACAGCACCAGAAATCTTAAACAACATCGTGTTCTGTGGCTAGCAGGTGAGCAGCACAAGCACTCCAAGCACACATGCAGCAGAGCTGATTAAAATCACATTTTTGGTGACCTTTCATTGCACCAGTGCCTTAAGAGCTCTCTCACATACTACAGCTGCACACGCAGTGGAAAACATAGTTCTTGCTACCAAATGGGTTAGCTTAGTTTATGATTTTGATCTAAAATGTGCAGAATGGTGTAGTCTAATTTGCTTCTAGGCTAACTTTTTGAGACTAGTGTAGGACAGGGACATGACTGTAACAGCGATTTCTGTGCCTACAGCTGGTCCTGAGCACTTCAAACAAAAGTCTGTGTCTGCCCTAGTTTGGGCCTTGACAGATGGCACATGGGCCGTGGCACACAGCTCCACTGCTGCATTCACACAGCTTTCAGTGTCCACATTAAACAAGTCCTCTCTGAGGCCAGATCATTGCATCTCTTTCTGCTTTGCCTTCTACGCTGATGTGCTGAAACAAGGAAAGCAGCATCGCCTTAGGATTGGATCTTTCCCCTCAAACTTAGTCCAGATTTGGGAAAGTATCTAGGAGGCACAGGACTATGAATATCTGTTAACAAATTACCTTAACTAAAAGTGATTTTGTTTTGTGTGTTGGAGTTTTGTCTGTTTGGTTTTGGTTTTCTTCCTATGGCAATGTGTAAACTCTAGTCAGAAGCACCTGATCCTAGTATATACAAGATTCAGATGCAGGTCTCAGTTCAGGGTGATCTGCAGCCAGGACTGAGGCTTGGTTCTTCCTGTAATAGGTAAATATCCTAATCTGGAGAGTACTGATGATTGTGTGGGGAAATGTTCACATTATTATCTGCCAAAGTCACTATACTTTGTAAAAGAATAACTATTTATTGCATGAGCAGAAGAGGCAGACTGACCCCACAGAACTACTTTGGAGTTTGGTGGCAAGAACAGAACAGGGTTTTCAGAGGGATTAATTTGGATCACCATCTTTCAGGAGGGGCAGGGACCCCTGACTTTCTAGGCTTCCTCACTCCCAGCAGTCAGATACAGACAGAGAATATACTAAAAGATCAAAAGATCTTGATTTGAAATCCATTATAGACAAATGAAGGTCCAAAAAGTGCATTACAAATAATAGCATATAGGCACTGGAATGAAAAAGAATAGAATAGAATAGAATAGAATAGAATAGAATAGAATAGAATAGAATAGAATAGAATAGAATTAGCCAGGTTGGAAGAGACCTTTGAGATCATGGAGTCCAAACTATCATCCAACACCATTTAACCAACTAAACCATGGCTCCAAGCACCCCAACCAGTCTCTTCCTAAACACCTCCAGTGATGGTGACTCCACCACCTCCCTGGGCAGCACATTCCAATGGGCAATCTCTCTTTCTATGAAGAACTTCTTCCTAACATCCAGCCTAAACTTCCCCCCTCCCCTGGTGCAGCTTGAGACTGTGTCCTCTTGCTCTGGTGCTGGGTGCCTGGGAGAAGAGACCAACCCCCACATGGCTACAACCTCCCTTCAGGTAGTTGTAGACAGCAATAAGGTCTGCCCTGAGCCTCCTCTTCTCCAGGCTAAACAACCCCAGCTCCCTCAGCCTCTCCTCACAGGGCTGTGTTCCAAACCCCTCCCCAGCTTTGTTGCCCTTCTCTGGACACCTTCCAGCAACTCAACATCTTTCCTAAACTGAGGGGCCCAGCTGTGGAAAGGTCAGGGACAGGACAAATACTTGTGACTTACTCATCATGTATTTTCCAGCTCAGCAGAAATGTCTTTTCAGCTTGCTCTCAGGTATCAAACTATAGTGTAGAGTAGGTAGAGAGGAAATTTCACGTAGAGAGTTTAGTATGTCTCTTAACTACATACTCAGGCACTATGTCATTAAAAGCAGAGCATACTTAGAAATATTTTCCATAATAGCAACGTTGACATTTCATGTGGCTTAAAGTATATTTGAAACAAGAAGTTCAAGAGCCAATTGCATACCTAAATGGATGAGCAGCTACCTAAGCATAATATCATCTCTATTACACATTGTATGCAACTTCACAGGTGCAACATCTTATTTTTTTCACATTTCTAGTAACCAAATATATTCTCTTCCACTGTTCTACCAGGACAGGGTCATAGATCAGCACACCTCTGTCATGCAAGCACATAAACCAGGCCTTACAGAGAGCTGCAAAATCCACTGGGTATGACGAAGCTAGTTTTGCTGAGGAAATGCTGTACAGAGAAGAACAAGAGCCCAATGCCTTTCCTTCTGAAGAAAAACTTCCTTGACAAGTAACCCCATGGACTGCAGTGTGAGTGTTGATGTCCAGCCAATATGTCCTCCAGAGGTGCAACCATGCATGTGCCCATAGATGTGGGACATGTGAAGATGAGGCTGTGTGTTTGTGAGCATGTGAGTGCATGAGACACCTAAGAGCACGTGTGCCTTGCATTTGCAGCATGCATGCTTCCCTGCTGCGTGTGGGAGCTCCTGCACCACAGTATGTGTGGGGTGTGCATTGGTGATGCTCTGTGCCACAGAAGACTCCTTGCTGATGACTGCTAGCACACCTCCTGTGATGCCCCACATTGGAGCCACAGCCATGCTTTTTTCCTCTCTTGCTTTTGGCTATACATCTGCAGGGTACCAGTCCATCAGCTGCAAAAAGAAAGCACTCCTGAGCCCAAGCAGCAGCTTCCCACCCACAGCACCTGCAGCAGCACATTGATAACCAGTTCCAGCCACCCCAGGCCATTTCAACACCATTCCTAGGGATGGGGCAGACTGGGTGCTCAGAGGATCAATGCCATGTTGCTGAATGATTGCAAGACACAGGACTGGGACAGGGTTGATATGTTTTATTGTGGCACATGAAGAGATGTATCACTGGTGGGGTGCAAGTGAAGTGCTCTGGAGATGGGACAACTGCTGTGAAGTTTCCCCTGGCTGAAGTGCCTTCCTAGGCAACACTGAATGGGCAGCAGGTGAGGCCATGACTATAGCCTCACCTCTGGTCTCTGGACAAGCCCTGCAGCAGCATGAGGGTGGTGAGACACTGGCACAGGTTGCCCAGGGAGGTGGTGGAAGCCCCATCCCTGGAGGTTTTTAAGGCCAGGCTGGATGTGGCTCTGAGCAGCCTGATGTAGTGTGGGGTGTCCCTGCCCATGTCAGGGGGGTTGGAACTAGATGATCCTTGAGGTCCCTGCCAACCCTAACAATTCTATGATTCTATGATTAAATGTTAGGGACATCCTTTGTCTGTGCTTCTGTTGGCAGGGGGACACCTGTGCACCAGGGAGAGTTCTTGAGTCTTGGACCCGTTTCTAGTTCAGTTGGAGTTTTAGTCGGCGCTCTGCTCGAGGGCGCTGGAAAGCACTAGCTGCAGACTCACTGTCCAAAATTGCTGCACACAGAAAAACAGCAATTCTCAAGAGCAAACACATAATCTCACACATGAAACACACCTTGGGTTTAATTCATTTTTCACTGACAGAAGTTGTAATTTAGTTGTCTAGAGCGGAGCCATTCACAATTTATGTCAGAAACAGACGCACAAGACCTATTTTTAAACCACAGACACACAGAACCAAAAGACATTTCATTTGCTCACAGTCACTCCCCAGTGTTGTTGGATACATCCTCAGTGGCATTCTAGAGCTTTTGAAACAGATGAAGTATGTTACTTGCTAGGCCAAATTGCAGTGAAGGAAGAGATGGCTGCTTGCCAAGGCATGGTGTGTCGCCGGCAGAAGCAGGTAATTACACAAATCGCAAACACATGCAGAAGATGTTTTCTCTTTCCATTTAACTGGTGTTGCCTGGAGCTATGGCTGCTTGCAACTCTATTTAATTACCAGAATTATTTTAAAGGTGCCTATCTGGGCAATCTTTGGGCTTCATAATGTTATTCATACCTTATTGGTAAAAATCTAAGCGGTCCCACTCTTCCCCCAGAGGGCTGAAGTTACCATATTTCTCCAGATTTAAGGCATAGGGTGTCTGTAATTTTTATGTCTTTATTTTGAATTACAGTTTTGGTTTGGTTTTGTGTTTGTTTGTTTGTTTTAATGGACTTCTGAAACTAATCAGATGTTAAAATCTCAGCAGACTCTATAATTTCCTGGTGGGAAATGAAGCATTGTACATTATGTGTCGAAAGAAAGTACCTGGACAAGTCCTGATTAGCTTTCTTTATGTCTCAATTTGCTGACTGTGTAAATGTTGTTTGGCCAAACAGACTGACAAGTGTCTAGGAAAAGTGTTGACTGTGTTAAACTGGACACTTCCTAAGGGAAATATCAAACCCCCCTGAGAGAGTAGCTGGGATTTTCCAGTTAATCTTATTAAGCAGTCAAATGTGTTAGAGAGGGACATTGCTAGCATTCTTTTTTGCACTAGTGTAAACCTGATTCAGATTACTGATGCTAATGGAGTTGCTCCAGAAGTACCACAGGATAACATGAGCTTTTGGTTCTTCTCTCACTTATGTCAGTTTCATATTGAATTAATGAAAGTTTATATTGGTCAAGCTGTTCGTGGCCCAGGCCAATGCAAATGAGAAATCCATGAGTCCTGATAAATAGGATTACTGGCCAATGGAGACACACCCCAGTTTGCCCTAGCTGATGTAAATTGGCAAGTATAGAATTTCTCCAGTTGAATACGTTGGAAGTGGTAAGACTCTCAGGAGTAAGAAATATGATAGCTAAATAACTTCAAAAGACAAAGCAGTAGGAACCATAAGCAACTGTTAGACAGAACTGATGAAGAATCCTTGTAAGTTCAGACGCAGAATCCTTACACACAGAAAAACCAAGAAAGGCAGGTCTTGTGCTAAAAGGGTTGTACAATTTCTGAGTTCAACTCTGCCTCTGTCAGAGCACGTGGGGTTTGGACAAACAGGCCCTTCCTAGGCTATAAAAAAACAGTTGGTGAAACTGGTTGAAGGCAAAGATAGTGAAGTCTCAAAGGAT
The DNA here is from genome assembly GCA_015227895.2 of Colaptes auratus. Taxonomy (NCBI): domain Eukaryota; kingdom Metazoa; phylum Chordata; class Aves; order Piciformes; family Picidae; genus Colaptes; species Colaptes auratus. The sequence continues at coordinate 2,118,967 of CM037640.1, forward strand.
TCATGTCCCAGTAAAAGAAAAACTAGTAATTATTAGCAATGTTGGAAGTCTCATTCTAGAAACAGGATAAATACCTAATGGGGAATAGATAAATAAATACCCAGTGGAGAATCCAGCTGAGGAAATACAGTAATTTTCCTTCTTTCCCTGGCAGTGAAAAGGATGATGCTTCACACTGACTTTGCTGTCAAACACTACAGTTAACCTTACAACTGATGCATCCTCAAGGAGCTTGTGTAAGTCATTAAATCATTTTTGTTGGGTCATCATGTGGCATGCCAGCTGCAGGTCATATCTGCAGTTTTGTGACATGGCTTTCCCTCCATCATCCAACAGCAAACATATACAAATCATTATTGTCAGAGAGCAGTAACCACAGTCTCTTGTGAAAAACCAAACAAAACCAAACAAAACCAACCAAACAAATAACCCCCCCAAAACAACAAAAAAGGAAGCCTCTGGAATGCCAGGGAACAACACACTTTCCACATCAGAGACTGGTTTGTTTAATAACCACAAATTATTCTGGGTAATTTGGCACCAGTTTAATTGCACCCACAAGAATGTCCTCAACAGCAGCAAGAAGTAACAAAAGAACCACCACTACTACCAATCTGGTCAGAATGAGCTGAGGGCAGAGTTTCCATTCATTAAAATGTTATTAACCTTGTCTATGAAATCCCCATCCTGTGAGGATAAACACGATAGTCACTCACTTTGAGGAGTAATTAATGTGAATTTGCAGTAAGGTCTTGGTTTGTTCTTTTTAATTTCATGGATTTCTATATCACTGTACTTGAAAGATTCTGATGGTTACATTAACCTGCTGTCTCCCCAGTATCAGCTTCAACCTCTATGGAGAGGCTCTGTGCCCAGAAAGATCATGGAGCAGATCCCCCTGGAGGCACTACTGACTCAGAAGAGTAGTGAAGAGGTGATTGGAGCAGTCAGCATGGCTTTGCCAAGGGCAAATCCTGCCTGACAAACCTGGTGGCCTTCTATGAACAGGTGACAGCATTAATAGATGAGGGGCGAGCAACTGATGTCGTTTACCTGGACCTGAGCAAAGCCTTTGACACTGTCCCACACCACAGCCTGGTCTCCAAGCTGGTGACACACGGGTTTGATGGGTGACCACTAGATGGATAAAGAACTGGCTTGATGGCTGCACCCAAAGAGTGGCTGTCAATGGCTCCATGTCCCAGTGGAGGCCAGGGACAAGCAGAGTCCCTCAGGGATCAGTCCTGGGACCAGGCTTGTTCAACATCTTTGTGGGTGCCATGGGCAGTGGCACTGAGTGCATCCTCAGCAAGTTTGCTGATGACACCAAGCTGTGTGGTGCAGCAGACAGGCTGGAGGGAAGGGATCCATCCAGAGGGACCTGGACAGGCTGGAGAGGTGGGCACAAGCCAACCTCATGAGCTTCAACAAGAGCAAGTGCAGGGTCCTGCAGCTGGGTCGAGGCAATCCCAGGCACACATCCAGGCTGGGCAGGGACTGGCTGGAGAGCAGCCCTGAGGAGAGAGACTTGGGGGTGCTGGGGGAGGAGAAGCTCAATAGGAGCTCTCAATGTGCACTTGCAGCCCGGAAAGCTACTATGATACTGATACTATGCTACTATGATGTATGCCCTGTCAGTAGGTTAGAAAGGTCTTTGCTGAATAGCAGAAGAATGTGGGAATGGGAAATCCCCCCAGTTTTCCCTCTGGCTATGTTTCATTATGTTGCTGTGCCTCAAACCTGTATTTGATCTGAATTTATATCTAGGAGATAAGTAGCTTAAAACAAAATTAATTGGAAATGTTTCTGTCTCAGGTATTGGCTGGCAACACACACCAGAGGGTAAAATTTGAAAGACAAATATCTGGCGACTAGGAAAAGCCAATCTGCTCTCACGTCTGGCCCTACGCGCTCCGGTGGGAAACTCCGTCACGAGACGCCATTCCCGACCGGCCTGCACAAGAGCATGCAAAAGCACTGAGAGCAATTCCATGGTCTTCTGTACTTCTGCAATGATTTCAGTGAAAATGTTCTCTTTTCCAAGGCCAAGTGCCTGTGAATTTGTATTCTAGCTCCATGTTTAATTGCCGTCTATCAAGCACTGTGGTTAGGTGCATTTTGTGGTGAAGAGGGGCAGGAAGAGGGAAATGAATTGTTATACATCTGTAAACTAATGTCAAGTTCTGATGTCAGTCAGGTTAATGTCAAAGTTGGGAGTTAGTGGGAGCTGAATAAAGACTAAAATCAGGGTTCCTTATTGCTTACACTTCTGAGCAACATGTGAGCAGGCAGGTCAAAAACACTTGCCTCCCAGGCTCTCTGCAACCTTGGAAAACCTCGATGTGGTTGGGAGAGCCTACTGCCCAAGACCTACCACCAATTTCCACATGTGGGACCAGAGGACATGAATGCAGGTCAGGAATAGGGACCCAGTAGGCTAGTCATTTTTTCCTCCCATCATTCCCACACCCACGTGGTTTTATTGATTATTTAACAGGCTTTAAAGAAGTACAGAATCACCGAATCACCAAGGTTGGAAGAGACCTCAGAGATCATTGAGTCCAACCTGTCACCACAGACCTCATGACTAAACCATGGCACCAAGTGCCACGTCCAATCCCCTCTGGAACACCTACATTTGACTTGCTGGACTTTGTTCTCACCAATAGGGAAGGGCTGGTCACCAGTGTAAGGCTCAGGATTAAACTTGGCTGCAGTGACTATGAAGCAATAGAATTTAAGATCCTCAGGGCAACTAGGAGGATGTATCCCAGGCTTGCAGCCCTGGACTTCAGGCATGCAGACTTTGATCACTTCAGGGATCTGCTGGCCAAAGTATCGTGGGACAAAGCCCTAGAGGGAAGAGGGGCCCAGGAGCTGCTCAGTGTTCAAGGATCACCTTCTCTGTGCCCAGGAGCAAAGCATACCCACAGAGAGGAAAGCAGGAAAGAATGCCAGGAGACCTGCCTGGATGAGCAGGGAGCTCCTGGACACCCTGGCACACAAAAAGAAACTCTACAAGGAGTGGAAGAGAGGACAGCTGGAATGGGGGCATGCAAGGAGGCTGCCTGGGCAGCAAGAGCCCTGGTTAGAGAAGCCAAAGCTCAGTTAGAATTAAATCTGGCCAGGGAGATCAAGGGGAACAGTAAACATTTCTATAGGTATATTAATGGTGAAAAGAAGACTAGGGAAGGGGTAGGCCCCCTCAGAAAGGCAACAGGTGAGCTGGTGACAAGTGACATGGAGAAGGCTGAGGTTCTCAGTGAGTTCTTTACCTCAGTCTTCACTGGCAAGGGCTCCAGCCACACTCCCAGAATGATGGAAGATAATGGCAGAGACTGGAAGAAGAGTGAAGATCAGGTCATGACCATCTGAAGAAACTGAAAGTGCTCAAGTCCATGGGACCCAATGGGATGCACCCATGGCTGCTGAGGGAGCTGGCAGATGAGGTGGCTAAACTGCTCTCTATTATATTCCAAAAGTCCTGGCAGTCTGGGGAGGGCCCCACTGACTGGAAAAGGGGAAACATAACTCCCATTTTCTAGAAAGGAAAGAGGGATGACCCAGGGAACTATAGGCCAGGCAGTCTCACCTCTGTGCCCAGTAAGATCATGGAGCAGATCCTCCTGGAGGCACTGCCAAGGAAGAAGAATAACAAAGAGGTGATTTGGAGCAGTCAGCATGGCTTCACCAAGGGCAAATCCTGCCTGACAAACCTGGTGGCCTTCTATGACAAGGTCACAACATCAATAGATGAAGGCCAAGCAACTGATGTCATTGACCTTGACCTGAGCAAAGCCTTTGACACAGTCCCAGACCACATCCTGGTCTCCAAGCTAGTGCAGGATGGGTTCCATGGAAGGAGCATTCAGTGGATAGAGAACTGGCTTCATGGCCACACCCAATGGGTCCATGTCCAAGTGGAGGCCAGGGACAAGCAGAGTCCCTCAGGGATCAGTCCTGGGACCAGGTTTGTTCAACATCTTTGTGGGTGCCATGGACAGTGGCACTGAGTGCACCCTGAGCAGGTTTGCTGATGACACCAAGCTGTGTGGTGCAGCAGACAGCTGGAGGGAAGGGATCCATCCAGAGGGACCTGGACAGGCTGCTGAGCTGGGCCTGTGACAACCTCATGAGGTTCAACAAGACCAAGTGCAAGGTCCTGCAGCTGGGTTGAGGCAATCCCAAGCACCAATATAGGCTGGGCAGGGACTGGCTTGAGAGCAGTCCTGAAGAAAAGGACTTGGGGGTGCTGGTGGATGAGAAGGTCAACATGAGCCACCAGTGTGCACTTGCAGCCCAGAAAGCCAACCAGAACCTGGGCTGGATCAAGACAAGCATAGCCAGCAGGTTGAGGGAGGTGATACTCCCCCTCTACTCCACTCTGGTGAGACTCTACCTGGAGCACTGCCTCCAGTTCTGGAGCCCCTATTACAGGAAGGATCTGGAGGTGCTGGAAGGTGTCCAGAGAAGGGCCATGAGGATGAGCAGAGGGCTGGAGCACCTCTGCTGTGAGGACAGACTGAAGGAGTTGGGGCTGTTCAGGCTGGAGAAGAGAAGGCTCCGAGGAGACCCAGTGGTGGCCTTCCAGTATCTAAAGGGGCATACAAGAAAGCTGGGGAGGGACTTGTTGGGTGTCAGGTAGTGATAGGACTAGGGGCAAAGGAACAATACTAGAAATGGGTAGATTGAGATTGGATGTTAGGAAGAAGTTTTCACCATGAGGGTGGTGAGACACTGGAAGAGTTTGCCCAGGGAGGTGGTGGAAGCCTCACCCCTGGGAGTTTTAAAGGCAGGCTGGATGTGGCTCTGAGCAACCTGATCTGGTGTGAGGTGTCCCTGCCCATGGCACAGGGCATTGGAACTAGATGTTACTTGAGGTCCCTTCCAACCCTGACAATTCTATGACTCTATGGCAGTGTCCAGAAGAAGGGTAGTTTTTAGTGGTCTAAATTAAAATATCAACTTTTATTATCCATTCAGTTTGAAAATAATTTCCCAACTCTCTGTTTGTTCTTGCTCAAGAGGACTCAGAAGCTGTGTACCTTGGACATGTGCATAGGTGCTGATCCTAGGCCACGGCAGTCAGTGAAAGCATCAGCACTAACACCACAAAGCTCAGCACTGGGAACAATAGGTGAAGTCCACTGATCAGTGGAGGAGAAATCCACAGGAAACTGAATTGTTTTCTTCCCTGGGCTAAGAGTAAGTCTCCACCCACAAGATCTGGAATATTTCTAATGTGCAACCCAAACATAACAAAGGTGTGAAGGCTGAAAATGGGAAACACCTACCCCAGCTTCAACAGCCAAAGCAAAAGAAAAGAGCTCAGTAGTAATGGCTTCAAAGGGCTTGTTCCTCAGTCCTTTTCATATTTCACTGGCATCCACATGCACATAGCAAATCCCAAATGGGTTTTAAAACTAACATTGAGAAGAAAACCAAAAGTCTCACGGATCAGAGGCAGCTGCCTAGTCCCAGATTTTGTGCCACCTCATCGTGGTTTGCTTTACTTGTTGCTTTTTTCCTCTGTTTGATTTGCTATCAAACAAAAAAGTCAGAATAGAATAGAATGGACTAGACTAGACTAGACTAGAATAGAATAGAATAGAACAGATCAGGTTGGAAGAGACCTCAGAGATCTCTCTATCTAATCAACTAAACCATGGCACCAAGCGCCCCATCCAGTCTCTTCCTAAACACCTCCAGGGATGGTGACTCCACCACTTCCCTGGGCAGCACATTCCAATGGCCAATCTCACTTTCTGTGAAGAACTTCTTCCTAATATCCAGCCTAAACCTCCCCTGGCACAGCTTGAGACTGTGTCCTCTTGTTCTGGTGCTACTTGCCTGGGAGAAGAGACCAACCCCCACCCGGCTACAACCTCCCTTCAGGGAGTTGTAGAGAGCAATGAGGTCTCCCCAAAGCCTCCTCTTCTCCAGGCTAAACAACATCAAGCTGTTTTCTTCTGTCCCCACCTGTTCCTATCTGCAGACTTGTGTGTGGATGTCTCTTACACCTCACACTTATTGTTAGTGCCTCTTGGTGTTAAATGGAGAAAAAAAATGAAAAACCCAGTAAGTGAGGTCTCGGAGACGGATGTGCCTGTGCTGTGCTAACACAGTATCATAGTATCAGTCAGGGTTGGAAGGGACCACAAGGATCAGCTAGTTCCAACCCCCCTGCCATGGGCAGGGACACCCCACACTAGATCAGCCTGGCCAGAGCCTCAGCCAGCCTGGGCTTAAACACCTCCAGGGATGGGGCCTCAACCACCTCCCTGGACAACCCATTCCAGGGCTTCACCACTCTCCTGGGGAAGAACTTCCTCCTCACCTCCAGCCTGAATCTCCCCACCTCCAGCTTCAGTCCATTCCCCCTAGTCCTATCACTCCCTGATAGCCTGAGAAGTCCCTCCCCAGCCTTCTTGTAGCCCCCTTCAGATCCTGGAAGGCCACAATGAGGTCACCTGGGAGCCTTCTCTTCTCCAGCCTGAACAGCCCCAACTCCTTCAGTCTGTCCTCATAGGAGAGGTGCTCCAGCCCTCTAACAGTGAGGCCAGCCTTGCTCCATGCTCCACTCAGCTATTTCAGGCCAGGTTAGGGACCAGTACCGGGGTAGGGGGTGTGGGGGGATGTTTAACATGTGAAAAAAAAGTTCAGAAGTTTTCCTGTTTGCTCAAACCAGCAAAATCTGATTTTAGTCTATGAAGACACACAGACCCACCCTCCTCGGGGAAAAAGGAATGTTGTGTTTTTGCTGACCACTCTTTTCTCTGGTGGCATGTTCCTCGTCCAAAATTTTATCCTCAGCGTTGTTTATAGGACTCTACAGAAGGAGCTAGAGAGGAGAGGGAATATTCCCATTAAAGGCCATGAGGGTCTGGTGGTTCTCCTCCACAGCTGTTTATTTGCAGGCTGCAGCCTGGCAAAGGGTCTGTGGCCCATCTGCACCCCGTATGTGGGGATTCATTTCAAACATAGCTGCAGGAGTGTGGGTCCAGCAGACCCTCCCCTAACCTCTTCTCAGATCCCCCTCCATCCTGACTTGATTGGAGCCAGAGCTGATGCCACCAAGTGCTGCAGTGTCATGAGGCCGGGGGGGTCATTAGGGGTTGGATTTACTGCTGATGCTCCAAGAGGCCCTGCTATTCCCTCTCTCCCCAGCATAAGTGTGGTTTTAAACAGCAGAGCAAACCTTGTGCAGGCCCCCTATGTGGGGTGAGCTTCACCCCTAGAGCAAACCAACTGTATGGTGGGGCATGAGTGGGAGAACAAGGTCTGAGCCTTTAACCACTTCAGCTGCAAAGCTCGTGCTCATTGTGTGATGCCAAGAGCGTCAGAGGTGTGTCATGAGTAAGCACCTTAGAAGGAAAAATCAGAAGACAATATTGAAATTGAGGCAGGGAAAGGAGATACTATTTTTTTAAATTAAGTCTCACTCCTAACTGTCTTTTCCACAGGAGGAAGTCATTTGCATTGTGTATTTTGGGCCTGCTTGGAGGATGTTGGGAAGGTGAGGGTGAAGGCATCTTCTGTTTTAAATCTTTGTGAAAAGCAAAGGGGCAAGCATATGAGAGTAGCAAAACAGAGAGATGAATATTAACAAACTTAACCAAAATCAAAACCATCTGTGAAGGTTTTTGTCCTGAGAAGACACGTGCTAAGGTTCTGGGGGCTTTTTACTGTTACACAGATATAAGCATTTAAAGTACATGCAGGATAAACATCAGCAGTCCTCTGAATTTTTTTAGACATTTTAGCAGTGCTTTAAATCCCCACTTCCATGTGTATATACCGTGGTTCCGGTGAATCTCTGCCCCCCAGGACCATCTCTGTTCCAAAGGTGAATAGAATAGAATAGAATAGAATAGAATAGAATAGAATAGAATAGAATAGAATAGAATAGAATAGAATATCACAGTATCACCAAGGTTGGAAGAGACCTCAAAGACCATCAAGTCCAACCTATCACCACAGACCTCATGACTAGACCATGGCACCGAGTGCCACGTCCAATCCCTTCTGGAACACATCCAGGGATGGTGACTCCACCACCTCCCTGAGCAGCACATTCCAGTGGCAAATGACTCTCTCCATGAAGAACTTTCTCCTCACCTCCAGCCTAAACTTCCCTTGGTGCAGCTTGAGACTGTGTCCTCTTGTTCTGGTGCTGCTTGCCTGGGAGAAGAGACCAACCCCCTCCTGCCTACAACCTCCCTTCAGGTAGTTGTAGAGAGCAATGAGGTCTCCCCTGAGCCTCCTCTTCTCCAGGCTAAGCAATACAATACAATACAATACAATACAATACAATACAATACAATACAATACAATACACCACCAGGTTGGAAGAGACCTTCAAGATCATGGCGTCCAACCTATCAACCAATCCAACCCACCTAAATACAATACAATAGCAACCCCAGCTCCCTCAGCCTCTCCTCACAGGGCTGTGATCCAGATCCCTCTCCAGTTCTGTTGCCCTTCTCTGGGCACGTTCCAGCAACTCAACATCTTTCCTAAACTGAGGGGCCCAAACTGAACACAGTAAAGTCACATGTAAAGTAAGTAGTGACCTCTGAATCAAGTCATATGCTCAAGAAGAGGAGAAAGTGATGTTGCACTTGATGGCTCTACCCCTCCTGTTTGTTTTGTTAGCACTAGCGTCTCTAAGGTCACTAAGGCTTCTTTGTTTTGTTTTTAAATGAAATGTCTTTATTCCTTTTCATATAAATTATGGTTTCATAATCTTTGTCAAATAATTTCATTTGGTAGAATTCATGGTGTGTAGCTGCATGGTAGATTTGGCAAAAGTGTTTTCCTTCCCTTAGATAAACACAGAGGTACTGAGGTGCAATTCATGGCCATGGGCACCACTGCTATGGCCTCACATTCCCCGTTCCACCCACAGCATTTCCCCAGGGGGCGTAAGCCCCTCTCCCACTGCTGTCTCAGCATTTTGATATTCTAAAGATGGTTTCACAGATATCCATTTAAAACTCTCAGGTCTCAACACCTGGATGTGGTAGGTGGGACTTTGTCTGCTGTTTCAGGCTGCTACAGAAAGGCTGAGCAGAGAGGAGCAGGGCCTTCTGACCTGCCAGATGTCCTTGCTGGGAACGCACTTCACTCCTCTTACCTACAGCCTGATGGCTTCCTTACCACCCCAGGAACTTGGTCCTGCCTTGACAGTTTTCCTTGCCACATTAGAGCAAAACCACTAGGTATTTATTAACAACTTGTATTTCTCAAGAACAGGTGAAAATGGAAAGGTTTCTCTCAGAATTCAAGAGTTTTGCCTGTTAATAACCATCCACAATAGCTGTCCCTTTAGCTGCATCAAACCAAGATTTACTTCCCCTCTACTCTTCAGAGGAAAAGTCCTTACTTGCTCTGGTACTAGACACTACCTTATTTATTTCTTTTTTGTGGCTATTAGTGTTCAATCAAACTTTATATCTGAGATTGAGAAAGAGGACAGATGGTTTTATTACTGCCTCTAACCAGGTACTTTGCCTCAAGCCATTGAGACAATAATTTGTTTGCTTAAGGGTCACCAGGGAAGTGGCTGAAAAGCACATAAAGACTGTAATTGCAGTTTTATTCACATTTATGTTCAAGAATTCAGATGATCCTTTCATCAGAGCAAGCAAAGCCTTAAAATACTGAATTAAAAATAGTGCAGGAAAAAGCTTTTTTGTGTGTGTAATTTACAAAACGTTTTTGTCAGGGCAAAATTTCCAGGGAGGGTGATTTTACCACTTTTATGTTAAATTTGGGGACTACAAATGAAAGAAACAAACCTTTTGGCTTTTCAGCCATCTATTCACTCTAGAAGGACTGCCAAAGTCTAGTACTAGCCCCAACTAGATAACTTGTGTGACAGCTACAAATAAGTTTCAAAGATTTCACTGCAAGTAAATACTTGTTCAGGGTATGGATTTCTTGTAGGGCTGATGGAGTACAAATGACTGCTTGGCCTCTGCTGGATGCATTTTGGAGCTGCATTTTTCTCTGTGAAGTCTGTGAAAGCTTTCACTACCCCTGAAGGGTAAGTAAATGAATGCTGAATTTCACATTTAAAGGTGTGTGTGCTGTTCATGGATTTTTGCCAACTTCATTCTAGGTTTAAAGGGATGCCGTGCTAACCTTAACCGCACTGTGGCTAGATAAACCTCAAAGATCTTGTTCCTAGGGGCATTCCTCCTTGAAGTGGCACCACGGTCAGTTTTAGCTACTGTAGGCACTTATGAGGTACAAAATGATAAAGTAAACAGGCATAAAATGTGATTTTAACAGCATATAAGCATTACCAAACTGGATTATACTCTTGTTGAATCATTTGCTTGATCAGTTTGGGTTTTGTTTTCTTTTGGCTCTGTGTGGTTTCTTTTCCCTTGTTTTTTTCTCTCTGACCTGCTCTGCAGAAACATAGAATCCATGTCGGCCTGATAGGAAATTTCCCAGTGCTCAGATGTATGTATTTAGTATCATAGTATCAGTCAGGGTTGGAAGGGACCACAAGGATCAGCTAGTTCCAACCCCCCTGCCATGGGCAGGGACACCCCACACTAGATCAGCCTGGCCAGAGCCTCAACCAGCCTGGGCTTAAACACCTCCAGGGATGGGGCCCCAACCACCTCCCTGGACAACCCATTCCAGGGCTTCACCCCTCTCACGGTGAAGAACTCCTTCCTCATCTCCAGCCTGAATCTCCCCACCTCCAGCTTCATTGCATTCCCCCTAGTCCTATCACTCCCTGATAGCCTGAGAAGTCCCTCCCCAGCCTTCCTGTAGGCCCCCTTCAGGTACTGGAAGGTCACAATTAGGTCACCTGGGAGCCTTCTCTTCTCCAGAAGAGAAGAATTTACTACTAATCAAACTTGCAGTTCTTAACTAATACTGTGTGTTTAGAGAGATTCATAGGATAACTTGCCATGGAAAACCAGGCTGAAAGACAGTTATCTCTTTTCATATTACCTCCCAGTTTTAAGAACATAATGCTTCAGTTTTAGCTGGGCTTTTTAGTTTTGCCTAAAAAAGAAGCCAAACGTTTACTGCCAACCCCATTTAATTCCTATCTCTGTGTGCAGCTTCACTTTATGTTTCTTATAACAAAAAGGCTTTTAAAGTTGATAAATATCTGCAAAGATTTAGCTTTCACTTTGTTGCTTCTCAGTTTGTTTAAGTATGAGTGGTTGTTTCAGTCCTGACCTCAGCCTTGTCAAACAGCCTGTGTTTGTCAAACCCCTCATGCTCCCATTAACTCCTAGCTGTTTCAGTTGTGACAGAGGATGAGCGGCTCACAAACTGCTGGCATCATTAAGAGCAAGGACACTAAGGGAAATACTACGTTATACTGAGTACAAATACACACCATAAATGGGAAAATTCCAAGCAAACAAAATCTTTTATTGCATAAAGGAAATTTCATATGATTTAAACGAATCTCTTTTAATACCATCTTTCATACGTGCAGGTGACAAGAGAAACCCCTCAAGTCTCACGGTTGGTATTCTCTCTTCATCGTTAAAGGACATTCGTAGCTTTATAAACGGAGTTGTAAGCGTTTGGGTCTGCTTGAGGGAACTGGGCTGCTCAGCACCAATAGAAGCGACAGAACCATTCCCACAGTGCTCCAGAGGGTCTGCTCCTTCCCAAAACAGAACCTGCTGTTTCTGTACGTTTCAAGGCATACAGTTATACAGCACAATTGTTACCTGTTATTTCTCCCTTCTAGACAGATGGAGGCATGGCAGCTTTGGGGTGCACAGTAATGGGCATCCTAGCCCCCATCCAGTGCTGTCCTTAGCTCTGCCCACCTGAGCAGTAACCACAACTGAACTCTCCCTGGTGACCTGTGGGTAAAAACTGTGAAAGTTCAGGCTTGCCAGGGTCTGGCAAAAATTGGTTCTCCATTTACACTCAAGCCAGCCCTTCAGTTTATATTGTCTGCTGCTCTTGTCTGCCTTTTGTTGCACTTACATCACATTTACAGCAAGAAACAGAGTTCAGAATTGGTGCTAGGAAGTTGGGCAATGACTTCAGCAGACAGAATAACATTTGGTTATTGTTGGTGCTGTGTTGTTGCTTAGATCCTGGGCTTTTTTTTTCAGCTGTTGAAGTCTACCTTAATGCCAAAGAACTTCTGTCTGGCAGATACAATGATTCAGATGAATATTTATGCAGGTACATTTAAACATGCAAAGTTACATGCTACTAGACTGGCAGCATTGCTCTGCATATTAGGCTTAAGGCAGTTACTAGATTGTTTGGGGAGGGGGGCTGTCTTTGATTTTGCTTTAAAAGATTGTAATTCTATCTCTATGCACTTAGAGGCTGGTTCTAATAGTCCTGAGTGTTACTTATGTGCAGTTTTCATCATGAGTACGTCTTTCCTGGATAGTGATAAAAGCTGTTACAATGACGACAGCAGGCAAACCGTTGAAGCAATTGTGAAATGGCATCAGAAGTAGGTCCTCAAAGTTTGTATTTTCCCAAGCTACAGCACCACATCACATTTTTCCCATACTAGAACATAGAAAGGATTTATCATTCTCAGTCTTTTATGAAACACAAGAAACCCCTGGTTGTGTCAGAAACTGTCAGCCAGAGTTTACCTCCAGCAAATGTAACTCTGCCTGATTGTTTGAGTGTAAGCAATGGCATAAGTTGTCTCTCTGCTATCACAGGTAATTCAAAGTTTAGTTTTGAGATGGTTTTAGTCTTTCTAAAACTAAAGCTTTAGAAAGATGGCACTGGATGCCAGATGTTGAGCTTGAGCTGTCTTGCTATAATTATTTGCATCACAGGTAAGGCATAGATTTAGTGAGAAGCATTAATAGTTGACAGATTTGCTTAATTCCTTTTTCTCTTTCTTAGATGCCATAAGCAGCAGAGTGCAGAGGTGGACTGTGGGATTCAAGCAAATTTCTGCTGCCAGGGAGGGTACAGGGGTGGGCATCTAGCTTCATAGAAGACACGCTCCTGACAACTAACCGCACCAAAACACCCCTCTCATGCCAGGCACTCACTGGGTGAGTGATAGCATTTGTTATTTCCTCCCAAGTGGAAAGGTGCTTCCCTTTAGCTGGATTAGATTACCCACCTTTGTATGTACTTAGATGGCAGCTGTTTGGCCATCAGCAATACAAGGTTAATTATTTTCACTCAGACAAATAATGAAAGAGTGTTGCTCTGTATAATCATAAGTATGTCTTTCTGTCCTGATGTCTGTGCACCAAGTAACTGCTGTTTGTTGCCTAGGTTATAAATATATATTTAGTTTCCTAAATAGCTGTGAGGTTTCTTTAAATCAGTGGTGGTCACAGCTCTTTTGTAATTCACCGGCTGATAATGTTGTTGGTGAGCAGAATCACAGAATCACAAAATTGTCAGGGTTGGAGGGGACCACAAAGATCATCCAGTTCCAACCCCCCTGCCTTGGGCAGGGACACCTCACACTAGATCAGGTTGCTCAGAGTCCCATTCAGTCTGGCCTTAAAAACTTCCAGGGATGAGGCTTATACCACCTCCCAGGGCAACCTGTTGCAGTGTCTCACCACCCTCATGGTGAAGAACTTCCTAGCATCCAATCTGAGGCTACCCACTTCCAGCTTTGTAGAGGACATGCAAGAACTTTGAGCTCACTGAGACTTCTGCCTTTCTACAAATTTGAGGGGGGAATTAGCAAACAGATGACAGGTAAACATTCATACAACACAACTGTGTTGTAAACTTTTCTCTAAGGCACTGTTGTGGTGTTGAATAGTTGCTATGTTTAGGTATTCTGCTTCATTTTAAAAAACAAGCAAAAAAGATGCATGGAGGTGGTACCATGGTTTCCCTGAGTAAACTGTCTCAAGGCCATTCCAGATTACCATATTCCACAACATAAAATATCCTATTTGACCTTATTGCTGTCTACAACTACCTGAAGGGAGGTTGTAACCAGGTGAGGGCTGGTTTCTTCTCCTGGGCAGCCAGCACCAGAACAAGAGGACACAGTCTCAACTTCAGAGGGGGAGGTTTAAGCTGGATGTTAGAAAGAAATTCTTCATAGAAAGCATGATTGGCCATTGGAATGTGCTGCCCAGGGAGGTGGTGGAGTCACCATCACTGGAGGTGTTTAGGAAGAGACTGGATGGGGTCCTTGGTGCCATGGTTTAGTTGATAAAATGGTGTTGGACTCAATGATCTCCAAGGTCTTTTCCAACCTGGTCTATTCTATTCTATTCTATTCTATTCTATTCTATTCTATTCTATTCTATTCTATTCTAACCCTACTGCCATTACCCCTTGGATTCGTCTGCACCCCAGACACTGAGGACCCAAAGCACAAAATCCCTGTAGAAATCACGTCTTCCTCCCCTGTGTGGAAGTCTTGTCACATTTATGCCATCTACACACATTAATATTTAAAAGAGAATTCAAAATTGAAGGAATGCATCCTACTGGAGAAAAACCCACCAGTTTATCCCATGGAATGATGCTGGTGGTGTCAGCAGGATTGTAACATGAATTTATTACACCATTCTGAGCTGGGGGGTGCTCTCTTTAATAATGGTGCATCACATTTTTCTTTATAATGACCCATTGAAATTCTAGAAATAACTCCATAGCTGGCAGAGCAAGGATGCACTTCTCATTTTACTCACTCTGTTTTGCTTGCTTTCTTGTCAGTTCAGTCTATGAGTGTTTGCCTTGTTGGTGTTCTCACCCAGAAAGAATGCTTGGGCTTGGTAGTAAGTAACAGACCAAGATAGTATCAACATCCATAACAATGAGGCTTTGTGTGGGGAGCTTCTAAGAAACAAATTTTTGATGGCATTTTGTGTAATTTAAAATTTTCTACCTAAAATTTTCTACCTTTTATTAAATAAAATAAAATAATGTTTGCATTTTTATTCAAGTTCAGTGTCCTGAAGGGTCAAACCCCAAAACATGCCCTAGTGCAGAGAATGGGCTAAGCACCTGTGAATGTGCAAACGCAGACACTTCCTGGGGTCCTGATAAACATGTAGTCCGTGTAATTAACGTTGTTACACAGCTGTGAACTGTGTGTGTCCCTGGCCATGTTTGGATCTGCTCCCTGCTATAGGTCCAGTTATCAGGGTTCTGTGTTACCAAAGGACATTGTCTTGGGAGAGTATTTAAACCAGCCAAGAAGTTAGGCCACTTGCCTTGTTCTTACCCTAAAGAGACAAGAGCCAAATGCTGCTGGAGTAGCAGCTGAAGAATCTGTCCTAACAGGCAACAACTACACCCAGGCCTCACACCTGGACCAAGGCAGAAAGGGGAAAAGCTCAAAAAGTGAATCCCAGAAGAGGCTACAGCCCAGCAACGGAGCACACAAGAGAATGGCCCTAGCCCCGCCCTGAGCCAAGGACTGCTCAAATTATAGCCACAGCACCTGGGAAGATACCAGAGAGAGGAACATGTTGTGAGTGCCCGGCTAATCTGCCGCAGGATCCCATGTGTGGGAAACCACAGATCACAGCACCTGTATTCCCAGTTTGAACTGCTGTATCGGAAATGCCAGGTCTGTGCTTAAATCATTTAACTGTCTTTATACGTGGAATGTAATACCCACGAGTGAATAGAACCTGGAAATATACTGTGCAAGGAAGTTGCAGTGGTGTTTGAAGATACCACCGCCCAAAATATTAAATTATAAAATATATTTATATACTTTTACTACATTAATGGTGCAGTGAGAACTAGGGTGTTCAACACCTTCACAAGATAAATTGTGTAATTACAGCCTCAGATTTGGGCAAAGAAAACTGCAACAATCCAAATCGCCTCGATGAGAAACTGGCCGAAAGCTCCAGGGAGCCAGGCAGCGACCATGCCGTAATGATGGGTGCATGCGTAGGGTCAGCGCTGGATGCATTTAACAACTACTGAGTAAAGGTTCAAATTATAAGGGGGAGGCTGGGTCCTGCGATGAAATTCTTTATGTGGAAAAAGAATTAAAATATGAAAGGGCACTGACCCGGAGACTTCACGATTTAGTTGCCATGCAGAGTAAAAAACTGGCTGAATCTTTAAAAGCACAACGTGATGCGGATAGATTCTTGCCGGGGACTTTTCCTGTTGACGGGCGACCAGAACCCCGACCGCGTGCAGAGAACTTTAAAGCAACAAACCTTAAAGCAACAAACTTTAAAGCAGCTGTTCCAGGCACCGCAGAGCGGGAGAGAAACCACAAGAGCGCCCGAGTTACAACAGCCGCCACAGCCTGCGAGCCAATGCTCAACAAGTTCCGTGCCGGAGCCTGAGCCCCGCTTACCCACGAGGGGACAGGAGCCGCCAAGGTGCGGCAAGAGCGGCCCGAGGAGCCGTGAGAAACTCAGCCGGCAAGCAGGACGCAGCCGAATCGCGAGAAAGCAACTCCGCCACCAGAGCGGGCAAAAAGGACGGCGTCGGCACCCCCAGCCGCAAAAGGAAAAGCCTCGGAGCCGCAGCTCGATCCCGCCCGGAAAAATGGTCACCCGATACCAGCTACAGAAAGAAAGGGAAACCATCTACAGCCGGTGGCACAAAGTGCAGCCTAGAAGAGGAAGCCCCGAGCTCCGCCACGCCGCGCACAACGCGCGTCTGGCGGGGAAGAGCCGCACTGCAGAAACACTCTCCGAAACCAGACTACAGCTCCCATCAAGACGCCGCGGAAGAAAAGCACGGTCTCTCAACCAGTTTAATAGTTCCTGAGACCTCAACGACTCGGCCCACGCTGTGAGGAAGGAAGGAAGGCCATTTTGAACCGGCGGAGAACTCTGCAGCTCCGCCTGCCAGGGCGCAGGGAGTGCGCCACGCAAGACCCTCCCGTGCCACTACAGCGGCTCCAAACCCGCGCTCCAGCCCGGAGGAGAATGGAAGCTGCACCCGAGGGGCCGCAGCACACGAGTCTGATCACAACAGCGGGGAATCACCGGTGCGGCACACCGAGAACCGCAAATTCAAAAGGGGCTCTTTGTCCCGGGCAGAGTTATGCCAGCGAGCAATCACGCTGGGCACAGCTGTTTATATTGTAGGGCATATGCCCAGCCGGCAAATAAAGTCTTTGATACGGGCATTGAGGGAAATCCTGTAAAACTGCAGTGACTGCTGTAACTGCGGGGGCAGCCCCGTAACAGCTTCACCTATTGCCTCGCCTAACAAGGAGATTAACCCCTTCCTCCACCGGCTGAGTTCCATGGAGGACAACTAGTGTTCAGCAACAGAGACCCACCAGCATCAAGGGAGTGAAAGCTAGGGATCATCCTGACGGAACTCAGGGCAGGCACAGGACTCTATAATTAGAGTAACTGTGAATGTATATGGTTTCATATCGTCATGTATGATGCTTATATTGTGTTATAAGTATACTGTAAAGAGTCACCACATTTTTATGGGGACATAATTCATAAACCTTACTGTAAGGGTGGTTATTACCCTCGACAGTAAATGCCCATTGGCAAGGGGGTGATAATGATCCCATTTGTGGGAAACCGCAGATCACAGCACCTGTATTTCTAACTTGAATTGCTGTATTGGAAATGTCAGATCTGTACTTAAGCCATTTTACTGTCTATACTGTGTAAATAAGTTACAGTGGTGTTTGAAGATACTGCCACACAAGACATTAAATTATAAAAGATATAAAACTATGCTTTTATTACAGTCAGCTAAGCCAGAAGCAGGTTTGTTTGGTTGTGGGTTTTTTTTGTTTGGTTGCTTGTTTGGTTGGTTTGGTGTTGTGTTGGGATTTTTTTTCCCCCTCAGTTTTGAAATTCATAGTGGTGTGACTGAAAAGAATTCTTTTCCTTGACATTAAAATGTTAAATCACCGTCAGAAAATGCCTCTGGGCTCACAGACACTGATGTGTGCATCTCCTATTCTCTATTTTACTTTTGTCCCTGCTGTTTTTCAAAGAATCTGCGTCTCTAAGATTGTGCAGTTTGGACAAATTTAGCTAATAAATTACATGTGCAACTTGTCCTTAATGGTTCTTGGTATTTCTCCTTTCTTTTTTTCCTTTCCAGGGTATACACCCTGCAAGGTTTGAAAGCTCAGGAAAGCAATTTAATCCCTTTCAAATAATTTAGAAATGTTAACTTGAATCTGATTTTTTTCCCCCTTCTCTTTCTGTTTCTCTTTGTCATATCTGGGCTATGAAAAATATTTTTAGCAGCAGCAAAGGTTGGCCTTGTCCCCCGGTGCTCAGAAACCATAGAAAGGAGGAGCTAGGCAAAGAGTAAATTTTTAGTCATAATGTGTGAACTCTGACCCTCACCAAAGTGGCTGAGGCTGGAATTCCTTCATGTTGTAACTCTGTGCTGTACAATGGGATAGTGCGTGATGGCTGGTTCAAGACAGCCCACTCTCACCAGTACCATCTTCCCTCCCACACACACACACATAGAAGAGAAAGATAAAAACCCCAAGCAAACACCAAACCTGAGTTCAGGAGTGTTTAGCCTGCTTCAGAGCAAAGTACAGCGAAAGTGGAAGCCAGTGATAAAACAACTCCCCCACCACCAAGCCTGCAGCCAGCCCAGTGAAAAAGCCCCTAACACCCCAAAACTGGAAGCAGCAATGGGAACAGGAAGCCTCTCATATTACAGTCTGAACTTGAGGACCCATGCTGTGCTCCAGCCAGCACTTTCATTTTGAAGCTGGCATAACATCAGCAGCAGATTCAATTGGCTAAATCCATGACACTGTAGCTCTCATTTCTGCTCGTCCTTTTGCTCATTGTCCATCTAGGAGTTTGAATTTTCAGCCCACCCAGCTTGACTGAGCATTTCTGTCTGGAAGTATATTGGGAGCAGCTTTCTTTTGAGGTACCTGGTGCTTGTTGCTCTTGTGAGAGTATCCTAGCAGTTCAGGGGACTTCTTAACATCAAAAGTAAGAGGACTACTGCGCTGCAATTGTAGTTTGAGAGATGAGTAATCAGGTTCTTACAGGACTATTTCTGGCTTCTCTGCAATTCTGTGTTGCTGCTGGTTTACTGTTTCTAAATACTCTCTTAGGGATCAGCTCCTACAACGTATTTGAAGGCATCCTCCAGACTAGACCTTTGTCCAGCTTTAAAGATAGGTCCTCAGATCACTGCTCACTGTGTGTCTAAAGCAGTGCAGAAAACCTAGCTAACTCACAAAAGCCAAGGGTATCCATGTGATTATGGTCTGGCTCGTACTCTCTAAGGAGTTCAAAATTACACAGAGCTGGGAATCCCCATGTCTAAATTCTGCACCAAATAAGACTCAAAATCAGTGCAAATGCTTGTTTTTCCCCACCCCCCCTTCTGACCCTTCTACTTTTTATATAAACTAAGAATCTTTTGATGATGATGAGAGTGGAGTATCAGTTCCCGAAAGCCATCACTGTGCATTATAGGCACTTAGGCACATTAGAAAACAAAGCTATCTACCAGTTTCCAGGATTAATGCCATGAAAGATTTTATGGGTGGCCCATAAGCGGAGAGGATGTTGCACTAATGTGTGACTGCATGCCAATTAAGCTTAATTAAGAAAGGTTTTGAAAAATGCTGGTGAAAATAAATCGTGGGAATGAAAGCAACTGCACTTTTGGGGACCATGCTGCGCTAGTTCAGTGAAGAACACTTCTAACACTGTCCCTCATCTGTCACATTCTGATGCACATCCAACAGTTTGCCATCCCAAGCTTTTTTTCTAGAAGGAAGAATCTCTTAGGAGCACATTCTTGACCCAGCCTCTGATGAATTCACTGGTACCTTTAGAAGACAGCTGCAGCAGATGACACTTACTGTGTGGCCACCCGCTTTGACTTACCACTGCCTTTTTTCTATGTGGAGTAACAAAGGCAATGATGAATGTGGATTTTCACTTTCATATGTGCTTTGGGGAAATATTTTCACAATTTCTTTTTGGTTTTAATAATTTCTCGGATTTACAACTGAGCATCCCCTATGGTTCCAGTGATTTTCCCTGGTGAGAGGGCCCCGGTAAGCACATCTGAAGCCGTTCCCAGGCTTCCACGCTGCACGGTTTGAGGGCATCCCATCAGACAGGCTCTTTCAGCGCTGAGGACTTCGGTGTTTCTGTGCTCAGAGGCAGACTGTTTCACAGCTAGGTTCGAATTCCCTCTCCAAGAGAATTTTAAAGGAAACAAAATTTAAAGTCTTTGACGAAACAGAATTGTTTTTATCTTTTCTGGATTAGATAGTTGCTGCCACAGGGACCTTTGTGTTATGTTATGTAATATAATGTAATATAATGTAATATAGTGTAATATAGTGTAATATGGTGTAATATAGTGTAATATAGTGTAATATATTATATTATATTATATTATATTATATTATATTATATTATATTATATTATATAAAATAAGTAGAAAAACAGGAACAAAGGGCTACACAGTCAGTAGGCAGATCTTTGGGGTTTAGCTTGGATGGTGCCTGGTGTTGCTTTCCACCCGGACACCGGGATGCTTTTTGCCCTTAATGAACTTCTTACACCTGAGACGAAATAGAGATTCTGTGGACAATTTAGAAAGAAAAACACCAGTTTCATGTGAGCATTTTTCAGACCAACAGGGAATTTATGTATGGAAACTAACTGAAGGGTGGTTGTAGGCAGGAGGGGGTTGGTCTCTTCTCCCAGGCAATCAGCACCAGAACAAGAGGACACAGTCTCAAGCTGCGCCAGGGGAAGTTTAGGCTGGAGGTGAGGAGAAAGTTCTTCACAGAGAGAGTTGTTAGCCATTGGAATGTGCTGCCCAGGGAGGTGGTGGAGTCACCGTCCCTGGAGGTGTTCAAGATGGAACTGGTGCCATGGTTTAGTCATGAGGTCTGTGGTGACAGGTTGGACTTGATGATCTTTGAGGTCTCTTCCAACCTTGGTGATTCTGTGATTCTGTGAAATACCCAACTGTGTCCAGTTCTGGAGCCCCTATTACAAGAGGGATCTGGAGGTGCTGGAAGGTGTCCAGAGAAGGGCCACAAGGATGAGCAGAGGGCTGGAGCACCTCTCCTATGAGGACAGACTGAAGGAGTTGGGGCTGTTCAGTCTGGAGAAGAGAAGGCTCCCAGGTGACCTCATTGTGGCCTTCCAGTGTCTGAAGGGGGCCTACAAGAAGGCTGGGGAGGGACTTCTCAGGATCTCAGGTAGTGATAGGACTAGGGGGAATGGAATGAAGCTGGAGGTAGGGAGATTCAGGCTGGACATGAGGAAGAAGTTCTTCCCCATGAGAGTGGTGAAGCCCTGGAATGGGTTGTCCAGGGAGGTGGTTGGGGCCCTGTCCCTGGAGGTGTTTAAGCCCAGGCTGGCTGAGGCTCTGGCCAGCCTGATCTAGTGTGGGGTGTCCCTGCCCATGGCAGGGGGGTTGGCACTAGCTGATCCTTGTGGTCCCTTCCAACCCTGACTGATCCTATGATTCTGTGATTCTGTGAACCGTACTCAGATCCCCTACTTGCCTCCTTATCTGTAACTGGAAAGTGAAAGCTCAGCTAAAGAGCTGCTGGCATGTGAAGTGATGAGCAACTCCAGGGCATGCCTGGATCTGTGGTAACAGTACTTGCAAGGGAAGCTGGCACAGTCTCCTTGGCAGAGTTGTTCTAAGCCCTCCGAAGACTCATTCTTTCACGGAGATGATGATATATCGGTGGAAGCCTGACGCAGTTGCCAAGCGGTGGGTGAACAAGCTGTTTCCCCATGAAAAGCCTAAACCCAGCATTTATTACTTCCTATTAGGTCAGAGAACATCACTCAGCCATAATTGTGATGATAGTCTCTTTTCATCTTCATCTGCCTGAAACACTTGGCCCTACACCTCTTTTACACATGCTACAAACGCTCCCCTCCAGCAGGTTTCCCAAGATCTGCACTGTTCCTGCTGGCTCCTTCTGCAGCAGCCAGACCTCTGGGAGTTTCTGGGACAGACTGTGAAAGGAATTTTCTCAGTCAAGTAAATTAGTCAGGACAATTCAGGCTGACATTCAGCTTTTGCTCAGTTAATGATAGGGAAAAGTCACCTGGATGGGTAACTGACTAGTTAACAGGAACCTACAGGGCATCAGAATTTCACCCTGGTTCGAATACTTTATAAATTATATTTGATGCCAGAATGCTGCAACACTGCTCACAGGGACCTGTGACAGCAGCTGGACATATTCTCTCTACTGTCTCTTGACACCACAAGGTTTAAAGGGGCTCAAAAGGCAGAGCAATTGAGGCATATGAAAGGGATCTGCTGAGAAAGTTCAATAAATGAGCAACCAAGTCCATTATTCTGTCCTGGAAGGGACATTTCTGTCTGTATCTCCTATATTGTTGTGAGAGGGGTTTAATATTTCCAGGTGAAGGAACTCGGGATCGTTGGTATTCTGGGATTTCTTTCTAACCTGCCCTGATTTCTTTTTTTCCACCCTCCTTCCCTCTTTTGTGGTTTTCCAATGGAAGCACCCACCCAATCCTCTTTTGGGGATCCACTTCCCTGTAGGCCCAAGGTGAAGCTCATCAACAGCCCCTGAAGCAGTGAGATCACACATTCCCAGCGCCCTGTCCTGCCGGCAGCAGGAGGAAACTCCAGTTTGTGCTTTGGCCTGGTCAGAATATTTTGTGAGTTTTCTGGCTCCAAAGGCTATGAAGCTGCCTCCGTCGCAGTATGTTGGCATGTGAGCAACCCAAACAACTGGGAAACTTGTTTGCAAGGAGAAATACAGAGCACAAATCCCCCAGCTTTCACCCTTCCACGGGGGGCTGAGTTTTGCCTCTTTCCACCTTTTTCGCAGGCTGGGTGGGGGAGGGCAAGAGGGCTGTTTCTGTGGTAGCTTCAGGCAGCTGTTGCCAGACTGAAAATTACACTGGAAAACGTTCTTAGTTTATGCCAAAATAAGGAATTGTTTCATAGGTAAAGTAAACACAGAAAGTTATTCCCATCAATTGCATCTACCTATTTATTAGCTCTAAGCAAAAGAAACCTGCACCCTGCTGCAAGCGTGGTCAGATTCTTTGGGCGCGCTTCAAAAAGCTCGCTCTTTTTGTCATTCCACTCTGACCTCTTCCCTGCTAGTCCTGGGGTGAAAAGCAGGCCAGAGATCTGCTGAGAAATGGGCCAAGCCACTGCTGACCTTTGCAAATCCAGTGTCTTCAAAGCCAGACCTAATTGAGGCGTTCCCACGCTGTGTGTTGCTGAAATGTGCGCTGCAGTTCAAGGGATGCATGCACCATGGTGCAATCTCATTTTGAGTCCAGTTTTCTTGCTCTGTGTCAGAGGGGGAGGGAGGCAGAGTGTGGTACGAGTCACAGAGAGCAGTCACACACAGGTTTCACAAACCACTGAAGTTTATCTTTGAAAGGTTTTATACTTTGGAATGGTTCTTCCCTTAAGATTTAGACTGCATTAGACTTCCCTTCTCTCCTCCTCCCTTCTACCTTCCTCCCCCTCAGAAAACAGAGAGATACTTTGTAGTGAAAAAAAAAAAGGCTGAGAGTTTGTACTGAATCCTCTCCAAACAGGAAAAAAACAGCTCTGGCATTACTATCTGGCATGTAATCAAGGTGGCTGTCTGGGGAGATTCGTATGCACAGGGGCTGGAGGTGAATGAGATGATGACAAGGGGAGGGCCCTAACAAATCCTATTTAAAATGTATCCTCTTTCTCTTTGCATATCACATTTGCTATGAGTGCTATTCCTCCTTCACAGCAATGAAGAGGGTTCATGCTGTGTGAAGTTTTGCAGTCTGTGCTAGGCGCCACAGGTGCGCCTGCAGAATCCATGTAGGAAAAGCATATTGGCATTCTTAACCTAAAGCTTATAATCCTGTTTCAACAGGTGCATGCAGACTGGCCCCCTCCCTCTGTTTTCCAGAAGGAGCTGCTGTTTGTTTCCCATGCAGCTGGCCAAGCACTGCCTGGCCCCAGTGGTGGGTAGCCCGACACACACAGCATGAGCAGTGATACCATGCCATGCTCTGCAGCCCACTTGCATGCACTGGGGGGTGCCTGCTTGTGTAATGCTGCCACTTTTTGTCTGGTGCAAAAGGGACAGACCAGGAATGAGATTCCCCACGTAATTACTGTAGGGCATATGTCATGGGTAAGTACATCTGAAGTCCATCTGGCAGTGCCAAAGAGAGGAGCATGAGGTAGGGCTTGGTGTGCCTCTCGAGGGAGGCTGCCCATCCAGCTGGGAAGCCATGGCATGGCAGACAGCAGTCGAGCTGCTCCAGGTTTGGTGCCTTACCACAGGTCTCCCAGCATATAGTCTAGCTGTCCAATTTGGTTGTGCAGCAGAACCAGGGATATTACAACCTATACATGTATTTATTTCACGACAATGTTAGTTGCACAAATATCATTCCACTAGAGCTGATGTAATGGAGAATCAGAGCCTGGAGTTAATGGGCTTAACTGTGCCCTGGCTGTGTAAGCTGAAGACTTTCAGAGGAAGCCTCAATGCTCTCACTTTCTAATTTTCCCTATCAAAACAAACGAAAATACATCACTGTGCTCACAATTGCTGAATTGAGTGAGTGGTTTTTAAATTCAGTTTTATTTCCATAGCCATGAATAGTAAATTTCATCCATTCATGACAGTTTATTGAAGAGTTTGCTAACTGACAAGATCTGGGGGACTTTCTTTCTCAGAAAGTATTGCAGTAAGAGAATTGTTTGTATTTGTATTGCTTTCTCAATATTGTTGTTACTCTGTTCCCCAAGACACAGTTACAGTCTCCTGTACATCAAATATTTTGGAGAAGAGATTGTATAACCTGAATAGGTAACACCTGCTGACAGATGGATTTACTGGTGGAAAGTGGAGAGGGCTAATTTGTTTTATGTGCTTCCTCCCAATGCTGGCACCTTTCACTGTGGCACAATGTTCCTGTCTTAGGATAGGATAGGATAGGATAGGATAGGATAGGATAGGATAGGATAGGATAGGATAGGAATAGAATAGAATAGAATAGAATAGAATTAACCAGGTTGGAAAAGACCTTTGAGATCATTGGATCCAACTCATCATCCAGCACCATCTAATCAACTAAACCATGGCACTGAGCACCCCAACAAGTCTCTTCCTAAACACCTCCAGTGAGGCAATAAGGTCTCCTCTCAGCCTCCTCTTCTCCAGGCTAAGCATCCCAGCTCCCTCAGCCTCTCCTCATAGGGCTGTGCTCAAGGCCTCTCCCCAGCCTCGTTGCCCTTCTCTGGACACCTTCAAGTGTCTCAATGTCCTTCTTAAACTGAGGGGCCCAGAACTGGACACAGGACTCAAGGTGTGGCCTAACCAGTGCTGAGTACAGGGGCACAATGACCTCCCTGCTCCTGCTGGCCACACTATTCCTAATGCAGGCCAGGATGCCATTGGCCTTCTTGGCCACCTGGGCACACTGCTGGCTCATGTTTAGGCAGCTGTCAATCAGCACCCCCAGGTCCCTCTCTGGCCGCTCTCCAGCCACTCTGACCCCAGCCTCTAGCTCTGCATGGGGTGGTTGTGTTCATTGTTTTCCTGTAATGGGAATTTGACATTCAGCTGGCACTGTAAACACAGCAAAGAGGTTTTATCACAAAGAAATAGTCTGTAAAGGTGTCAGTTTGCAAAGCTGAAGGAGCTAGCAGGATTTAATTTCCAGAAACAACACTTTGATGACAATTTTCCCTTTTGTTCACTTTTTTTCCTGATTACAACCCAGAGCCAAAAATATTTGGATAGCTTGCAAAGCTGGAAGCTACCCAGATTATCAGAATGGGCTCCAGCACCCTGAGGGAAGAAATCCACTCTTCTTCATTCGCATGTTGTTAATAGTTTTGTATTGCTTGTCAGCTTATTAAAACTGACTTGAGAGGAGATGGCTAAGGAGGAAGATCCTTGATTTTTATTCTAACAGAACAAGTTTGGTGTGTACAATTCATCTGGGTTCGAGGAGACACTTCCTTACAGTGAGGGTGATGGAACACTGGAACAGGCTGCCCAGAGAGGTCGTGGAGTCTCCTTCTCTGGCAACTTTCAAAATCCACCTGGATGTGTTCCTGTGTGACCTGCCCTAAGTGAGCCTGCTTTGACAGTGGGATTGAAATCAATGACCTCTGAAGGTCCTTTCCAATCCCCAACATTCTGTGATTCTGATTCTGCGAACAGGGAGAGACAGAAATGTCTGACTAGTAATGAAAGGTGTGGTGAAATCTAGATTACAGTCCCCTTTTTACATGTAGCCCCTTCTGTATGTGGTTAGGCCCTGTGCAGATGAATGCTACCCAAACAGCCTAATTACACTGAAAAATGACTCCTGTTACCGTGGGTTCCCCAGGTCCTGTACTAACATACACAGAATTAGGCATGCTTGGCACTTGTGCATTGGCAAAAACTGATGTAAATTGCAACTTCCTAATGAGGCATTAAGCACAATAGTCTCTTGCATCCAGCAGAGGATGTCTTGTTGGTAAGCCTAAGAATCAGGAGGAGCTTGTGCAAGTGGCCATACCAAATGATTGCCAAGCTATGAAAACAGCAAGTAATTCAGGTGAAGTATTTCAGAGAGTACTGAAACTTTTAAAGAGAGCTTTGAGAGCTTGTGCTCAGGCTTGCACAGACAGCCTACGTCAAGTGAAAACTGCAGGAAGTGTTTTCCTGTTGCGCTCTGCAAGCAGTGCAGGAGTTACAGGTATCAGTTATCAATGCACTATTGATAGACATTGGGATCATTACATTTACTGCTTCCTTATCATGTATTTGCAGCTCTGCAGTGACAGCAATCACAATAAAAAAAAATCATTAGCTTATCTTTGAGGTATTTTCCAACCTTATTGATTCTATGATTCTACCTGGGCCCCTCAGTTTAAGAAGGACATTGAGACTCTTGAACATATCCAGAGAAGGGCAATGAGCCTGGTGAGAGGCCTCGAGCACAGCCCTACAAGGAGAGGCTGAGGGAGCTGGGGGTGCTTAGCCTGGAGAAGAGGAGGCTCAGGGGAGACCTCATTGCTGTCTACAGCTCCCTGAAGGGAGGTTGTAGCCAAGAGGGGGTTGGTCTCTTCTCCCAGGCAATCAGCACTAGAACAAGAGGACACAGTCTCAAGCTGCACCAGGGGATGTTTAGGCTGGAGGTGAGGAGAAAGTTCTTTACAGAGAGAGTTGTTAACAATTGGGATGTGCTGCCCAGGGAGGTGGTGGAGTCACCATCCCTGGAGGTGTTCAAGAGGGGCTTGGACATGGCACTTGGTGCCATGGTTTAGTGGTCATGAGGTGCTGGGTGACAGGTTGGACTTGATGATCCTGTGAGGTCTTCTCCAACCTTATTGATTCTATGATTGTATGATTCTATGACTAAATATATTCCACAAAGGACTGCTTATTTGTGGTGAATTTAAAATGTCATAGCAATGCTCTTCAGTGGTACAGTAGCTGTGAAGTACACTGCATACAACCAGGGATTTGAAGCCTCAGGGCTTAAGAACGCTGCTATGAACAAGTAATATTTTCCTTCTAAAGTAGCTGCGTCTTCCTAAAATCTGTTAAACAGCAGCTTGTAGATGAAGTCCAAAGAGCAGGACAAACTAAACTACTGTAACCCTGAAAGGGCAAATGGATCTAAGCAGGGCTGTATCACTTGCAGGGAAAAGAATTGAAATTGCTAATGGCTTACTGCACAGAAAGAGCATTTACTGTGATGTAAAAGTGTCTACCAGGGATTAACTCTGTCAGTTTTGCAGTGGTCTGGTTTTCATTCTGTGTGGCCGGCACTTTGATCTGTGCTACAATGTAGGTAGTTAAAATCCTGAGGACCTTACTGCCCCGGACTAAAAATGAAATAATTGAATCATAGCTACTCAAAGAAGCATTTTTCAAATGAATTTAATTATGTTCCATTGTTTACAGCCTGTGTTCTTCTGTG
This sequence comes from Colaptes auratus, assembly GCA_015227895.2. NCBI lineage: Eukaryota > Metazoa > Chordata > Aves > Piciformes > Picidae > Colaptes > Colaptes auratus. Next base: position 2,146,840 of record CM037640.1, read on the forward strand.
AGGATTACATCCAGAGGTAATTTAAGAGTGCAACTTGCTTCTATGCTTAGGTGTGGGGTATGTTTGAAAGGAAACAGAGCATCGGTTAGTTGTTACTCTTTATAACTCCAGAATATTCAAGCTTGAATATCTGAGTGGTTTCTTTTTCTGTCAGGGAATTTACTCTTTTTCATGAATTTTGTCTCTATTTTTGCAATTCCTGTGCCTGTCAGTACATATATTCTCATGTAGTTTAGGAATGAATGATAGCATTACAGTGGTGTTGGACAGATTTGGGGCTCTGCTGTATTCCAAGAACACCTCAGAATATCCAGGGGCCTCAGATTGTATCACACTGGAAGAAATTCATCCTTTTACATTTGTGTTCAGAATGAGTGCTTTAGCAATCCAGGTCCCAGAATTGGTTATGCAGTCCAGTTCTTCAGTTTGCACTCACAACATTTGTGAATTTCATACAACATTAGATGATGGTAAATGGGTGTAAAGCCAAACTGAGCTTTGAAAGATGAAACCTGCTGCTATTTCTTTTACTAATTTCTAGATCTGTTGTGTCACAGTATCACAGTATCACACTGTGTCACAGTATCACAGGACATTAGAGGTGGGAAGGAACCTCAGGAGGTCGTTAGGTCCAAGCCCTCTCTGGGAAAGCTGTGATTCGTGAATTATGATCTCACAGTGTGTTTTATCTTATTGGCTTCTTGCCACGTTGCCAGAATGCAACATATTCAGACAGAAACAACCAAAATGCATGTTTGGCAGCCTATGCATGCAGAGAGGGTGCAAAACTGGGTTTCATTTTCTGGAAGCAGATCCTAGTCACAGCATACCTCCAACTGGGTGCTTTTTGTTGTTTGTTTTGTGTTTTTGATTTCATTGGGTTCTTTGGTGTTATGTTTTTGAGGCATGTGTATCATATGCTCAGGAAAAGTCCTGAGGTTCAGACATTGTTTTAATTTCATGCTTTTTGGAGCTTTACTGGAAACCATTACCTCTGTCTCTTCACTAATGCGGCACCTATAAGATCCCTTACAAAATACTTCGTGTTTTTCACTCTTGCTCAGGAGGTACTACTCTAGAAAAGTAGCCCTGTCTAGCCCTGTGCTGTTTCTAAGACTACCAAACCCCCCCACTATTTAGGGAAGGTCAACTTAAGAAATACTATCTTGAAGAAGATGCTAACTTAAGAAATGGAATGGAATGGAATGGAATGGAATGGAATGGAATGGAATGGAATAGAATGGAATAGAATAGAATAGAATAGAATAGACCAGACCAGACCAGGTTGGAAGACACCTTTGAGATCATCGAGTCCAACCTATCACCCAACACCATCTAATCAACTAAACCATGGCACCAAGCACCCCATCCAGTCTCTTCCTAAACACCTCCAGTGATGGTGACCACCTCCATGGGCAGCCATTCCAATGGATAATCTCTCTTTCTATGAAGAACTTCTTCCTAACATCCAGACTAAACCTTCCCTGGCACAGCTTGAGACTGTGTCCTCTTGTTCTGTTGCTGCTTGCCTGGGAGGAAAAAACAGCCCCCACCTGGCTACAACCTCCCTTCAGGTAGTTGTAGAGAGCAAAAGGTCTCCCCTGAGGCTCCTCTTCTCCAGGCTAAGCAACCCCAGCTCCCTCAGCCTCTCCTCACAGGGCTGTGCTCCAGACCCCTCCCCATCTTTGTTGCCCTTCTCTGGACACCTTCCAGCATCTCAACATCTTTCCTAAACTGAGGGGCGTTGGTCTCTTCTCCCAGGCAACCAGCACCAGAACAAGAGGACACAGTCTCAAGCTGTGCCAGGGGAGGTTTAGGCTGGAGGTTAGGAAGAGAATAAATCTGGTAACTTCCTTTGTATCCATGCCTCTCATTTTCACTTAGAAAGGCACTTGAAAAGACCATAACACAACATTTGCTGTGAGTTTTAGTAGTGACTGATTAGTCCTTTATTGAGAATTTCTCCGTCAGAATGTAACTCATGTGTTTCATGAACTGCCTTGCCAAGTGAGAAAGCTTCAGTTGTGTTTTATTTCAAACAGATACACACCTCCACAGCTGAGCAACAACAATGATGAATGATCACTCTTTTAATTTTTCTGAAATATCAAAGTTGTTCCCTGTCATGGCAGAGAATAGCAAACCAGCCAACGAGAAGGCAGGCCATGTGAAAAGCCTTCCTGCATTGCCAGTTGTCTGCTCTGGCAGTTCCCAGTGAAGCAGCTGGTTGTCTTTGGAAAGCTGTGCTGCTTGGTTTGGGTTTGAACATCATGTGTCTTTAATTTTCAGCACTAGCCACAGGGATAAGTATCACAAATATCTGCTTGAAGGACTTTTACTCTTGGGATCCCAATATATGCTTTTCAGCCTCTCTGACAGTGGGACTGAAGGAGCAATCAAAGCTGACTCATTGCCTTATATCCCCTCAGGGAGAAGAAGAAATAAAAAGGGAAACTGCCGTTTCTTTCAGTCGCCTGCAGAAGCCTTTTCTGTTGTGTAGCGAATACATTGCATTTTCAAAACCAATCTGCCCTCTGTTTGAACAAAATATTCCATCCAGTATCATACTGGATACTGGATATTCATCCAGTATCATACTGGATGTGCTGGAAGATGTCCAGAGAAGGGCCACGAGGATGAGCAGAGGGCTGGAGCACCTCTCCTGTGAGGACAGACTGAAGGAGTTGGGGCTGTTCAGTCTGGAGAAGAGAAGGCTCCCAGGTGACCTCATTGTGGCCTTCCAGGATCTGAAGGGGGCCTACAAGAAGGCTGGGGAGGGACTGCTCAGGCTATCAGGCTATAGGACTAGGGGGAATGGACTGAAGCTGGAGGTGGGGAGATTCAGGCTGGACATGAGGAGGAAGTTCTTCCCCATGAGAGTGGTGAAGCCCTGGAATGGGTTGTCCAGGGAGGTGGTTGAGGCCCCGTCCCTGGAGGTGTTTAAGCCCAGGCTGGCTGAGGCTCTGGCCAGCCTGATCTAGTGTGGGGTGTCCCTGCCCATGGCAGGGGGGTTGGCACTAGCTGATCCTTGTGGTCCCTTCCAACCCTGACTGATACTATGATACTACTATGATACTGCTAATTCTGGGACTTGACTTCCTTATGTCCCTGTCCCAGGTGGAGTTCAGAAAGCCATAGCCCTACACTTGCTTCTGACAGAATCTACTGTCTTGTTTTTCAACTTCATGCATAGTAAACCAAATGAACTGCAGGTGTGGAACGCTCTGTATGCTCCCCAGTATACATGTCCAGAGTAGGCTTTATTCACAGCACCCAAGCCATTAACAAATACTGACCTCCTATCTCATTATTAGAACCAACATAAATAGCTTCACTGAAAGTCAGAGGATAATGATTATGATCCATTACCTTGCCTGTGACTATACCTTCCTAAGTATTCTCCACCTTATATGCCACAGGGAAGTAGAAGTCGTTCGCGTGCTGGAAACGCTGTGATACGGAGGGGGAGGCTGAGCCCTGGTGTATGTATTACCTACAGACTAAGCAGGATGCCAGATGAGCTTGGATTCAGTTTAGAAATTTTGCTAGGCAGAACTCCAAACTTACACCAAGTGATGCCAAGATATTTGCTCATGTCTCCACTGCCCCTTAACTCAAGTGGTGAGACTGCCAGAAACAATTTTCCTTAATAGAAGAACTTCATGCATTGTGCACTTTGCCCTTCCCTAGGGAAATCTCATTAATGATTTCCATTTGAAAACAGAATTTGGCTCTTTCTTGTATTTTAGTTCTAAATAGCATCTTAGTTTAAGACAACATTTTCATTTTTCTAGGAAACCCATTCCTTACATTTTTTAATTTTAAGGCAGCATTTATCAACTGAGTAAGTCCAACATTGGCTTTTAAGATTTGAAGTTTTGGGGTTTTTTGTCCTGAAATGAAGTTCTTTGCTAGGGAGCATATATTTGAGCTAATGAAGGATTTCATAGTATCATAGTATCAGTCAGGGTTGGAAGGGACCACAAGGATCAGCTAGTTCCAACCCCCCTGCCATGGGCAGGGACACCCCACACTAGATCAGCCTGGCCAGAGCCTCATCCAGCCTGGGCTTAAACACCTCCAGGGACGGGGCCTCAACCACCTCCCTGCACAACCCATTCCAGGGCTTCACCACTCTCATGGGGAAGAACTTCCTCCTCACCTCCAGCCTGAATCTCCCCACCGCCAGCTTCTTTCCATTCCCCCTAGTCCTATCACTCCCTGACAGCCTGAGAAGTCCCTCCCCAGCCTTCTTGTAGCCCCCTGCAGATCCTGGAAGGCCACAATGAGGTCACCTCGGAGCCTTCTCTTCTCCAGACTGAACAGCCCCAACTCCTTCAGTCTGTCCTCACAGGAGAGGTGCTCCAGCCCTCTGCTCATCCTCGTGGCCCTTCTCTGGACACCTTCCAGCACCTCCAGATCCCTCTTGGAATAGGGGCTCCAGAACTGGAGGCAGTACTCCAGGTGGGGTCTCACCAGAGCTGAGCAGAGGGGGAGAATCCCCTCCCTTGCCCTGCTGGCCACACTTCTCCTGCTGCAGCCCAGGCTCTGATTGGCTTTCCGGGCTGCAAGTGCACACTGAGAGCTCCTGTTGAGCTTCTTGTCCCCCAGCACCCCCAAGTCTCTATTTAATTTAATATACTATTTAATTTAATAAATTTGATTTAATAAATTTAATAATTTAATATCCTATTCAAATTAAGAAAAAGAATAAAATAGAATTTTAAGTGAGGAAGAAGCTCTTGAAGAATTAATGTATTAGCTTAGCATGAATCTGAGCTTTATCCTGTAAAACACTGCACAGGGTCTCAGTGCTGTGTCACAGCTGAAAATCCTGTGGCTCAGAAGAGCTCTAAGTATTCCTGACTGGGAAGGTAAGTTGGTATGACTTTATAGATAAGTACTCTAAAATACACTTTTTTTATATGTGTGTATTTAATCACTCTGTCCAACACAGAGAATATGGCCTTGATCAGGAAGCAAGATCCCCCATTCACAGTTGCAGGAGCGTAGGCCTGGACCTAACTGGAAGATTACCACTTTGTGACAATTTTTGCTTTGTGGCAAGTTACTTAGGTTGTAAGTTGTAAGTGCTTTAGGTTTCATTAGTATGTGCTTCCATTAATGTGTTGTATGTCTTGTCCCAGTAATTTACTGGCATGCAAGGACCAAAGCTCCTACATTAGGAGGGGTTGGATGATAGGTTGGACGCAATGATCTTGAAGGTCTCTTCCAACCTGGTTTATTCTATTCGATTCTAAATCACACAGATGTGTACCACAAGGCAATGTCCATTTTTTTAATCTTCCTTGCTCATGCTTTTAGCTCTGCTTCATTCTGAGGTATGGACACCGCCTGGCATGGTGTTACACATAGACATAGGAAGACACTCTGTAGTTAAGCTAGGGCTGAAGCAAGGAAACATGACAAGTGTGATGCCAAGAGCAAAGCACAGCAGAAAAGACTTTAAGAGGATCTCTAAAAGGTTTAAATTGGTATGTGGGTTGATTAGAAACAGAACGAAGCATAATGAAGTTACTGAAGATGCAGCAGGACGTTGTTCAGTGTGCAGTATGGTTTTCTTTAAAGAAATGTCAAGAATGCCCACATCCCTAGGAAGGGGACTTTTGTTGCAGTCTAGCAGTAGTTTTCACAAATACAGGAAGGCTGCCCTTTCTTGGGCTTTGTGTCGCTCTGCTGCGAGGTGCTGAGTGTGTTACAGGAATGCATGAAGGCCACAGTCCCCCCTCCTGCACTAGTCACACAGCTGGGCTATACGTATTAGGCACAGCTGAGAGCCAGGGAGAAAGTTTCTCATCCTGCACTAAAAAGGATGCTGAGGCATGTCCTGTTCTCCAAAGAGGGCTGAGAGCCTTCTCCCTTCCTCTCTGGCTCCAAGGGGATATTCTGCTAAGGTGGTCCACAGGTGTCTCTGCCTGTGTGGGGACTAACACCCAGAGAAGCATGGATGGATGAGGGGACAGCTTTGCAGTCACTCCTTTTGAAATAGGGGAGAGATGAAAAAGTCTGACGATCATAGAAAAGTACCCTTGCAGCTACTGGAACATTCCCAATAGCCCTATAATGTGGACAGTTTTATGCCACGTGTGCCCATGCCATGACTGCCCTCTTCTCTCCCTGCCAACCCTTGCTTGCCCTTCTATTTCCCTGGAGCTTCCCGGGGGTGACCCTGAGTAACCACCATGGCAAACAGCCGAGGCTGCTCCTTTACCAACTGTGTTGCATCTGAGGCTGACAGAACAAAACACAAGAAGGAACTTTGTAAAGCCCTTCAATGTAACAAAGTTTGTTGAATAATACTGCTTCTGCAGTTGTCTCAACAGACCACATCTCCTGAGCCCAGCCACATGAGTGGCACGGTACATGCAGTGCAGCACACATGGCAAACCTGGAGATGGAAAAGATTCTTGGTCCCAGCTTGAACAGGTAGCCTTTCACTTAACTTTCCTTCTCACGGTCCCCAAAGCCTAAGACCTCTGGCAATCAGTCCTGCCTCTTGTCCAGGCTTATCTTCTTCCCAAAACCCTTACATGAACACTCACTGGGCTGCAGCCTGATGGGGGACTCCTTCACTGAGAGGTAAGCATTACGTTGTGGCTGGGAAGTCAAGTGCGGCAGCTATGCTGGTGAAATTATGAAGAGTAATAAGGATTTGAGCTTTTATCTATCTCATAAATACATGTTCCAATGGGCAGAAAAACCACAGTGGTCACTGAAAATATTTCTTCAGAGGAAAAAAGTATTTGCTAGCTTGAAGTCTTTTGTCTTTACATATGGTTCAACTGAAAAAACCCCCCTGACCTTTCCTGAGGTGGCTGACAGCCAACATTTCAGCAGTATTTCCTTTGTTTCTGCTCACAAAAATTGATGTCCAAATACTCTCTAGCTGCTTCTCAAGTTGCAATAATGATTTTGATTGCTTTTTTTTGTATAGTTTTATCTGAACATTTCTGCCTGCCATATCATATATCCTCAGTCAGTATAAATGTCTTTTATAGGCAACTGCTGTGCCCAAGTAGAGTCAGGCCATTTTGTCCTCTGTGGGACTATGAATCTTCTGTGTAATGCACAGAAGTTTTTGTAGGTTGGGGCGGGGGGGAAAGAGGACCATATCCTTACCTTACTGACCAAGAAAAGTATAGTTTTCAATGAAGATATTATGACAGATGTGTAGGGAAGTCAGAATTGGGTCAGGATACTGGGATCAAGTGGCAATTATTTCCATGGGAAGAGTTAGCATACTTTCCCATGAAAGAGATAAGGCCGGAGCTGCGTGCCGTCAGCCCAGATGATGTGAGGCAATCAGGCTGCACGGGAGGCACAGCTGGGCCCAGCTGTAGTGAACAAGCTCATCTGTGCAGGAAACTGCATGAGAAATGTGCTCCAGCGCTTCAGAATTTGCCTACACTGTCTGGCAGAAAACATTCTTTTCAAACATTTGGGCTGGAAAGTGTGTCTGCATGACAAACAACTTGGTTTCACAGTTGAAGCTACATGCATGTTTAATTGTTTGTATGTCCTGTAGGAGACTTGGTGTGGAGTAGAGGAAAGGGAAAGCAGATTTGTTTGTTTGTTTTACAGATGGTGTTCAAAAGAGTAGACAGCAAAAAGAAACCCTGGATGTGCCCTGGAATCAAAATTCAGTAACACAGTGCAGTTTATATCAGTAGAACTATCAATACCTATATGACAAACACATAGAGACTTCTAGCAATACCTCAGTCCTCTACTAGAAAAAATGTTCTGCTCCTCCAGATGTTACTTGGGAGTGTTCAGGACAGGAGAAGCAGGATATTCTACTCTTGGACACCAACACCAGCTTGGCCTCAACCACTGTGCAGCTCTTGTTCCTTCTAAGCCTTCATCAGTCTGGATCCTTCTTACTTCATTACTTTCTGCGACATACAACTCGCATTACTTACATTCCAAATTACTTTCCCCCCAATGTTATACATCCTTGAGGCACACACTGAGTCTCCCCATCCTTTCTCATTACCCACCAAGTACATCCAGGCCCCTCAGCAAAGACAATCCCACAAATGAGTTTGCCTTTCCCCATGGGAAGAGCAACCCACACTGCCTTTCCCAGGCACTCTCCCCTGTGTACTACAAGGACTTTATCTCTCCCCGCAGTGTGCAAGGGTTCTGTTTGGGCAGAGCCAGGATGCTTAGCAGATCCTCAGGAATTAACCATCCAAGTGGCTTCTGTTCAATTTGCATCCCAGTGCCTCCATGCTGCATTACCCAATGCTTTCAACATAGTCCTTAACAGTCCATTGCATCTTTCAACCTTCCCAGAGGCTTGTGGGTGGTAGGGATTGTGATACACCCCTTCAATGCCCTGTTTCTTGGCCCAGGAGCATTGGCATTGCTCCTAAAATGAGTCCCACTGTCAGACTCGATCCATTCAGGTTTACCATGTTGCCACAGGATTTGCCTTTCAAGGCCTAAGATGGTGTTCTGGGCAGTGGCATGATTTACAGCATATGTTTCCAACCAGCCTGTAGTTGCCTCTGCCATGGTGAAGATGTAGCGCTCACCCTGGAGTGTTTGTGGCAGTGGTCTGATACAGTCAATCTGCCAGTTCTCACCATAGCAAAAACCCAGAAACCACTGTCTGTTCCAGGGAGACTGGCACTGTTGAAAGGCAAATGTGTTTTGCTGCTCACTCCCTGGATCTCCAGCTGGTCAATCAGTTCATGAATGGGAGCCCGGGAAGCTCAGTTCCTGCGACATTGCCGCCAATGCACCGTTCTGGTAGCAGCTGGCACCTGTTGTTCCTCCACCTGCAGCAATCCCACAACAAAGGGATTTTCTGAAAGGCCAGGCAGGGCAGACAGCTCTCTGATCTTCTCTGTATTCACCTTGGCCACACCAAAAGCCCATCGATAGCCCTTTGGGTCCTTGAAGTAGCCTCTCTTGAGGTAATCTGTACCAAGAATACAAGGGGCCTCTGGGCCACTCACAATGGGATGTTTTTCCCACTTGTTCCCTGTTAGGCTCACATCAGCTTCTAATGCAGACAACTCCTGGCACCCTCCTCTCACTCCAGAAATCCAGATGGATTCAACACCTTTGTGCCCTGATGGCATCAACGTGCACTCTGCCCCCGGGCCTACCAACACCTTATGCTTCTGTGGCTTTGATGTGCCAGGCCATCGAATCCACACAGTCCAATATACTCTGTCATCCCTCTCCTTCTCCTGGCCAAAGGCAGGGACCCTCTACTCCTGGTACTTCATCAGAGTGTTCACTGTCTGATCTGGGTGGTACCTGGCCAGAGGTTCCCTCATCAGGACCAAGGGTTGTAACCTCAGTTATTTTCCTCCTGAAAGGCTGTTGATTACTCTCTTGGATTTCTACAGCAGATACCTTTGCTGCCTTCTTAGATAATCCCTTTTGAACCATCGCCTTCCCTCTCAGTTCACGTACAAGAGTTTCCAATTTATAAGTGTGTTCGCCATCCCACTTCCTCATGTCCTCCCCCTGGTCATGCAGGAAGAACCAGAGGGCTCCACATGGCATGTGTCTGGGGCTCCCCTTCCCTCTGACTAGGGCAGGAGGGGGCTGATTTCTTGGGGTGGATCTGGCAGATGAGGCACTGGCTTGTGGGACTGAGTTGGTACAGAGGTTATCCTCAAAATTCTGGAGCCAGGCTGACGCAGTCTCCGCAGACCGTGTGTCCTCACCCAGATAATGCATCAACGCGAGGCTGCTTTAGTACGGTGCTGGAGTACCTTGGATCACTTTCCTCCACATGGCCTGTGTGCATGGAACATCCTCTGGATCTGTGGAGACACTTCGATCGTCTAAGTCACTGGAGATCACTTCCAGCACTGCTAATTCTCTTAGATACTGGATGCCTTCATCTGCAGTGTTCTGCTTCCCTGGAGAGCTCATCAGGTCCTCCTTGCATGGGTACCTTGCCCCACACTTAACAGAGGGTTCATATGCCTGTCTCTTTTGCAATTCCTTTCTCCATACCTCTGTTTCTAGCAATGGGTCCCAGTTGTTGGGCTTCTTTCCCTTCTAGCAGTTGGCTGTCAGCCCCATTATCCCAGCACTTGAGCAGCCAAGCAGCAATCCTCTCTGCTGGCTGATGGCTGTAATCCTTGTGCATGTCTCTCAGCTCTGCCGAGGTTAAGGACAGAGTAGTCTCTGCTTCTTGTTTGATCTCACTCACTCCCTCTGATCTCCTGGTTGATGGACCAGCCTCTTGATCATAATCTTCCTCATCCCTTGCTAGTCAGTGAGAGGGACCTGTTGACCTCCTTGCCCTCTGCTTCTTTTTCACTTCTGGGGCAATCTCTCTGGTTGCTGTTTGGGTCCCTATGTCAACCATGGTATCCTCAGGTAATGTTTGGGTGCCTGCTTCAGCCACAGTCCTCTTAGAGTACCGAACTGTGGCTTGGTAAGCACAGGCCAGGCCCCAGTAGAGCAGAAGTTGTTAGTTCACGTTGGCATAAGAAAAGCAACCTTCTATCAGGTGGCGAGGCAGTTTAGTAGGATTGCTCACCTCTTCTGGGGTCAAGTCCCAGGCTATGGGAGGTGATAACCATCCTAGGAATCTGCCCAAATCCTTCCACACACCCTGCTACCCAGGGACTGACCGCCTCAAGGCACATTTACAATACAATACAATACAATACAATACACCAGGTTGGAAGAGACCTTCAAGATCATCGCGTCCAACCTATCAACCAATCCAACCCACCTAAATACAATACAATACAATACAACCCACCTAAACAACTGAAAAACTAAACCGTGGCACCAAGCATTTCAATGTATCCCCACCCAAGGGCTGTCTCCTTTCATGCCACGATGGAACCAAACTCCACAAAACACGTAACATGCCAGTGATGTTGATTAGCACTATTAGAGAGCCCACGTAAGGATGGATCAAAATCCTGGGGGCCTGCATAATAAAATTCTCTATATTCATTTCAGGTGGGGAGAAAGAAATGATAACTTCTCCAGCATAGCTCCCACAGAACAGCAGCTCTACAAGCAGGAGAAACAACCACATAGCCATTATCTGCCTGAGCACGTTCCTAAACAAAGGAATTATTTCCAAAACAAAGCAAATGTTATCACCAAGCCACGGGACCAGCACAGGAGCTTGTGGCTGCAGCAGGCTTATAGAGAAACTGCAGAATTACAGCTATGTTACATTTACCCCAGGTTTCAACACCAAAATAAACTGTGGTGGTTTGGCCCTGCCCTGGAGGCCAGATGCCCACCAAAGCTGCTCTATCACTCCCCCTCTTAAATGGACAGGAGGAGAGGGGGGAAAGAGAACAAAGCCAGTAATAAGATAGAAGTAATTTTAATGACAATAATGAGGAAGAGCAATAGACGATGCAGAAGCAAAAAAGCAGAGAGAGAGATGTGAGTCTCTACCTCCCACCAGCAGGACGACGGTCGGCCTCGGGCAGCGGGCTCTCCAAGCTCGGTGCTTACTTAGGAGGATAGCTGCCATGGGCGAATCCCCCACTTCCTTCTTTCATTTTATTCCTGTATCTGAGTTGACAACATATGGCATGGAATACCTCTTTGGCCAGTCTGGATCAGCTGGCTCAGCCATGTCCCCTCCCAAGATCTTGCCCACCCCTCAGTGTACTCTTAGGGCAGGGAAATGTTGACAGGACACAGTCTGGGTAATTCATTCAACAGTAGCCAAAACACTATGGTGTTATCAACTACTGCTGCAAAGCACATCACTAGAAAGATGCTGTGAGGACAATTAACTGCAGCTTTGCCAATCCAAATGCAATGCCATAGCAGTAAGCATCCATCACAAATGCACACACACCAAGACAATGAATCTGAATCTTCTTTTGCAGTAACCTGACAGCAGGCAATTCTGTGCCTCGTACTTCTGTATCAAAGAGATGATGCTCATGCTCTGTGCTCACACTGCCTTGCACATCCTGCAGCTGTAGGCTGTGTGTACCTGCAGATTTGCCAGCACAGGCTATGACTGCACAGTATGCAACAGGGAGCGTGAAGAACAGGCTTCACTCCAGAGAGCCAGTTACAATCCTGACAGGAGAACAGGGGAGCTACTGCATTTTCTGGCTGATGGCAGGTCAGTGAAGCTTCTTGGAGGAACAAGTGATTCCCAATGGACTCATCAGGAGCAGTCAAAGCTTCAGGCTACATTATTTTAGAAGTCTGTTGACTGAGCTCACCTGTTGTTGGGGTTTATGCATCTTTTATTCTTGTCAGCTTAGCCTCTTCCATTTTCTGGCAAATAATATACTGCACATTGCAGATGCATCATGGTGGGAGAAAGAACAAGTGTCATCCTTTGGCTTCCAGAAAGCTCTAAGTATATCCTCTTTTGCAACATTTGTCCATATAAAGACCCCAACAATATACTGCTAAAGGTAGATATGCTCACTGGTAAAGTAAATCCACCAGACAGGGCTACAATCCAGTTTATTTGACAAAGAGAGATAAGGAACTAGCAGCACCAAGGAGAAACACAGCTAGCAGAAGTCAAGCACTGTATCCCATGTACTAACATTAATTTTAATAATATCATCCATGAACACATTCAGGAGGCATGGAGAGCTCTGGCAGTGGAAAGAAGATAGGTTTTTGATGGAGGGGAATTGCTTCCATACATTGATAAGCTCCAAAAGTGCCTTTTCCAAACAGCGGTGCCATTTCTGTTGGCAGCTTTGGGGATGTTTTATCAGATGTATGAACTTCTTGCCACAGTAATGAAGGTCAGGCACTATTGTGCCATGATAGTGACTAGCAGTAGTCTTGCAGACAAACCCAGGAAGTATTTATTTATGTGGAATACATAGACTAGACTAGCCTAGAATAGAATAGAATATAAAGAATAGATCAGGTTGGAAAAGACCTTTGAGATCATCAAGCCCAACCTATCACCCAACACCATCTAATCAACTAAACCATGGCACCAAGTGCCTCATCCAGTCTCTTCCAGTTCTGGGACCCTCAGTTTAGGAAGGATGTTGACTTGCTGGAAGGTGTCCAGAGAAGGGCAACGAAGTTGGTGAGGGGTTTGGAACACAGCCCTGTGAGGAGAGGCTGAGGGAGCTGGGGTTGCTTAGCCTGGAGAAGAGGAGTCTCAGGGGTGACCTTATTGCTCTCTACAACTACCTGAAGGGAGGTTGTGAACAGGTGGAGGTTGGCCTCTTCTCCCAACAGCCAGCACCAGAACAAGAGGACACAGTCTCAAGCTGTGCCAGGGGAGGTTTAGACTGGATGTTAGGAAGAAGTTCTACACAGAGAGAGTGATTGCCCATTGGAGTGGACTGCCCAGGGAGGTGGTGGAGTCGCCATCATTGGAGGTGTTCAGGAGGAGACTTGATGGGGTGCTTGGTGCCATGGGTTAGTTGTTTAGGTGGGTTGGATTGGTTGATAGGTTGGATGCGATGATCTTGAAGGTCTCTTTCAACCTGGTGTATTGTATTGTATTGTATTAACCTCCAGTGATGGTGACTCCACCACCTCCCTGGGCAGCACATTCCAATGGCCAATCTCTCTTTCTGTGAGGAGCTACTTCCTAAAATCCAGCCTAAACATTCCCTGGCACAGCTTGAGACTGTGTCCTCTTGTACTGATGCTGGTTGCCTGAGAAAAGAGACCAACCTCCACCTGTCCACAACCTCCCTTCAGGAAGTTGTAAAGAGCAATAAGATCTCCCCTGAGCCTCCTCTTCTCCAGGCTAAGCAACCCCAGCTCCCTCAGCCTCTCTCCATAGGGCTTGTGCTCCAAACCCCTCCCCAGCTTTGTTGCCCTTCTCTGACGATGGCTTCCAGCAACTCAACGTCTTTCCTAAACTGAAGGACCCAGAAGTGGACACAGGACTTAGATGTGTTCAATCTCATGCCCTGGGACTCTGCCCCATCTGTCCAGCCTGTCAAGGTCCCCCTGCAGACATCTCCTACCCTTTAACAGACCAACACCTGTCCCCAGCTTGGTGTCATCTGCAAACTTACTGATGATGGACTCAATCCCTTCATCCAGATCATCTATAAGGGTATTGAACAGGATGGGGCCCAGCACTGATCCCTGCTTCCCTGCTTTGTGGACTACAAATCATTTAAAGATGTCTATGATCTGAATCATGTCACAATTTCATGGATAAGGGGAAACATTATACAACTTGTTGAGGTTTTAAAGCACTGTCAAATGTGAATGATACAGCAGGCTTGAGCTGGACCCTTTGTACCCCTTCTAAGATATGCTGTGGCTATTTAATATTCCTCACTAGGATATAATGCTGGCACACAACTACGCCATATATTAGTCTAGTCACTGGAGCCATGAACCTAGTGAGAGCAGAAACTAAACTCATTTTCAAGTTTGGTACATGACAAAAAGTACTATTTTTGTGAGGTTAGAGATGTCAAAGTTGGTGACCTGCTATAATAAAGTATTCCCTGCCACACAGCCAAGCATGAAAAGTAATTGAAGACAGTATAAACTTTTAAGGGGTGAGAGATTTTCCTCCCAAATTAAATGTTCTTTTGCACATACTTCCCCCCACCTTTTTTCTTTCCTCTTTCCTTCTTTCCTTCTTTCTTTCCTTCTTTCTTTCTTCCTTTCTTTCTTCTTTCTTTCTTTCTTTCTTTCTTTCTTTCTTTCTTTCTTTCTTTCTTTCTTTCTTTCTTTCTTTCTTCCTTTCTTCCTTCCTTTATTCCTTTCTTTCTTCCTTCCTTTCTTCCTTTCTTTCTTCCTTCCTTTCTTCCTTCCTTCCTTTCTCTCTTTCTTTCTCTCTTTCTCTCTCTCTTTCTCTCTTTCTCTTTCTCTCTCTCTTTCTTCCTTCCTTCCTTTCTTTCTCTCTTTCTCTCTCTCTTTCTTCCTTCCTTCCTTTCTTTCTCTCTTTCTCTCTCTCTTTCTTTTCCTCCTTCTCTTCTTTCTCTTTCTCTCTCTCTTTCTCTCTCTCTTTCTTTCTTTCTTTCTTTCTTTCTTTCTTTCTTTCTTTCTTTCTTTCTTTCTTTCTTTCTTTCTTTTAATGTAGTCATTTTTGTGAGGCATCATAAAAGCAGAAATGTTCCTCCTGTAAAGTCTGCAATTGGTCAAGAAATATGTGTGCTTCAGAATGAGGTCACATCTTAATGCTTCAGTAACTTACATAAGGCACTGACGAAAAGCAAGTTGCTACCTGCCAGCGAAGAATGACATTAAGATATTATGGCAGCATGTGACCAGCTTTAGAGCTTAAAATCTTGAAAGGAAGCAGACAATGTCCCCTTTGAAGAGCATTCCTGAAGATCACTTTACAGTTTCTGCTGAGTTTTAAAACACAAAGCAAAATATCCTAAGCAGCAATGGTTAAAGATATTACTTCCTAGCTGCAACATTTACATCTGATAAATGACCAGGAAAACGTGCACGGGTCTTTCAGCTTGTCTGTCAGAGAAGAGGTTAACCTTTAGTCTAGGGAATGGTGTATTGGTACTGGTACTATTATTAATATACTGCAGGTGTTCATCAGGGCTTTGCATCCTGATTTACTGCACTGACTTTGACCAAATTACTCCTGATTTTCTGCTAGGCATCACTCGCCAGGAGCTAGACTGCAGAGGGCACTCCTATATAAGAAGGAATTGCAGCCTTCAGGCTCATTTACTTCTAGCCTCCATGCTTTATTGTTATTTTTCTTCTTTAATAATTAATGACTCTATTATTACACTAATAGGAAAAATCTTATTATGCTTGACAATTGGTTTGTCACAATTACTTAATTTCCCCCCTCAAGTTTATGTAATTACAGTGTCTGTCAGTGCTCATACCGTGTGCAGGCCACCAGCCTCATCATTTAAATGTGCACAGAAGGGCAGCCTATTAATATACCATCTCCAGGCATAGTTTAAGAGAAGCAGCAGAGGGAGTGCTTGGTTGAGGATGAAGATGGCTTTTGCCATGTGCCTGGGAAGTCAAAGAGCTTCTGCTTGAGGCAGGTCATCTATGGAGTGATGTGAATGCCACCCTCTCCTTCGTCTTGTCCTGTCTCTGGAAAGTTTTGTTGGAAGCGTTGCTTCGGTTTGGATTTCAACTGTGATGGTGAGGAAAGATGCAGATTCTCAATCAAAAGGCCATGAGCCTTATGGGGTAGATTTCTGTCCCCTGAACTGCTCTTCAGGAGATGAGGCTGGATGAGCAGGCTGCAGCTAAATCTGCAGTTTGCATGGCACAGCAGAGGCAGTGGGGTACAAAGCATGTGTCAGAGGCACTGCCATGGAGCGGGGACTGTTTGAATAGCAGGCAGCTGGGGAAAGGCTGCTGTAATGCCAACGACTCTCTAGAGCTGTTACATTAGGCCATTAAGACCCTAACATGCCTCAAGATTAGGAACAAGCAAGTGTAGTTTATGGCTACCTTATCCTCACCCCCCCTTCCCATTTTATGAATTAGAGGTGAAGCCTTTAATGGCATCATCCAGTATCTCAGCCTTAAGGCCAACAGAATGACTTCTGGAAGTTCAGCTGGAGCCTATGCACCTCTCATATTGTAGTTTAAATATGCTTCCAATATTTAGCTCTGTTTAATGAGAACAAGTCTGTACTGGCTTTGGCTTATGCAAGGGATACAGCTCATGTATCATTCAAATGACAACAGAAGGGTCATTTCATTTCCTGTGGGTAGTGGAAAACGATCTGCCTTTTCACACTTACTTCTGGAAACTTGTCACAGGGAAAGTGCAAGATCAGGCTAATGCTGTGTGAAAGAGCTGACTGAGCAAGGATGGCAGGATCTGGCTGTCAAAGCAGCAAATACACTTCCACCGTGGAGCCCTGAATCATGTTTATTTTCAAACTGAGGACCTCACATTTCAAATGAGAGATTTGCTCAGTAAATTGCATGCATCTCATATTTCATTACCACATGCTGTATATCTCATGCAGTGGTTAAGAAATGAAGAAGTGTGGAAAGGACAGTTACTGGGGGGAGCTGCAACCATAATGATTTCACTGAAAAGGATTTTTCCTTGCTCCAAACTGTTATCTCACTAGATAAAAACATTGTGCTTTATGATTAAGCTAATTGTTTTAGACAAGCCAGACTGCAGTCTTAGAAGCCTGGGTTTTCAAATGTGCTGAGCACTGGCAGCTGCAACCAAAGTCAGTGGGAGAAGTTAAAGTGAAATTAAATGCAAAGTTCAGGCAAGAGGCTGTCTGTAAAACTGGAGTAGATATGCTGCCTTGCCTCACAGGGGAGCTGTTGAACATCTGTGGCACAGCTACCTACACTACTAAGAAGATACATTGGAGAGTCTGCCAAAAAAGTGGTCTTTTTCTGAGGCCATGTTAAAATAAGGTCTTGAGCCACAGACTGAAGAGTGAATAGAAAACAATCATCTATGGATTCCCCTTTTGTAGCTGGTAGGGATGATAGAGTATGCCCACTTCCCTCCCAAAACAGGTTAAAAATCCCAATAGGCATACCACAGGGCCTGAATTCATGTTGTGTAAGCATCCCTAGTGCTACTATGCCCTAGAGTATTCCCCCTAAAGGGGGGGGGGGGTGTGTGTTTAAAAAATATATATGTAATATATTTATAAATACAGGTAACATACATAAACAATGAGAAAGAAATCTTTATGGATAGTCCAGCAAAGGAAGAAGAAGATGCTTAAGGGACTGATGCATCTGACATGTGAGGAGAGGCTGAGAGAAGTGGGACTGTTGAGCCTGAAGAAGAGAAGTCTCGTGGTGGGAATCTCTGTCAATGCATACAAATACCCAAAGGAAGGGTGCAAAGAAGACAGTCAAGCTCTTCTCAGTGGTATCCATTAAAAGGACAAGAGGCAATGAGCACAAACTGAAAAGCAAGAGATTCTGCTATGAAAAATGCAAGAAAAAAGATCATGTTTTTACCACAAGGATGGTCAAACGTTGCAACAAGTTACCTGCTGAGATTGTGGACTCTGTCACTGAGGGTAATCAACATTCACCTGAACAACATCTGGAGCAACCTGGTCTTACTGACTCTGCTTTTAGCAGGAGGTTGGACTCAATGACCTCGAGAGGTGCCTTCCAACATCAAATATTTTGTGATAAGTGAGGCAACTTTTTCCCCCAGTTTCCCTTGATTCACTTTCTTTGCAGTATTGGCAGGATAGAGCAGTGTGTGTCCTATTCTGCTTTAGGGTTCCTGCATTGTTTTTCTCCTTTATCAGCTCCATCTTTTCCTTTGGTGGTTTTCTCTGGGTTTTGTGAAGTTAAAACCTGTTTCTACTTTTATGAGTGAAGCTTCACAGCAACATCACTGAACATCCCACTGAGAAATAAAAATTAAAGCAAATATAGCACAGAATATAGCAGAAATGGAAATGAAAGTATTCTCCCTAACGTCTCTGTAACAGAAATAGAGTTGTTTTCAATGTACTTTTGAACCTGAGTAGGGAAAACACTTGTAATAGGTGAAGGCTAATGTGCCCAGAACTACCTGTGAACTGAAGAAGTGACAAAGAACGAGAGCTGGCATACTAATAACAGCAGTAAGGGTATACAATAATATACAATAATATACAATACAACAGAATAGACCAGGTTGGAAGAGACCTTCAAGATCATCGTGTCCAACCCATCAACCAATCCAACCCACCTAAACAACTAACCCATGGCACCAAGCACCCCATCAAGTCTCCTCCTGAACACCTCCAATGAAGGTGACTCCACCACCTCCCTGGGCAGTCACAGTATCCAATGGGCAATCACTCTCCTGTAGAGAACTTCTTCCTAACATCCAGCCTAAACCTCCCCTGGCACAGCCTGAGACTGTGTCCTCTTGTTCTGGTACTGGCTGCCTGGGAGAAGAGACCAACCTCTGCCTGTCTTCAACCTCCCTTCAGGTAGTTGTAGAGAGCAAGTTCTCCAGGCTAAGCAACCCCAGCTCCCTCAGCCTCTCTTCATAGGGCTTGTGTTCCAAACCCCTCACCAACTTCGTTGCCCTTCTCTGGACACCTTCCAGCAAGTCAACCTCCTTCCTAAACTGAGGGGCCCAGAACTGGACACAGGACTCAAGGTGTGGCCTAACCAGTGCAGAGTCCAGGGGCAGAATGACCTCCCTGCTCCTGCTGGCCACCCTGTTCCTGATGCAGGCCAGGATGCCATTGGCCCTCCTGGCTGTCTGGGCACACTGCAGGCTCATGTTCAGCCTACCATCAACCAGCCCCCCAGGTCCCTCTCTGCCTGGCTGCTCTCCAGAATTACTATATAAATTTCCAAATTACTATATAAAAATCTGTAATTTAAATAGTTGGGAGGAGTGGTTTGGAAGAAACAAAAATGCCACAATTGAATATCTATGCTAACAATCATTAGTATTTGCAGTAAATATTGCCCTGCAGCCTGCTGTTGACGTTGAGACATCTTTGTAGCGCTTCATGTGCCGTGACACAGTGATTCTCTTCCTAAATGTTTTTCTATATTCTTTTGCCTTAATATATTCCCTGCCTTCCCATGAATGAGTGCAACTACCCTGCTCACTTTACAGCCATTCTTAATAGGTTTTCAAATTAATATCTAAGCATATAGTGACTGACATGACATAAACTCAGCAGGGTACCCAGCCAGGCTGGTGAGAACTTTTTAAACTACTGCTGAATAAAGAATAGAAATCACAGACTCATAGAATCAGTAAGGTTGGAGAAGACCTCAGAGATCATCAAGTCCAACCTGTCACCCAGCACCTCATGACCACTAAACCATGGCACCAAGTGCCACGTCCAGTCCCCTCTTGAACACCTCCAGGGATGGTGACTCCACCACCTCCCTGGGCAGCACATTCCAACAGCTAACAACTCTCTCTGGGAAGAACTTTCTCCTCACCTCCAGCTTAAACTTCCCCTGGCACAGCTTGAGACTGTGTCCTCTTGTTCTGGTGCTGGTTGCCTGGGACAAGAGGCCAAACCCCACCTGGCTACAACCTCCCTTCACGTAGATGTTGGGAGCAAGAAGGTCTCCCCTGAGCCTCCTCTTCTCCAGGCTAAGCAACCCCAGCTCCCTCAGCCTCTCCTCATAGGGCTGTGCTCGAGGCCTCTCCCCAGCCTCGTTGCCCTTCTCTGGACATGTTCAAGAGTCTCAATGTCCTTCTTAAACTGAGGGGCCCAGAACTGGACACAGTAATGTACCAAATGTACCAAATCAAGTATACTTAATATGGTTACTGTGAACAGGCTAGGTGATAACTACAGAACAGTTCCCAATGCTTTATTATTGCAGTAGTTACTCAGATTTGGGCTGTGGTAGTGTTCAAAAACTATTCTGAACAACAGTAAAAAGCCTGTGAAAATCTATAAATACTTCACAGGCAAGCAGAGGCAACATGATGTCACACTGGACATGTTAGTTATGGAAGAGCCTCAAACTGGATATCTTTCTGGTTGTCTTTTTTACCTTCCTGTTTCATACTTTCTGCTGTTTTTTTAATCTCTTTATCATGAGGGGATATATGGAATGAGAGCTGTTAGATAATTTCTTTTGCTCATTCAAAGTAGAATTGGTCTTCTGTACCTTATCTCTGGCAGTTTCAGCAGTGCCTCAAGCACTGATCTTTTTATAGCAATGCTCAGACTCATTTTCAGATTAATTTTCTTCCATACTATTTTTTTTACTTCTAAAGCTACCTTTGATCAGCTGGTTCTTTACTTGTTTCTACACTGAGGAGCCTGGGAAAAGTGCAAATTCTGTTAGCTGTTATGTGTTACTGGGATTTGCTGTGCTCCTGCAATGTGAATCAACTTGTTTAAGAATAACAAATCTGATCATGAACCTCTTGATTAGCATACCTCATGATGCCATTATGCCACTTCATATCTCTATTGACCAGATTAGTGTGCGTTGAATAAGAGGAGAAGGTATAACTGGAAGGGTTTTCTAAACTGCCTTGGAGGTGGGAAATAACATGGAATAGTGGCAGTGAAAAGGAAAGATGAAGAAAACCCTTGTGTCCTCACAAAAATACTGAGAAGCTTGAATTAGTATTCTCTTCCTCTGAAGAAAACTCTTTAAGCCAGGTCTTCAAGACCTTAGGTAATTCAAGTGTTTTGCCAGCCCCTCTCTATGCCTTAGAGGACAATTCAAAACAGGACCAAAACAACCAACTCAGAAGCAACAGGTAAAGGCCCCAAAAGAGAGTTTTCATCAAATGTAAGCTATTTTTTGTGCTCAGCTGGGGATGTGTGAACTATTTATGAAATCCAGATAGAGAAGTAACGTCCCTGAATAACTCTAGAGCAGATGATGAGGAGTGGGATCATGCTGGGTTGTGTAACGCTTTCTTCTATGAAAATATTTTCCATTTTGCTTATCAGGGAATGAAAATATGATAACTGCATTGAATATGCATTAGAGTATAGTCATGTCTTGGCTTATTTCTAACTTCCAAACTGGTTTGGAACACAGCCCTATGAGGAGAGGCTGAGGGAGCTGGGGTTGCTTAGCCTGAAGAGGAGGAGACTCAGGGGTGACCTTATTGCTCTCTACAACTACCTGAAGGGAGGTTGTAGACAGGCAGAGGTTGGTCTCTTCTCCTGGGCAACCAGCACCAGAACAAGAGGACACAGTCTCAAGCTGTGTCAGGGGAGGTTTAGGCTGGAGGTTAGGAGGAAGTTTTACACAAAGAGAGTGATTGCCCATTGGAATGGGCTGCCCAAGGAGGTGGTGGAGCCACCATCACTGGAGGTGTTCAGGAGACTTGATAGGGTGCTTGGTTGCATGGTTTAATTGATTAGGTGGTGTTGGATGATAGGTTGGACACGATGATCTTGAAGGCCTCTTCCAACCTGGTCTATTCTATTCTATTCTATTCTATTCTATTCTATTCTATTCTATTCTATTCTATTCTATTCTATTCTACTCTACTCTACTCTACTCTACTCTATTCTAATTATATTCTATTCTAAAGGCATGGCAATTCCATGGGGTGCACACAATGCAGGTAAAACTTCATGCAATGTTTTTGTCTCTTGTCCTAGTACTCATAAAATTCAGACTAGTTATATTCAGAATGTTAAGCCAAAGAGATAGCTCACTAAGGGCTATCAAAAATGATGACGCTGGGGGACACACAGGTTAAAGTATTTTCATCAACGTCGTCATTGGTACTGTAAACACATTGGACACACCAGCTGAAAGAAAGATCTCAAGCATTGTGTGGTCACATAAGAAAAGGTAGTTCTTGTTCTCAATTTTGATTTCAAAGTGTATACTTTGGACAGCAAGAGAGGAAGGAGGAACGCCACGCTGTGACTGCAAACTCAGGCAAGAGCACTGAGGGCCTGGCTCAATATCACTCAGGAAGCTGTACCACCAGCAAGAACTGCTGTCCCCAGAATCCTAGCCAGAAACTGTGCTCTTCAGTAATGTGGAGAACTGGAAGGCAAATTCACTGGGTAACTTTTTATCTTATTTCACTTAAAAGTTTAAATCAGTTTCAATTTGAAGTTCAGATGAAAGTTGAGTCTTATCTTATTTTATCTAGATGAGTTTGTCTGTCTCATATCACAGCTTTACTTTGTTATGCATTTTAGCCTGCTGGTCTTTTTCATGTGCAGTAGTGAATACTGGCTCTTTTCAACAGCTGAAATGTCAGGACATGATCATTTTGAACGTGATACTTGAAATCTGAGAAATGCTGCATTTCTTCTCTAAGGATTTCTGGAATGAAAGCACAGCTCTTAGGGATAGAGAACTGAAAATGATGTCCAGGCTCACCAAGCCCAGCGCAGTGAGTTCAGCCCGCTACACTGGCACTGCATCTTATCATCTCTTTCTCATGCCCACGGACTTGGGGATTTTATTTGGCTTTGGTTTGTTTGGTGGGGGGGGTTGTTGTTGTTTTGTTTGTTTGTCTGTTTTGGGGTTTGGTTGTTGTTTTGGGTTTTTGGGGGGTTTGGGTTTTTTTGTT
The DNA here is from genome assembly GCA_015227895.2 of Colaptes auratus. Lineage (NCBI taxonomy): Eukaryota > Metazoa > Chordata > Aves > Piciformes > Picidae > Colaptes > Colaptes auratus. The sequence goes on from CM037640.1 coordinate 2,169,764, forward strand.
TGGTTTGTTTGGCTGGTTTGTTTGTTTGGTTTGGGGTTTTTTTTTTGGTTGTTTTTGTTTGGTTTGGGGTTTTTTTGTTTGGCCGGTTTTGGTTTTGTTTTTGTTTGGTTTGGGTTTGGGTTTTTTGAGGTTTTGGGTGGGGGGTTTTTGCAAAGTTTGAACACTTTGCTGGAAACAGACACTAGATTAGGACAGAAAATTTTGCTCTTTGGTTGGGACCAAAGCCTGAGAGTCCTCAAACAGAAAAGAGCTTGCAGGGTCAGTCATGAGGATATTGTTGCTGGATTTTGCCTCTCGTGTCTGTGGATGTGATTACATCCTGACTCCACTCTCTCCCATCTTATCTTTCTACATCTCAGTTTAGCCATCTGTCTCCGAGAACAAATGTGAAGTGCCTTCAAGCTTGCTGCATTCAGCATGAGTCAGGCCAGAGCCATTCAGGCAGCTCCAGATTCTGTTAGTTGTAAGTCTTCTATCCTAAGTTAAGAATACTCTTGAGCCTATCTCTTTTTTAATGACCAGCAGTTTTTGTTGCAAAGGTCACTTCTTTCTCTGCTCAAGTTCTGTGTTTTTAAACAGTTTTAGGGTACATCATGTCAGATAACTACATTCCTTCACACTTTTAAAATCACTGCTTCCTCCTTTAAGAAAGTAAAACTTTGTGAGAAACTCATTCAGGTTTTCTTTCCTTTGGGAAGGAAAAAAAAAACCAGGAGCCTCTATTTTACCAAACTTTTCCTCATCCAGAGCTTATTGACATCTACCAGCTGAAGTTTGTAACAAACAGAAGATTTCAACAGGAATTTACAACTCGTTATATTTGATCTACATATTCCCTTTTTTATGAGAACTAAGAAATATTTTTCAACACCAGGCCTGCATTTCAAAGCAATCAGGCTTTTTGGAGCCTGATGGAATACTGGCCTAGCCTTCATTACAGCAGCTCAAATGCTGTGCGGTCTCAGAGAAGGAAACCAATTTATTACAGCCTGTTGATTCACACTCACATGCTGTGCAGTGCCTGTGAAGGCCCCATTTACTTTTTCACATGAGCTGCCACAGCATGGTTTAAATAGAAATTTCTCTAGCAATAGTGTTAAGGTTTCTCATTAACATCATTTCTGGAGTCATTGGGCCACATACATCCCTAGTGCAATTCCACTGATCTCAGTGGGGTTATCCTTGAGATACATTTGGGCCATTGTTTCTACAGAATCTCTTTGTCACTTTTTGATGCCTTTGAGAGTTTTGTTGCTTGGAGCGTTTCTCACACAGCAAGTCACCATGCTGAAAAATTTGCAACATTTGTAAGTAATTTCTCAGGTATTTCTAGCTATCTGCACACAGAAACAAGCCATGATAGCCGCTAACACATTGCTATTCCTGAGCTGCATTTCGTAAGATCCTGCTTTCAAGGGTTTTTTCTTAAAACAAACAACAAAACAAAAAACCAAACTTGATGCAACTATGAAACAGAACCTGAGCCAGACTGCAAGTGCACTTGGCACTATTTTCTACCCAGCACTTATCACAGGCAAACTTTGGAAACAAACAATAATTGAGAAGTGTTTCTCCCAGGCCCAAATATTCCCACATTGAATGTCTGATGTTCAGTATCAATACCAAATTATTATCTCCATCAGATTTGCAGAGGTTTTTTTACTATTAGGGGGGAAAAAAAGAGGTATGTAACATCAAAAAATTGTTACAATCATCTGATACAGAAAAATTTGCACAAGTTAGATTTGCAGTTCTTCATCATTCTGAGTATTGTGCACAGCCGTGTGATTGACACAACCTCAATTTTCATTCCCAAGAAGAAAAGGTCTGTTTAGGGAAGACTGCATATCAGCTAACATTGAACATAGCACATAAACCTCTCTATTTGCCTTTGTACTCAAAAGACTTCTGTCTGATATTACAAAGGTCCTACAGATAATATATAGAAACTAAACCAGATTTTCACCAAGTCCATAATCAGCAGAGGCAAGTGACTCGGACTGGGGCCCCTGGTTCCCTGAGCTCCCACTTATCTTGCTGTCAAGATCTTCTTGTTCTCCAAACTCTTAAAATAATTAAGTACTAATCTGAGGTCATATTTTGCAGGGAATTAAATTCCTCCAGAAGCATTAAACCACTGCCTGCTGCTTGCAGAAGCAACGCTTGGGTCTGGTGATTAAAAACGGTGATGGAAACGCTATGATGGAAACCTCTGGTGCCAGCATGGCCTCTTCTTGGAAGGCAGATGCACACATTCAGGAAAGTGCTGAAAGAGAAATGCACCTGTGGGTTGCTTTACTTATTCAGATGCAGAGCTGTGATTTTTTGCAGAACTTCAATCACTTTGAGTATGTTACATTATCACTGAACAACTTTCATTTAAAATGATGATCTCTCAGGTCTTTTCCAACCTTACTGATTGATTCTATGAAAATCACTCAGTGTGGTGGGGTGAGAAGCAAAGCTTGTGTTAAAACTGCACACAGAGGTTTGGTTTATATTTATAGAGATTTATATGTAAGACAGAATGGAAAAATGTAACTTAGCTTTATTTAACATCACTCTCAAAATCCTCAAGACCACTTTCAGATGAATGAGGTGCTGGTCAGTACAGTGACTGTGTAGGCAAACATTAACAGCCAAGCTTCAGTCAGTAACAGCCCTGCATGTTATATGTCAAGAAAGTTAATGTTAGTTAGAAACCTGAAGTTGTCCCTGTGCTCTATTCAGAAGTGCAGTGGGATCATTTACAAAACACTAGAACTCAGAGAAGGAGCTGAAGGTCTTATCTGAAAGCTGATGCTGTCAGGCAACACCTGGTACATCACTGAAGCGTAACACATTATTCCACAGCTTCCATCTCGCTGTGTTATTCATGTCTGCCTGGTCTGCAGCTCACTGAGACTCAATGGTAAACTGTTGAACCATATTTTAACTCTGATCTTTGCACACAGAGTGGTCCATGAACACAATGAAGTCAGAATATGAGAGAATAACCTGTAGCTTCCTTTTCTTGATCAGCTCCTTGAACTTCCTTGCATGAACATCAGTCAGTTTCACAGCGTATATGAGGTCACCATGTTCTGGCACGACAGCTGGTCTTGTGCCATACAGCAGAGCCGCTTGACACACTGTCACAAGAAACTGGACCCGCTCCATGTGCTTTGTGGATGGAAATGCTTTGATGATCATGCCATATTTGGGATAGACATCCTGCAAAATGCAGCAGAGACACAGAGAGTTAGGGTAACAATTTGAGAAGCTCATAGTGCTCTGGGCAGCAGGCAGCACCTTTTCTCCCCACTGAACCTCAGAGCCACTTAGAGGACAGGGGACCTTTCACAAATAAAACCTTACAAACCACCCCTCTTGAGAGTGGGGTACCTGAGAGGTCTTCATCAGCACCATCACTGCAAGCTTTCAGATGGACAAGAGGACACAGTCTCAAACTGCACCAGGGGAAGTTTAGGCTGGAGGTGGGGAGAAAGTTCTTCCCAGAGGGAGCTGGGTGTATGTCTCTCAGAGCCGGCGGATCTTCATAACCCAGAGAGTCAAATGCTGAGCCATCAGTACCACCAGGGAAGTGTTTGCAACGAGAAAAGCAGTTAAACAAAGGGAACGCCATTAAGACTGCGATTGTTTTGGAGATGATGCCAACAGTCTAACAGAAAGTTACTTTAAAATATTACTTGCTATACATTTATTTTTAGTGTATATGAAATGATAGAAACAAACCACTTTAACTGGCTGAAGAAATGGAGACTCTTTGCATATGCTTTTTCAAATCCCAGTAGTGTTTCAGCCTCTTGGAGCTGTCTCTTGAATTGCCAAAGAGGGATCTGGACAGCCTCTCAGTGTCTCTGACAGTTAAATCCTTAACTGACATGTATATATGCTTAGGGAATAGGTCAGCTTGCAGACAGAAATGTCCTGATCTTAAAAAGCAAAAACAGAAACAAAAGATTAAACAAATTGGCTGTTAAAACAGGGCTTTGTTCTGTGAGCATACATTCAACATTCACTTCCAGACCTGCTGTACCATTTAACCTGCAGCAGGCAGAGATCTAGGCGCTTCACCCTAATATGGTGCACCTAGAGTGAACTTTTTCCATTCAAAAAGAACATGTTTTAATGCATTCAAGAACACATTAAGGCCTAGCTGGCTTTAGTTTGATAGTAACTACACACATCATACCCTCTTCTGGATCTTACACCCATCTCCCTAATCGAACACTTCTTTATTGTGAGTCTTCCATATACTTAGGGATTCATCTCAGGGTCGTAGACTGGAGGTTAGGAAGAAGTTCTATACAGAGAGAATGATGCCCATTGGAATGGGCTGCCCAGGGAGGTGGTGGAGTCACCTTCATTGGAGGTGTTCAGGAGGAGACTTGATGGGGTGCTTGGTGCCATGGTTTAGTTGTTTAGGTGGGTTGGATTGGTTGATGGGTTGGATGTGATGATCTTGAAGGTCTCTTCCAACCTGGTTTATTGTATTGTATTATTAATGAGATAGACAAGTGTGCTGGGTTACACCCATCCTGGGTGAAGGCCCCCTTCCAACCCCCCAGAGGACAAAAGAAACTTCATCCAGGTGGGCAGAGAAGGACTTGGTTTCCCCCTCCCAGGAGGAGGGGTCCCTGGGTCAAAGGTGGTCTATTCCACTCCCCCTTCCTGTTCAGAAAGCCTCTGAAAAGGGGACCATTTGCAGTTGTTGCCCTCTTCTCCTGCCTCGCCTGCTCAAAAGAACACCAGCTGCTGCTGGTTCCCTGCACTGGCCATGGGGTCGAGCCTGGTTCTCTCTCCAAGCTGCATCCGCACTCTCTAAAGGACTGAATCCACTTAGACCCAGGGAAATACAAGGCCATCCAGGCTTGGTTTTGTATAATTTCCTATTTATCCTTGTCCCTTACCCTTGTGAACCCTCCCTGTTACTGATATATATATTTTTATTTTTTTAAATGTACTTCTCCTACTTCCAAACCAAGTCCAAACTATTTCTTTTATAGATTCACCTCCTTCCCTTGTTTACTACACCCCTTTTTTTCCTTTTCTCCTTTTCTTTCCCTTTCCTTACTAGGGAAAGGGGGGTGGGGAGTGGTGGGGGAGGAATTCTCTATCTCTTACCATCTAAGCTCTTAAACTGCAGCTAAGGCTCAAACCAGCACAACAAATTCTTTTTTAATTTTAGCTGCTATTGCATTCTTCCCCAGGTGGAATGGAGCTTGTCCCTTTCTCTGAAAATCAGCCTTTAAGTGCTAGCAGTGGTCTAAGGTCAGACTTCTGGAGCGTACTGCTTACCCAGTACCAGACAGTGGCAAACGGAAGAACCACAGAAGAAATACAAAGAAGAATAAGGAGTTTGAAGAGTAAGAGCCCTTAGACCTGCTGCTTTGGATTTTTATTTGCTTCTCTGTTCTGAAGATGGAAGGATTTTGTTTTCACAGCATGAGCACCTCTAAAACATTGTTTAGTTTACTTAGCAAAATTGGAAGAATGCTTTTTAAACAGGGTCTAGAACCCTGACAACAGGGCAGACTCTGCTCCAAGTCATCTACTGTCATTCGCCGCCTAAGTTCTTTGTTTCTCAGCTTTGTGGCATCCTAGATGTATTCCCCATGGGGACCATAATGGTGATGTAACTATTGCTGTTTTCACCCAAGAATTTTAGCCCCTTTCTTTGAGGGGGAACTGAAACTCCTGGTAAACAGACACTTCCCTGACATCCAAGGACTGTTCAGTTTACACAGCTGAGAGGAAGATCAGCTTCAGGGAAGGACAATTGAAATTACTGTATGGCAGGCATTGTAATTAAATCATAGAATCATAGAATCAACCAGGTTGGAAGAGACCTCCAAGATCATCCAGTCCAACCTATCACCCAGCCCTATCCAATCAACTAGACCATGCACTAGACCAGTGCCTCATCCAGTCTTTTCCTGAAGATCTCCAAGGATGGTGACTCCACCACCTCCCTGGGCAGCCCCATTCCAATGGCAAATCACTCTGTAAATAACTTCTTCCTAATAGGCAGCCTGAACCTCCCCTGACACAACTTGAGACTGTGTCCCCTCATTCTGTTGGTGGTTGCCTGGGAGAAGAGACCAACCCCCACCTGGCTACAACCTCCCTTCAGGTAGTTGTAGAGAGCAATGAGGTCTCCCCCTGAGCCTCCTCTTCTCCAGGCTAAACACCCCCATCTCCCTCAGCCTCTCCTGATAGGGCTTCTCATCTTCAGGAAAGTATCATCTGCTTGAATACACCTATGCATCACAACCTGGAAGCAACACAATAACCTAGCTAGGGCGGATAAAAGAGACTGGATTATTATTTTCAGCCTAGACAGCTGATGCTCCTCAGGGATCAGATTTCCACGAGGTGCCAAACGAAGTAACATCTTAATTCATACTCATGTCCTCTCTGCTTTTTCCAGGACGTTCAAAACAGCTCTACAGAGACATTTCAGAGACAGATGGGCACAACTTCAACATTTTGTAAACAGCCTAAGGTGCTTTTGCTGTGTCCATAGCAACTGTTACAGGAGGAGAGTTGTTTAGATTTCTTGCAGCCAACGTTATCTTTTGGAAAGTCAGGATATCAAGCCCACCCAAAATTCTTTGCCTCTGGAAAAATTATTGCAGAAGATGGTAGTATGGAGGTTATTTCAGCAATCAGAAAACCCCAACAAAGAGTGCAAATGTATTTCCTACATACTGAATTAAAGTCACCTCAAATAATGTGACTGACATGTATTGACAGGGAAGAGAATTATATACAGCTAAGCTTCAAATTTGGTTCCTAACTCTAGGCCAAATGAGGTCCTGCAGAAGGTACCTCATGACTTCTAATCGATGCTGTGTGGCATCTCCCAGTATATATAAAGTGCTACAGACTGTTGTTCAGCTGGAAACTCACTCTTCTCAAACAAAAGAAAACAGTTAAGATACTAAATGGTAGCAAGAATGAGTGTCTGTGAAATTCATGGGCTGGGGACTGGGGCATCTTGCCAGGCACAAGCAGCTTGGGAAGGATTCCTGCAGATAGTGTCGGAGGCTTCATGTAAATACTTTGTTGTTGCTTATGGCCTCATGTTTTTGAGAAGAAAAAGTTGCTAATGTTACTTCTTCACAGTTCAGAGCAGCACCTATTCCTCTTCCATGGTACTGGAAGACAGGCAGCATAAATACCAAACAATGCTTTTTGGTTTGTGTATTTCAATAGCAAATACTGAAGGTGGGTAAGGTGAGCCAGCTGGATTCTGTTTGTAATAATGCAAAAATGTCCTTTCTCAGGGTCTGAACTACTAGAAAGAAATCTAAGAAGTTTGAATTATTAGCACTGCTAAGTAGCATCAAGTTTCTAATATTGAAAAGCAGACTTTCCAGATAAAGGGGAATGTTGGACAAAGGAAAGCAACAATTTCCTGAGTACTCTGTAAAATCGAAGCAGCAAAGACATCTTGCATTGCCCAAACAATTCTAAGAACCAAATAGTCTGGAAATTTTCATTTAATGTCTGGAAAAATCAGACAAAAAGTTCCTCTGATCCAAAGTGCTAAATCTTCAAGTACTGCTTTTTCTCATGGCAGAATTACAAATGAAGATTTGTAAGTGAAAAATTGTTTCCTCCTCTCTCCTCTCCCAAATAAGAAGAGAAAGACAAAACATTTTTATCTGGTTAATAGTTATCTTTTTGCATTAACAGTAAGGTAAATTGAAGCATAAATTCTTCAGCCTTGCATTTATCCTCAAGAAATGTTTTTCTAGAACTGCTGAGGAGTACAGCCTGTCACATCCAGCAGGTCTCTTGATCCTATATTTAGTTGGAAACCTGTGAGCAGGCCTGCTAATTAGCCTTTGCAATTAATCAGGGGTGATTCTGAAAGCGACTACTTCACACAAACCTGAGCTGGCCTGGTAAATATGCATTTCAGGCACAGGAATTCCTTTTTCCTTCACTGAAAAAATGTCATTTCTTTGCTATGCTTGCAAAGAGCTCCTCAGAAAACAAATCTGTCAAATATTGATAATAACAATAAAAGTAATAGGAAAGCTTTTCCTAAAGAAATTTCTCAAGTTTGACAGCATGCTGAACATGAGCCAGCAGTGTGCCCAGGTGGCCAGGAAGGCCAATGGCCAGCAGGAGCAGGGAAGTCATCCTTCCCCTATACTCAGCACTGGTTAGGCCACACCTCGAGTACTATGCCCAGTTCTGGGCTCCTCAATTTAAGAAGGACATTGAGGTACTTGAACGTGTCCAGAGAAGAGCAATGAGGCTGGGGAGAGGCCTTGAGCACAGCCCTATGAGGAGAGGTTGAAAGACCTAGGCTTGTTTAGCCTAGAGAAGAGGAGGCTCAGGTGAAGCCTTGTTGCCCTCTACAACTACCTGAAAAGAGGTTGTAGCCAGGTGGGGGTCGGTCTCTTCTCCCAGGCAGCCAGCACCAGAACAAGAGGACACAGTCTCAAGCTGTGCCAGGAGCAGTTTAGGCTGGAGGTGAGGAGAAAGTTCTTCACAGAAAGAGTGATTTGCCATTGGAATGTGCTGCCCAGGGAGGTGGTGGAGTCACCGTCCCTGGAGGTGTTCAGAAAAGGATTGGAGCCATGGTTTGGTTGTCAGGAGGTGTTAGGTATTAGGTAATAGTTTGGATTTGATGATCTCTGAGGTCTTTTCCAACCTGGTTGGTTCTGTGTGTGATTCTGTGTTTGTAATCTAAGACTCTGGCATTGAAAAGAACCTTAATGTAGCTTCTTTTGGATGAGGTCAAACGAACAATTCCCAGTGGTTTCTCTGAGGATCACTTGTTTGATTTGAAGCCCTTTTAATGTTAGATTTCTTGTCCCTAGTAAACTGTGCAAATGACTCTTTCTTGAACTGTGTTTTTCAAAATATGGTTCAATAGAGATCAGCAAGCTCCCCTCTCAGTCCTTCACATCTTCCCTACTAGCTACAAGCAGTAGTTTTTTGAGTGTCCAAGGCACAGACTGTTGCAATCTTTCTTGAGGAACACGAGCTTTACTGAAATGAGCACTAAATATACTGGCTGCACTAAAACTGAGAAAAAGATAAATAATAGGAAGAAACTAATCACTCAACCACAGTTTGGATCTTAATCCAGTTGCCTAGAAGATAGAAAAATCATCAATTTTATGGTAAAATTAGCAGTTTCAAGTATTTTGTGACTCAGACAAGACCACACACACACAGAGACAAATATACATAAAGGCACTCTCCTTTGTCATTGTTTAGCTTCATCTGCTTCATGGCATGCTGTTATATTCCAGGAAAACAATTTTTTCCACTCTTGCCACTTGCTCCAATATTCCCATACCCCTGATATTTTGTTTCCACAGATGCAAGAAAGGAAGGCGTAAAAAAGGAAGAATAAACCAATTACTCATATCTAAAATTATACAGGCGAGGAGCTAACAGTTCGGCAAGAAAAGCAGTCTCAGCTGTCCATCATCAAAGCATTCCCTTCAGGCTTCAGAGCTGAGGGAAAAGGAAAGCTTCTGGTACCTCTCTCCTAATACTGAGAGGAAAATAGGCACACACACTACAGATATCCCCAGTCCACTGAACACTACCCAGGCTGTCAGGCAGTGCCTCCTCTTAGGGTTTCAACTCACACTTTTACCTATCTAACTTTTTTATTCTTTGAGTCTGACAAGAAGCTTTTGCTGCCCTCTTGTAAGTGAAATCAGGGTTATGCTGATTTAACTCTGACAGTTACTGGAATAGAGGACAAGAAGTCTCCAAACAGCAGCAGCTACTAACTCCTTCCCCAAAGTAAGTTACAGTTAATGTGCCATCATCTTTCTGAAACAAAGATCCACGGGAACTCCTTTGTAGTGCTCATGGCAGTTCTAAAGATGATGGCTGTTAGGATAATTCTTGTCCTCTATTTCAGTTACTGTCAGCGTTAAATCAGCATAACCCTGATTTCACTTACAGGAGGGCAGCAAAAGCTTCTTGTCAGACTCGAAGAATAAAAAAGTTAGATAGGTAAAAGTGTGAGTTAATTCGCAGAACTCCAACTTCTCCAGTGAAAAAAACCCCACAAGAAGAAAGCAGCAGCCTAAAGAACATAAAGGCTGAAATGCAAAGAGGAGTCAAGTATTTTGACTCCTGCATTCTGCAGCTTAGAGAGGCATTCTACATTTCCAAATGGGTTTTTTTTCTGCAACCACACAAGCTGGGAATTGGCATTGCCATTTTAAGGAAAACTGAACTCCTGACTCATGAGACTCAGGTGAATTAGAGTCACGTGCATGATAAATAAGCCTCCTGCAGACAAATGGAAATTTCCAAGATCCCCACTAGAAGAGAAGAGACAGAGAAGTCCGTGTGAACTGTGGCCTGATTGAGGAATTTGGACAAAATTACTACAGAGGGATTAATCAGAAGATTATTTAGGCATTTGGATCTTAAAAAAACTAACTCATGTTACATTGAGTTTAACCAAAATATGGGAAAAAACCACCACCACTATATATATGAGAGAAGGGCAGAAGGACTCAATGATCTTTGAGGTGTCTTCCAACCTTTGTGATACTGTGATACTGTGACAGTGCTGTACATCTGGTCTCAGGGAAGATCACATTCTCAAGCAGATAACTGAAATATTAGATTAGGATGGTCAGTTTGAGTTTAGCTTAGTGTTGTACTCTAGGAACTCTACAGCCTGTGATGGCATGTGACACACCTGGAGCAAGGTTTCCTCGGGTGCAGAGGCATTTCAGTATGTCGTCCAGAGCTCAGGGAATTTTGCTCCATGGGTAAGGGCACTAGGGTGTGTATTCAGGGTGTGTGGATGCAGTGCTACAGCCTGGGGTCAGAGTGGCTGGAGAGTGGCCAGGCAGAGAGGGACCTGGGGGTACTGGTTGACAATAGGCTGAACATGAGCCTGCAGTGTGCCCAGGTGGCCAAGAAGGCCAAAGGCATCCTGGCCTGCATCAGGAACAGTGTGGCCAGCAGGAGCAGGGAGGTCATTCTGCCCCTGTACACTGCACTGGTTAGGCCACACCTTGAGTCCTGTGTCCAGTTCTGGGCCCCTCAGTTCAGGAAAGATGTTGAGTTGCTGGAAGGTGTCCAGAGAAGGGCAACAAAGCTGGGGAGGGGTTTGGAGCACAGCCCTATGAGGAGAGGCTGAGGGAGCTGGGGTTGCTTAGCTGGGAGAAGAGGAGGCTCAGGGGAGACCTTATTGCTGTCTACAACTACCTGAAGGGAGGTTGTAGCCAGGTGAGGGTTGGTCTCTTCTCCCAGGCAAGCAGCACCAGAACAAGAGGACACAGTCTCAAGCTGCACCAGGGGAAGTTTAGACTGGATGTTAGGAAGAAATTCTTCATAGAGAATGTGCTGCCTGGGGAGGTGGTGGAGTCGCCATCGTTGGGGGTGTTTAGGAGGAGACTTGATGAGGTGCTTGGTGCCATGGTTTAGTTGATTAGATGGTGTTGGATGGTGGGTTGGACGCGATGATCTCAAAGGTCTCTTCCAACCCGGTCTGGTCTATTCTATTCTATTCTATTCTATTCTATTCTATTCTATTCTATTCTATTCTAATTTTCTATTCCTGTGTACCCACAGGTTGCAGTGAAAACATTAATCCTTCCCAAGCAGCACTGACTGTTCTTGAAGCAAGGCAGCGCCATACCTCCATGGCTGCACAAGTATCATTATTTCAGCTGAAAATCGAACCCATCCCCTATGTCAGAGTTACCCAGACAAAGCCCTTTTTCACAGGTCAGCTTTACTCAAAGGAAGCAGGGCTGACAACATTTTGCAAACCAGAAACCTTAGATTTGGAATTTTTTTATTCTTGGATTGATTTTTACTTTGGAACACAACTGAACTTCCAAGATAGTCTGAACAAGCTGTGCCATATGACATGCTGTAAACACAGAATCTGCAAGAGCTGTTTTCATTCTCTTCTACAAGTCAGGCACTTCTGTTTAGTGGGCAGGCTGCAGATGTTTCAGTGGATCTAATGATAGCAAAAACAACAGAAAAAGATGTGACAGTGTGAGCCAGGGTAAGTTCTAAATAGGCTTTTAGTGTGCACTGCTAATACATAGAGCCTTGTGTTCTCACGAGGCACTGAGGCATGGCTGTGCTAACATGAAAGCAAACTCCAGCTCATAAATGACAAGCAATTGTGAGCTGACTCAGTGGGTGTCCCCTAAGGGTGTAAAAACTGTAATCAATAAATGAAAAATAATTTTTAAAACACTATGCAGCAATAACTAAACATGGAACAGAGTTAAACCAAGAATCTATTTTCCATAACTCCCAAGGACGTTTTGTATAGTCTCCTCAGTGTGTGTGGTGTGAAACAGGGCATCTCTCTTGTGGTTAGCAAACACTGAGGTGTCCTCTTCATAATCCCAGCCGTGTCTGCAGTAAAAGTGGCCTGATGTCAAAAGTCAGAGTCACAGAATCACCAGGGTTGGAAGAGACCTCAAAGATCATCAAGTCCAACCTGTCACCCAACACCTCATGACTACTAAACCATGGCACCAAGTGCCACATCCAATGCCCTCTTGAACACCTCCAGGGACGGTGACTCCACCACCTCCCTGGGCAGCACATTCCAATGGCGAATCACTCTCTCTGGGAAGAACTTTCTCCTCACCTCCAGCCTAAACTTCCCCTGGCACAGCTTGAGACTGTGTCCTCTTGTTCTGGTTGCCTGGGAGAAGAGAGCAACCCCCACCTGGCTACAACCACACTTCAGGTAGTTGTCGACAGCAATGAGGTCTCCCCTGAGCCTCCTCTTCTTCAGGCTAAACAATCCCACCTCCCTCAGCCTCTCTTTGTAGGGCTTGTGCTTGAGGCCTCTCCCCAGCCTCGTTGCCCTTCTCTTCCATATAATGCCTCTGATGCACTCTGCAGGTGAGGGTTTGCTCAATTTTGAGGTGCTGGCATCCTCTTAAACATCCCTGTAGTGCAGCAGTACCAAAACTGCCCCAACTGTTTCCCAACATATAATCTGAAGTCCAGAGGCCAAGAAAGGAGTAGGAAACTGGCTGGGTCCCCTTGGCTCTTGGAAGTCCCTTCTTTCCTGTGTGGCATGTGTCTGAGCACTGTCAGCCCAGTTTGCAGCCTTCCCCAGGTTGCAGCAGATAGCTGCAGAGCATCTTCTGCATTTAATGGAGCCAGAGCTATTTACGAAGCTAAGACAGCTTCTGAAAAAAATGAGGCCCATGGAAAACTTTATTTTTCTGCTGTTGTTAACTATTTCCATAGTTGGTGTCTATCAATTACACAGTATTTGTATCCAGAGGTAAAAAAGGGCAGGCAGGTAGGCGGTCTTAGGCTGTTTGGGTTTGTGGTGTTATGAAGTTTCCACCATGACTCCGCAGTGACTGTGCTTCTCTTTTTAGAAATGTGCAAAGCTTTGGTCACGTTACTGGGCTCTTGGGGGTTTTTTTTTTCCATCTTGTTATTCTCATTACCTAAGAAGCTTCTAAGGTTAAGCCATTTTCATTTTAGAATGGAATAGAATGGAATGGAATGGAATGGAATGGAATGGAATGGAATGGAATGGAATGGAATGGAATGGAATGGAATGGAATGGAATGGAATAGAATAGAATAGAATAGAATAGAATAGAATAGAATAGAATAGAATAGAATAGAATAGAATAGGTTGGAAAAGACATTTGAGATCATCAAGTCCAACCTATCACCCAACACTATCTAATCAACTAAACCATGGCACCAAGTGCCTCATCCAGTCTCCTCTTAAACACCTCCAGGGACGGTGACTCCACCACCTCCCTGGGCAGCACATTCCAATGGCAAATCTCTCTTTCTGTGAAGAACTTTCTCCTCACCTCAAGCCTAAACTTCCCCTGGCACAGCTTGAGACTGTGTCCTCTTGTTCTGGTGCTGCTTGCCTAGGAGAAGAGACCAAACCCCTCCTGGCTACAACCTCCCTTCAGGTAGTTGTAGAGAGCAATGAGGTCAACCCTGAGCCTCCTCTTCTCCAGGCTAAGCAACCCCAGCTCCCTCAGCCTCTCCTCACAGGGCTGTGCTCAAGGCCTCTCCCCAGCCTCGTTGCCCTTCTCTGGACACGTTCAAGTGTTTCAATGTCCTTCTTAAATTGAGGGGCCCAGAACTGGACACAGGACTCAGGATGTGGCTTAACCAATGCAGAGTACAGGGGCACAATGACTTCCCTGCTCCTGCTGGCCACACCATTCCTAATGCAGACCAGGATGCCATTGGCCTTCTTGGTCACCTGGGCACACTGCTGGCTCATGTTTAGGTGGCTGTCAACCAGCACCCCCAGGTCCCTCTCTGTTTGGCAGCTCTCAGCCACTCTGACCCCAGCCTGTAACTCTGCATGGGGCTGCTGTGGCCAAAGTGCAGCACCTGGCACTTGGATTTGTTGAATGCCATCCTGTTGGACTCTGCCCATCTGTCCAGTCAGTCAAGGTCCCTCTGCAGAGCCCTTCTGCCCTCTAACTGACCAACATCTGCTCCCAACTTGGTCTCATCTGCAAATTTGCTGATGACTGACTCAATGCCCTCATCCAGATCATCAATGAAGATATTGAACAGGATGGGGCCCAGCACTGATCCTTGGGGCACACCACTGGTGTCTGGCTGCCAGCTGGCTGTGGCACCATTCACCACCACTCTCTGGGCTCTGCCCTCCAGCCAGTTCCTAACCCAGCACATAGTGTTGCAGTCCCAAGCCACGAGCTGACAGCTTAGCCAGATGGGTTAAACACAATGATCTTGAGGGCTCTTCCAACCTGGTCTGGTCTGGTCTGGTCTGGTCTGGTCTGGTCTGGTCTATTCTATTCTATTCTATTCTATTCTATTCTATTCTATTCTATTCTATTCTATTCTATTCTATTCTATTCTTAACCATTACAGTCCTCCAGGGACTAGATAGGCCAGGAGGTGGACACAGGAAAATGTAATTGTCATTATTTCATTCCCATCAGCCTGCACCCCTATATAAACAGGCATCACAGACTATTCTGCCCTTCTCTCCCTCTCTCCTGCTCCTGGTGCAGACTGTTATCTCTTTTTTTGTACTCTGGGCCTTCGGGTTTGAGCAGCCTGGCCAATTTTTGCTGCGCCATTTGGGCCTAGGTAGGGAGGTATGGGGTAGAGGATGGGGTGGGAGGTTAGAGGTTGTGAAGCATTGAGGCTTGGGTTTTGGCCTGGCTGGGGGGAAAGGTTTGGAAAGTGTTGGCCTGGTGAGGTTTTGGTAAAACCCTGTTGGAGAGAACTGGGCCAAGGCTGAATATGATTGTGGTGGAGTCACCATCCCTGGATGTGTTCAAGAGGGGATTGGACGTGGCACTTGGTGCAATGGTATAGTCATGAGGTCTGTGGTGACAGGTTGGACTCGATGATCTTTGAGGTCTCTTCCAACCTTGGTGATTTGGTGATTCTGTGTACTTTGTATGGTTTTGTCTGTGTTTGTAAATAGTATTTGCATTTGACTTTCCAATTCTGTGTGTGGAGCATTTTCATGGAAGGTGTCCAGAGAAGGGCAACAAATCTGGGTAGGGCTTTGGAGCACAGCCCTGTGAGGAGAGGCTGGGGGAGCTGGGGTTGCTTAGCCAGGAGAAGAGGAGGCTCAGGGGAGACCTTACTGCTGTCTACAGCTATCTGAAGGGAGGTTGTAGCCAGGTGGGGGTTGGTCTCTTCTCCCAGGCAACCAGCACCAGAACAAGAGGACACAGTCTCAAGCTGTGCCAGGGCAAGTTTAGGCTGGAGGTGAGGAGAAAGTTCTTCACAGAAAGAGAGATTGGCCATTGGAATGTGCTGCCCAGGGAGGTGGTGGAGTCACCATCCCTGGAGGTGTTTAAGAAGAGGCTGTATGAGGCACTTGGTGCCATGGTTTAGTTGATTAGGTGGTGTTGGATGATAGATTGGACTTCAGGATCTCAAAAGTCATTTCCAATCTGGTTAATTCTATAATTCTAATTCTATTTTACTTCTCTGGGGAGGGCTAACATAGCTTCTGCCTGCCCAACCCAAGACATTCATGTAACTACCTGATAACGGATGCCTCTTTTTAATACAACAAAATGTGAGTTGTTAAAGGAAAAATATCCATTCATTAGTGCTCAGACAAAACAACAAAAGCAAAAGCAGGTCCACAGGATGGCAGTGAGTGGGTTTTCTAAGCAGCTCTTTTCAAACAACAGAAGTCAGAAAGCACATGGTGTGGAATAACTTGTATCACCAGCTGCTTTTTTCAAAAGAAAACATTGCTTCCAGGGAAGTCTTCAGATCTTTTTTGCTTTCTTTAGTGGAAATTTAATGAAGAAAAATGTATCTTTCAAAACAGTGTCTCCTGTCCCCTGGGAATGAAAAAACTCCTGTAGAGCATATAATTAATGAAACTGTCCTATTTTAACACTTTATTAAGGTCCCATACAGACTAATGTAAATTATTTGGGAATTTGATATACACTATGTCCTTTGTAATGTTTCTTTATAAAGGTTCCTGCATGCCATAGACCAAATACAGCTTTATCGGCCAAAGTGTGTAGGATGACAAAAAATCCTCTGTATTGTCTATTGAGTGCTATAGGATCAGTGCTACGGCCTGCATCAGAAATAGTGTGGCCAGCAGGAGCAGGCAAGTCATTGTTCCCCTGTATTCAGCACTGGTTAGGCCACACCTTGAGTCCTGTGTCCAGTTCTGGGGCCCTCAGTTTAAGAAGGACATTGAGACTCTTGAACATGTCCAGAGAAGGGCAACAAGGCTGGGGAGAGGCCTTGAGCACAGCCCTGTGAGGAGAGGCTGAGGGAGCTGGGGTTGCTTAGCCTGGAGAAGAGGAGGCTCAGGGGAGACCTCATTGCTCTCTACAACAACCTGAAGGGTAGCCAGGAGGGCGTTGGTCTCTTCTCCCAGGCAAGCAGCACCAGAACAAGAGGACACAGTCTCAAGCTGCACCAGGGAATGTTTAGGCTCGAGGTAAGGAGAAAGTTCTTCACAGAAAGAGTTGTTGGCCATTGGGATGTGCTGCCCAGGGAGGTGGTGGAGTCACCATCCCTGGAGGTGTTCAAGAGGGGATTGGATGTGGCACTTGGTGCCATGGTTTAGTAGTCATGAGGTGTTGGGTGACAGGTTGGACTTGGTGATCCTTGAGGTCTTTTCCAACCTTATTGATTCTATGATCTTTTTTTACAGTGTTACTGATTTTCATAATTTATGTCCAGTTCTATATAATTTCTTTTTCTTAAAGGAAAAGTTTTCACTTCCAAAGGCTGTGGGCTTAGACTTTTATTACACAGCCTCAGTAGCACTGAGCTTTTGCAACTCCATCTGAAATAATGGAATAAGTAGGTCAAATTGGGTCCAAAAAGATTTTCATATACAATGCCATATACAAGGCACAGATGCAAAATCCACCATTTAAATATATCTGGTGTGAGTCCATTCATAGCAGTTAATATGCTGTTAAGATAATTGGACACACACCTAAGGATTAAAAAACTGTATAAAAAGACTTCAGCAACTACTGGCTCAGGAGAAGGAAAACACAGGAGAAGGAAAAGACCTGGACAATGTTGCTCTGAAGAAAAACAGAGAGAATACCAGGAGAGAAAAATGACAGAGGCATCACCTTGGAGCCTGGAAGAAGCAGACCACGAGGAACCCTCTCTCCGTGTCCTAAGTTCTGCCTGCTGCAACTCATGGAGCTGAAGAGGCTGCTCAGAGGACATCTCCTCTACATCCAAAGCTGCAGCACCTTTCCTCCACAGACTCAAACTGTTTTGGGGGGTGAGGGGTTTGGTAATATAATTCCTTTCCTCTTCTCTCTCTCCTTCTGATCCATCCACTGTGTGTAATTAATAGCCTCACTGTTGATATTTTGGCCTCCTTTGTGCCCCTAATTTCAAAACTTGAATGTTCACAAGAACTGAGACTGTTTCCCTCTCCAGGCTGAGACATATGCTCTTCCTGCATTTGCCTTTGTAACTAACTGCATTTCTGGTGTTACATAAAAATAGTGCTGGCATTGATTGGGAAATAATAGTGTAACTTGTGTCTTAAAGACTCAAGTAACAGAAAAAGAAAGCCAAGCCATATATCCAACTATTCCTTAGCTGCTAGTACAACATTTCTCAGGAATGAAAGGAAATGACTGTGAAATGTCTTAGCTCATTTTAAACAGTTTTCTTTCTGGTGCTCTTTCGTCTCTCTGCAACTGTGTAACATTTTACCTCAAGCTGAAAATGCCATAGAATAGGAAGGAAATAAAAATCTGCTTATTGAAATAAATCTTAAGTTTTTACTGCAGAGTCTCTAGAGGATTATGCTTTTATCCTCTGTAATGGCAGCTGCTATAAGCAGATAGGAAAACGTCAGCCATTGTTGTGCACGGTGTTGCAGGGCATGTCCGAGTTGCACAGAAGCATTTCAACTAGCTATTTACATAGCTAGAACACTTCATCAGCAACAGCAGAGAGCTGTACTAAAGCTAATTATACCATTGTACGAGCTACAGGAGCTCTCTCTCACTTCAAGGGAGTTGTGTTGGAGGAACTCAGCCAGAGAGCAGCAGCCTTTAATATGTGCAAATACTTCAGCTTTATGAAAGAAGTCCACGTTCACACAAGGTCCCATACTATGCATGATCACAGGTGACTCTCCAAGACAAAAACCTGGCCCCATGAAAAATTATGGCAATTTTGTGGGTGGGAATTTGAAGCAAATGAGACCAGTGGAGTGTCCTGCCTCTTCCTCGCTCAAATAGTCCCCTGTCAAATAAAACTCTAATCTCAATTCCACTGACTGCAGAATGTCATCCCACAGAAGTTTCATAAGAATATAAACAAAATCTGACAGGGAAAGTATGTTTTATATACACCACTTTGGCACCTTTGAATATAATGTTTCACCAGGCATACATGATTCCCACATTCTTTAGAATCAGGAGTCCCAGATCAGGAGTGTGAATAACCTTTTATCATCTCCAGTTAAGACAGTTTATCAGCTACTGGATCTGCCACTTCTTCAGTCACCTTTTCGAGAGCCAGTTACTGATCCCACTGCATATCAGTGGAATTTATGAAGAGGAGGAGCAAAGGAAAGAATTATGACACATCTTGAGGGAAGGAAGAAGACATTTGTCTGAAAGGCTGACTTTATTTTGGAAATAGCACCTGTTTGGAAGTGCTGACAGACCAGGACTGTTGGAAATTGTCCCGGGCCAAATGGATTAGTGAGCTGGGTTCAGGTGAATTGATCAAAGATGTTTTATAAATGCCATTTCCCATGTAGCTATCACCACGGCATAGTGGCATAGGTAACAGTTATTTTTGTAACATGTAACTTGAGATATTTTGGGTAAGTCCCACGTAGGTCAGGGGTGGGCACTTCTTGATCATCATCTTCGCTTGCCGCAGCGCCGATTGGAGTAATTTGAGCCATTCCTACCACCATTGCTAGCTGAATTAAGATGGGCTAAAAATGAGATATCTATGGAGGGGTGGTAGAGAAATAGCACTTTTAGTCAAAACAAACACACACTTTCAGTCTTTATTGCCCTCTGTTTCCTGTGGCCTGAATACACTGATCAGATTCATAGTCATGTTGGAAAAAAAACAGAAGTGAATCAACCAAACAAGAACTGGAAAGTGGGAAAACAAGGAGTTTCCTCTGTTTCTGAGAATGCAGTATTTCTGTTTCTCACACATTATTCTACTGAGCTTTATTTATATTGTCACATCTGTTTGCAGAGAACAAGTCAACTTAAATTTAGATTTAAATTGGAAAAGTGGAAAATGGGGATAACTTTCTCTCTCTCTGCATATAGAGCATGAAATACATAATTTCATCAATTGAATACAGTATAGAAATAAAACCAATTGAAAGCATATGGGGGTTTTGCAGTCTGCTTGGCTGGAAACAATGCTCCCCAAACTATGCTGCATAATCCCTGACAAGTCACGTTTTGTCCTACAGTGTCTCTCCACTTCCTGATGACCTGAAGTATATCTCAGAAGCACAGCTCAGAGCCTCATATGGCACATTAGCTTCCATTCTTGCCCAAATCCTTTGAAATGTTCATAGGAAGCCCAGTCAGACATGGCCCTTCCCTACACAGGTAATCAAGCTTCTTTTCAGAGCTTCTGCTCTGTAAACTTAATCTTGTTAGTGCAAGTTTCTACTAGCAAAGTCATAATTGTCAAGATCCGTGGGAAAAGGGAAGACAAAAGGTGAGGAAACTTCTGACAGGAGTACAATATTGTATTTTAAGTTATGATCCAGATCCCTCTCTGGTTTGATACTGAGTACAGGGGTTAGTTTATTCACAAGTGATGAGTGCGAGTTCTCCTCTCTGGTCCTGAGCTATCGGTTAGCAAAACAGAGCAGTTTTTCCAGTAAGCTAAACATAAGTTGAGTGAACTAGAGAGAAAAATCACACCAATCAAAGGTGTGTGGCACAACACAGAGCATATAAACAGGCTGCTACACATTTTGTTTGCAGCATGTCACTTCAGACTCCTGCATCTATAACATAACAATGTTCTGGGAAGATCTCATACATCTGCTTTTGAACTGAAAATGGTGTTTTCACACAGCTGCAATGAACAGCTTAGAAGGCTTAATTATATGCCTTAGATGCATTTGATTCTTCCTTTCTCTACGTTGTTTGTTTGTGTTGGTTGTTGGTTTTTCCTTTCCCTCCCCCCCTTTCTTTTCTTGGCTCAGTTTGACAATGGTACAGAAAATCTTCTACCATTCCAGAACTCAGTTTCAAACCACGTGCAAGCAGGAAAGCTGTAGTTTTCAAGCTTACAGGAATATGCCCTCCTCTGCTTTCACTACACAGGTGTTAAAAATGCTCAGCCATTATTGTTCTGGATCATTAGAGTCTGTCAATTAATGTGTGATGTAGCAATTGCTATAGCAACTATTCACTTTGGTTCAAAACCTGAAACAAACAGTTGACATGTCGTATTTCACATGCTAGACAAGGCTGTGATATTAATGTATGCTATGGAAACTGAGCAATGCCCAGACTGTTATATAGGACATAGATTAGGTTGAGAATGACTGAGAATAGAATATTGGAAGTATATTAGTCTGCTTCTGTTTAACTGTCATTAAATACTATACATAATTACACTGAATTAATCTAATTATACTTCCAACTGACAAGGATTTCCAGTTGGCTGAAGTTTTGCAGAACCCATTTTGTACATGCCAGTAACCATTAACCTTTCCTCTGAGCAGCTGACCCTTTAAAAGATGCCCCACTAAGAGATCATATCACATACATTATAGTCTAACCATAACCAGCGCTGCTGAAAGGTCAAGAATTTCCATCATCTTTCAATGGTACTAATACCTTGGGGAGACTTGTCTTTGCATTTATCAAGCAAAAACATGTTTGATGAGTTTCCTCCTCTTTGTTTCTGTTTTCTGAATCTTGAATTATTAATTGCCTATGTAGTAAAGATGAAGGAAGGCCAAGAAGATATTCTACACTTCAGACAGGCTTTAACTTCTTGCAGACAAATGGCATTCTCAGAGCAAACTTCTGTGGTGTCCAGTGGGAATACTGCCCATCAATAAGCAATATCCACATACCTCTCTGTCTGTGTAAGCGCAGAGTCCCCATTCTAGAAGCCTGTGTGAAAGTCCATTTTGCAGCTGTTTAGAAGTTAGAATGCTCCGTTACCTTGTTGATCATAAGACCATTCAAACTTCCTCCGTGAACAGAGATTTTAAAATGTGTTGTTATGGTTAAGCTCTGAAGCTTCTTTTTGGATCAAATAAGGCTTCTGTTTCTCGATGGAAAAGACACATCAGTGTGACCAGGAGCACCTTGAAGCACTGTTCTCCAGGCACAACATAATAGCCTGCCTGAAAGGGAAGGCTCTGGCTAAGCAGAGGTGTCAGGAATTCATGTATCTCAAACAAGAAAATATATCCAGGTAAGAAAATATGATCAGTATGGCCTGCTGGGCTTGGAGCTGGGTGCCAGAAACATGGCAGTGGCTTACTGCCTTCATTTCTGGTCTGTTTGGGGCTTTTTTCCTTATTTCAGGCAGGTCATCTTGCTCTTGTGTAGCTTGATTTCCTTCTCCTTCTTGTTAGGTTGTCTTTCTTTTGTGGTAACTATTTGAACAGCACGCAGCGCGTGCTTACACCCCTGTAGGTTTATTGTGTCCCCTGGGGGAAGCAGGGCTCTCACAGCCCTCCCCCCAGGATGGGTGTAACCCAGAACAATCCCAGTGAATACTCTGATAACTATACTCTAAAATCCTTACAGAATCTTTTGTTCTGCTTCTCATTTTAAACTGTAGTGCTGCATCATATTTGGTGTTGGCAAAATAAAACATGAGTGTTCTTGCATTTTCCTCAATAAATAGCCCAAGAAATACTCAGTATCTGCAAGGTCATGGTCATTGGCAGCCAGGCACATGGGGCCACATTCAGAAGCCCTGTAGAGGAAGCACGTGCTAACTGACACAAAGGAAAGTAGCGAATGTTGCACTGATTTTACCCAGAGACTTGGGAAAGCACAGGTGACGAGTCATGCAGACTATAGCTCTCAGGGTGAGCACAAGCAGAAGACAAGAATATATATTTAACCATCCTCACAGGTGGGTGCTCAGTACTAATAAACTGGATGGTTTTTAACTCTACGGTCCAAAGATTGTTTTAACAGTTAGATAATATACATATATATTAGGGAGCAGTGTCTGGCATCCCTGTTTTTTCCCCTTTCTAACCAAATGTCTGAACCTTGAGCTAGAGTCAGGTTTCTTCTTGGCTTTACTCCTTTTGGCCCACAATGCTTCTGGCTGCACTTCAAGAGAAAGAGTGGAGTTAACCAGAATACCTCCTGGCCTGAGCGCTCTGCTAACATGTGAAGGATACAGGTTCAAGCCTTCCCCACTTGAAGGAAGTACAAAGCTCCCAATTGCTGGACAGGTTAGTAGAGTATTATGCAAAACCATGGATACTGAAGCACCTGAGTGCTTGAATGTTATCACTTCTAATTTCATGGAAAAATAAGATGGGATTTTTATGGTACTGCCTAAATTTAGACTAAACCAGAATACTACAGGATATACACTGCAGGATCGATGCTCCAGAATAGCCACTTTCAGTCATATGGGGAGCTCCAGACTAAGTACAAAGATTGTATATATCAGACTGAGTTCATTTTGTCTGCATGTTAAAAAAAAAGAAATATTGGTTTATTTCCTTAGAATGATTTCCAATGTAATCCCAGTTCTGTTACCTGTACAAAGAGCAATGGTTTGCCCCGGGAGCAGCATACCACAGTGTCATATCACTATATTTAAGTATAGCACATGTTCAACTGAATCAGGCCCCTCTAGATATGAAGGTGAGAAGTGCCACAGATACTTTTGCATTTGGAACATCTAATTTAGCTATGTTCCTGAAGCCACAGCTGAAATAAAAGACTCCTGGCAAGCTCTAGTGGAAACATGCGAAGGGTGTCCAAAGGCTTACTATTTATTTACACACCTAAACATAAATAATCCCCTCATCTACCACTTTTGCCCTTAGTCTGAAACACATAGTTTCACAGCAAGGTCAACTTGTCTTCATGTTTTGGAAACATAATCTGTCTTTTAAGGTTTGCAATTAATTTTGTTCCAACTCTGGAAGAGCTCTCTAAGACTTTCTTTTAGGTGGAGTAAGTATTAAGCATGATCTACAAGAAAGTCTGCCACAGTGTCTACATGTACAAACAGACACAGACACATACTGCTCATGAATATTTGAGAGTATATAATTTAGCATGCAAAAGACCAAGAGAATAGAAAACCTGGGGACAAAAACCAAAGCCCTTCTTTTTTCTGAACACGGGTGAGAAATGTATCACCTTTACGTGCACCACTGGGAAGAGCTTTGATCTAATAGGAATAGTTATGTGGAAATTCAGTATCAGACCTGACTAACATTTGAAATTGACTAAAATAGCTGCTAAATTCAGTTCTTTGGGTTTTTTTTTCATGTTCCTTTTCCAGTCCAATAACAGAATGCTGCAGGAAGTGTGAGATTGCCTAAATGATTTCTCAAGTTGGGAAGCTGGGATACTGTGTCCATGATCTGTCTAAGCATTCAAAATGCACCTTTAATCTGTATAGAGATCTGATCCTAGCCTATGGTATGTATCTTCTGGTTTTCTTCAGGCTGCAATGGTCATAACACCAGTTTCAAGAGAAAACTTTGGGGCTTTTCATTTCATGGAGAATTGCTTGAACATAGTGGTGCTAGTTCAGCACACTAGTGCTAGTTCAACACCCTTCTGTAGCAGTGGAGTTTACTAGTAGCATTTACCAATAGCCCTCTTACTGTGGGAACTGGCATAAATACCCAAGCAACTATATTGTTCATAACATCACACAGCTGGCCAAGCACTGCTTTCTGCTTTTGTCTCTATTCTACTCTATTTTATACCATTGAATCTATGCTGCAGGAAATGTTTTCTAAATCAAGGGTGTACTTTATACTCTATGATTTGATATATGACTGAGGTAACAGCAGAGTTGCTACTATTAGTGAAAATTTACCTTTGTAAACATGTGAGATTCCACTTACCCATTCCTCCCACTGTTTACTTCCAATGGCTAAATAAACCTGAAACCCTGTCTGCAGAAAATCTGAGAGACAGCAACACATTGCATCTCTTTCTCCCATCCCCTCAGTAGGCTGTATTTGGTGCCTCTGAGTTCCTGTTAGTCATTCTGCAAAACTGAGACAGAGACAAATTAAGGGGAAATAGTAGAAAGTACAGTCCCAGAGACAGCCCAAAATCAAAATCATAGAATCATAGAACAGTCAAGGTTGGAAGAGACCTCTGAGATCATCATGTCCAACCACTTGTCTGGAGCATGCAGTCCCACCACTACTGCTAAACCACTACCACTCAACTATGTCCCTAAGAACCACACCATGCATCTTTCAAATACCTCCAGGGGTGGAGACTGCACTACCTCCCTGTGCAGCCTGTTCTAATGATTGATAGCCCTTTCTATGAAGAAACTTTTAGTATCATAGTACCAGTCAGGGTTGGAAGGGACCACAAGGATCATCTAGTTCCAACCCCCCTGCCATGGCCAGGGACACCCCACACTAGATCAGCCTGGCCAGAGCCTCAGCCAGCCTGGGCTTAAACACCTCCAGGGATGGGGCCTCAACCACCTCCCTGCACAACCCATTCCAGGGCTTCACCACTCTCATGGGGAAGAACTTCCTCCTCACGTCCACCCTGAATCTCCCCACCTCCAGCTTCATTCCATTAAAATACAACAATATGTTAAATATAAATTGCATTTTGGAATCTTTCCATTTCCTTTATATGAAAAAAAAACCAGACTTAAAAATCATCAGGAAGCAGCTATGCAAATGCCTGAGGAAAAAATGCTTTCGTAATGGCTATTTACACCTTCCCTGGGTGGAAAGCTGTAGCTAGCGTTTACTTCTACCTGCTTCCTTTTTGCTAGTGTTGGGACTGTTGCTGAACTTCCCTGTGCTTCCCCAGCACTGAGGCATTTCAGACTGGCAGCTGTTTTGCAGGGAGAATATTTTGTGTGCTTACCTAACCAGGGAAATTGTTTCTGCACTTTTTCTTTCAAGGTGAGAGGCTGGGAGGCAGAGCCGTCAAGTGAAGGCATGATCCTTCTGGATCTAAATCCTCTCCTTTCTTTTCCAAGCTTGTCTTTGTGTCCCTCATAAACACTAGAGGATAATTCAGGTTAGAAGGAATATCAGGAGGTCTCTGGTCCAACCTCCTTCTCACACTATTCTGAGCCTTGAGATCAGATCAGGTTATTTAGGACAGAAACTCCATTTTTTCCATACTGGGGGGAGGTGAGGTGGGAAAAACCACACTTACTACTTAGATGTGGTCTTGTCCCACACGTGCCAAGTAAAGTACTTCTTTCTATTCTCTTGATCTACTGTCTGTATTCCTGGTAATACAGCCCATAATATTATTGGTCTCCTTTGCTGCCAGCACACACTTCTAGCTCATCTCCACCTTGCTACCAAAACCCTCAGGTCTTCTCCTGCAGAGGTGCTCCTCAGCTAGCCAGTCTTTCTTTAGCCTGTACTTCTACACAAGCTCATTTGTTTCCAGATGCAGTACTGGGCATTTGTCCTCTCCGAGTTTAAAAGAGTTCCTGTCAGCCTGTTCCTCCATTTGCCTAGGTGTCTCTGGATGACAGTTCTTCTCTAGGCTTCAGTGTCTGATCCGCTCAGTTCGGTGTCGTTTGCAAACTCAGTGATCACGCACGCTACCACCACGGGCAAGCCCTTGTTAAGGATACTAAGCAGGATATGTCTGGGACACAGTCACAGTATCACAGTATCACAGTATAACCAAGGTTGGAAGAGACCCCAAGGATCATCAAGTCCAACCTGTCCCAACAGACCTCACAACTAGACCATGGCACCAAGCGCCACGTCCAATCTCCCCTTGAACACCTCCAGGGACGGCGACTCCACCACCTCCCTGGGCAGCCCATTCCAATGACGAATGACTCGCTCAGTGAAGAACTTCCTCCTCACCTCGAGTCTAAACCTCCCCTGGCACAGCTTGAGACTGTGTCCCCTTGTTCTGGTGCTGGTTGCCTGGGAGAAGAGACGAACCCCCTCCTGTCTACAACCACCTTTCAGGTAGTTGTAGAGAGCAATGAGGTCACCTCTGATCCTTCTCTTCTCCAGGCTAAACAATCCCAGCTCCCTCAGCCTCTCCTCATAGGGCTTGTGCTCAAGGCCTCTCACCAGCCTTGTTGCCCTTTTCTGGACACGCTCAAGTAGCTCGATGTCCTTCTTAAACTGAGGGGCCCAGAACTGGACACAGTACTCAAGGTGTGGCCTAACCAATGCAGAGTACAGGGGCAGAATGACCTCCCTGCTCCTGCTGGCCACACTATTCCGAATACAGGCCAGGATGCCATTGGCCTTCTTGGCCACCTGGGCACACTGTTGGCTCATGTTTAGGTGGGTGTCAATCAGCACCCCCAGGTCCCTCTCTGTTTGGCAGCTCTCCAGCCACTCTGACCCCAGCCTGTAGCTCTGCATGAGGTTGCCGTGGCCAAAGTGCAGCACCCGGCACTTGGACTTATTAAATGCCATCCCATTGGACTCTGCCCATCTGTCTAGTCGGTCGAGGTCCCTCTGCAGAGCCTTTCTACCCTCTAACTGACTAACATCTGTTCCCAACTTGGTGTCATCTGCAAACTTGCTGATGACTGACTCAACCCCCTCATCCATATCATCAATGAAGATGTTAAAGAGGATGGGGCCCAGCACCGATCCCTGGGGGACGCCGCTGGTGACTGGCCGCCAGCCGGACGCGGCACCATTCACCACCACTCTCTGGGCTCGGCCCTCCAGCCAGTTCCTAACCCAGCACAGAGTGTTGCGGTCCAAACCACGAGCTGACAGTTTAGCCAGCAGTTTA
The DNA here is from genome assembly GCA_015227895.2 of Colaptes auratus. NCBI lineage: Eukaryota > Metazoa > Chordata > Aves > Piciformes > Picidae > Colaptes > Colaptes auratus. The sequence continues at coordinate 2,197,203 of CM037640.1, forward strand.
CTGTGGGGGACGGTGTCAAAGGCCTTGCTGAAGTCCAGATAGACTACATCCACAGGCCTCCCCACGTCCACCAGACGGGTCACCTGATCATAGAAGGAGATCAGGTTGGAGAGGCAGGACCTGCCCTTCCTAAATCCATGTTGGCTGGACCTGAGCCCTTGGCCATCCTTCAGGTGCGCAGTTATTGCCTCCAGGATAATCTGTTCCATCACTTTCCCTGGCACTGAGGTCAGGCTGACTGGCCTGTAGTTTCCGGGCTCCTCCATCCGTCCCTTCTTGTGGATGGGGATCACATTGGCCAGTTTCCAGTCATCTGGGACCTCTCCAGTGAGCCAGGACTGGAGGAAAATGATGGAGAGCGGCTTGGCCAGCTCATCTGCCAGCTCTCTCAGCACCCTAGGATGGATCCCATCCGGTCCCATGGACTTGTGGGTGTCCAAGTGGCTCAGCAGGTCCCGAACTAATTCCTCATGGATTTCTGGGCATTACACTGCTCCCCGACCCTATTACCCAGCTCAGGAGGCCACTCATCCTGGACTCCTGCCTTGCTGTTAAACATGGAGGCAAAGAAGGCGTTCAGGACCTCAGCCTTTTCCTCATCTTCGGTCACCGTGTTCCCCTCCAGGTCCAGTAAGGAGTGGAGGTTCTTCTTGCCCTTCTTTTTAGCGTTGATATATTGTAAAATTGCTTTTTATTTTCTTTCACAGAGGTGGCCAGTTTCAGTTCTAACTGGGCCTTTGCCTCTCTAATTTTATTCCTACATAATCTAACCACTTCCTTGAACCTACCTCGAGAAGCCTTCCCCCCCTTCCAAAGGTGATACAGCCTCTTTTTTTCCCTTAATTCCCCCAGGAGCTGCTTGCTCATCCAGGCCGGTCGCCTTCCCCGCCGGCTCATCTTTCGACACATGGGGACCGCCAGTTCCTGTGCCCTCAAGAGCTCCTTTTTGAAGTAGGTCCAACCCTCCTGGACCCCTCGGTTCATGAGGGTTGGTACCCAGGGAACTTTACAAATAAGTTTCTTAAAGAGGCTGAAGTTTGCCCTCCGGAAGTCCAGGGTGAAGGTTCTGTTGGTACTCCTCCCTATCTCCCTGCAGATTGAAAACTTCACTATCTCGTGGTCACTGCACCCTAGGCAGCCTCCCACGGTCACATCTCCACCAGCCCTTCCCTATTGGAGAGCAGCAGGTCAAGCAGAGCCTGTCCCCTGGTAGGCTCGCTTAACAGCTGCATTAGGAAGCAGTCCTCTATTCGCTCCAGGAATCTTCTGGACTGCCTTCTCTCTGCTGAATTAAGTTCCCAGCAGATATCTGGCAGATTGAAGTCACCCACGAGGACAAGATCTGATGATCTTGAGACAGCCTCCAGTTGTTTATAGAATAATTCATCCATCTCCTCATCCTGGTTGGGTGGTCTATAACAGACTCCAACCAGGATGTCAGGTTTGTTGGGTTGCCCTCTGATTTTAACCCACAGGCTCTCAATTCCCTCATCTTCCACCTCAAGTTCTGAGGCAGAAAGTGTATCCCTAATATACAAAGCCACCCCTCCTCCTCTTCTCCCTCTCCTATCCCTCCTAAAGAGCCTGTAACCCCCCAGTGTAGCACTCCAATCGTGCATGTTGTCCCACCATGTTTCTGAGATGGCAACTATATCGTAGTTGCCCTGGTGGATTAGGACCTCCAGCTCCTCTTGCTTATTGCCTAGGCTGCGTGCATTGGTGTACATGCACTGCAGCTGGGCTCCCGACCTCTCAGTTGACCCTACCTTGTGCCCTACTCTTACCTCTGCAGAGGGACCGATGTCTTCACCCACCCCCTTCAGACCTAGTTTAAAGCCCTCCTAATGAGCCCTGCCAACTCTAGTCCTTATGTATTCATCATCCAAGCCATTCAGGCAGGGTTGATGCACTGCATTCAAAGCCTGACCAGTTAATGAGGTTTTACCCATCTAGTCATCCACTTATCAAGACCACATTTTCATTGTTAAGCCTTTAATTAATTATGCAGTTATAAAGGCTACTCTTTTTTCCCTTTTGACATCTCCATTTGAGCTTTGGATTCTTTATGCATTGGATCTCCTTCATGAGTTTTCTGCTTAGACAAGCTGGTCTTCTGATAAATCTACTTGCCCTCCTGTGTATTGGGATGGACCACTGCAGCACTTGGTTCCTTTTCCATGTGAAGCTTGAAAAGCTCTTAACTAGCATTGCAAGTACAAAGTTATGCAAATGTGAGCTGGGATTACTGGTAATAATACAGTAAGATCTCAATTCATCTTTTTTTTTGGTGTACTCTTTTCAGGGAAAATGGAACTTGATAGGCTGTCTTATGCAAAATCAGGTGCAAAACAATGAAGAGATTGACTGCTGCTCCTTATCTGAAGATTGAGTTTCAAGTGCTAAATAGATTGCTTAGAAGAAAGGTTTGAGAATAAAGCAGAATTTATTTTCTCCTTCTATCTTCCAATTTGATCCCAAGTTTCTAGTCTTTTAGATGATTTGACATAAGAAAATCCAAGCCTTGGATAACAAAACAATCCAAATATAATAAGGTAAAGAAAAGCAAGGCATCTGGGGAAATGCAACTTTATCTCAGCACATACTTTAGAAGTTCTCTCTGTCCTACTGGAACTTGATGCATAGAAATGAGAGGCTTTGAGCACTGATGGTTCCTTTAAAAATAAGAGTAATTAAAACAATAATTAGTATGGTCTGAGCTGAGAAAATAAAAACTCTCATGCTGCAATTTTAGTATTTTTAATTTCTAATTAGTGGGAGATGAAATAGATAGATTAAAATGGCCTGTAACAATATAGACCTTCAGAGGTGTTGCAAGCTTTGAACTTGCTTTATATTGTCATAGTAAAAACAAAAGACTAAATTGTTTGTGGTACTAAGCATGTCTCACATTCTGCCTCTCAGGCATTTTAAAACAAGACCTGATGAGACATTGGTGGTATTGGTAAGTTCACAGCATTTAAGCACAGGAAAGTACATGTGGGCCAAACTACCCCCTGCAGTATGTGTGCATCACCATGCAGATGTGAAGCCAGTATCTGAGGAACATATTTCAGGGGTGCCTAACAGATAGGGGTTGCTTAGCCTGGAGAAGAAGAGACTCAGGAGTGACCTTATTGTTCTCTACACCTACCTTAAGGGAGGTTGTAGCCAGGCAGATGTTGGTCTCTTCTCCCAGGCAACCAGCACCAGAACAAGGGGACACAGTCTCAGGCTGCACCAGGGGAGGTTTAGGCTGGAGGTTAGGCGGAAGCTCTACACAGAGAGAGAGATTGCCCATTGGACTGGTCTGCCCAGGGAGGTGGTGGAGTCACCATCACTGGAGGTGTTCAGGAGGAGACTGGATGGGGTGCTTGGTGCCATGGTTTAGTTGATTAGGTGGTGTTGGATGATAGCTTGAACACGATGATCTTGAAGGTCTCTTCCAGTCTATTCTATTCTATTCTATTCTATTCTATTCTATTCTATTCTATTCTATTCTATTCTATTCCATTCCATTCCATTCCATTCCATTCCATTCCATTCCATATAGAATGTATGCCCATGTTATAGGCTTTGTGAAAAACACCCATGAAAAGCTGCTGCTTCCATTTCTGTCTCCTGGGAATTTTGCCATTAGCTGCTTTATGAATTTTATTGATCTTCTTAGATGTGAAAAATACAAAACAAAACCAAACGAAACCTTAAAAAATAATAAGTAAATACATTTAAAAACCCACCTACAACAAAAAGAGATAGAAAGTACATCTACTCCTCCACTTATCTCCTTAGCATTAAACAGGAATCTGTGTTGTGGAATAGGTGTAGTGAGTTGGGAATGAGGCATAAAAAAGAAATTCCTGTCCAGTGGACCTTTCACTGCTCTTTGTGTGTAGAAATAGAATTTCAAGTAAGTATCCAGGCTGAAAAAAATCCATCTTCCAGCAGGATGACTGTTTAAATGGGGCTTAGTGCTACTAATATTTCTCATTGCTCATCAGTGGTTTGGTAAGTGCCTTTCTACTATTAAAAATCAGATCATGATTTTAATGAGATTGAAAGGCTGATTCAGCTTTGGTTTGTTTTTTTCTTGAGTCTCAGTAACATTATTGGGTGGAAGAGAAAGTCTGTTTTCTCTGCAGGTGAGCTTTTGTTTTGTTTTGTGTGGTTTGGTTTGGTTTTGTTTTGTTTTGCTTTGTTTTGTGTGGTTTTGTTTTTTCCAAAGTAATTTCTCCTTCTCTTCCTTTCCCCTCCCTTATGACAGAAGACAGCATGGCTAGCAATGCCTGCCAAACTAGCAGAGAAAATGTTGCTGGCAATGGCAGAAGAGAACCACAAACCTACAGCACTCACAAGATGCACATCCAGCAGTGGTGTCAGTATCACAGCTGTTTGCTCCTGTCACGCACACCCTCCCTTCCTTTCTGCTTTTTCCCTGTGCTGCTCTCCAGCCAATGGCTATGTGCAAACAGGATGTGGGAGCTGTACTGAAATGCATTCAAGTCCTGTACACCTCTGCCTCACCTCTGGTTGCAGTGTGCATCCTGCCTGGAACATCTGCTTCAGATAAATATAGGGGGAGTTCAAGCTGTGCAGAGAAGGGCATGACCAGGAGTTCTTCATCCACTTTTCTCTTCTCAGCCTTTTTTTTTATAATTTTTTTTTTTTATATGGAAAAGCATTTTACTTCTCACTGGAGAGCAGGTTTCCTAAAATATCACTGTTGACTATTTGTATGTAACATGCTGTCCTGTATTTAATAAATGAAAGCTATTCTAAGTCCCCTAAGAATAATATAACTTGTTTGTCTACTTGTGTGGTGGTTTAAGCATTAACTGGGAGTTAAGAGCTCAGGTGGGGGCAAGGCTGAGAATCTCTCCCCTGCTCCCCCCTCCTCCCTCCCAACAGAGAGGGGGGAAAAAAAAGGAAAGGAGCAAATCCACCAAACAATAATTTGGAGTCAACTTGGAATTAGAGAGGTAAAGAGTTTTCTTTAAACAATATATATACATATACATATGTATATGTATGTAAAACAAAAAATATATATCACAATAACAGGTAAGGTTCACAAGGGCAAGGAACAATACAATACAATACAATACAATACTATACACCAGGTTGGAAGAGACCTTCAAGATCATTGCCTCCAACCCATCAACCAATCCAACCCACCTAAACAACTAAACCATGGCACCAAGCACCCCATCAAGTCTCCTCCTGAAACACCTCCAATGAAGGTGACTCCACCACCTCCCTGGGCAGCCCATTCCAATGGGCAATCACTCTCTCTGTAGAGAACTTCTTCCTAACAGCCAGCCTAAACCTGCCCTGGCTCAGGTTGTGTCCTCTTGTTCTGGTGCTGGCTGCCTGGGAGAAGAGACCAACCTCTGCCTGTCTACAAACCTCCCTTCAGGTAGCTCTAGACAGCAAGGTGGTCTCCCCTGAGTCTCCTCTTCTCCAGGCTAAGCAACCCCAGCTCCCTCAGCCTCTCTTCACAGGGCTTGTGTTCCAAACCCCTCACCAACTTTGTTGCCCATGGGTTTTTTTTTCCCTAATTCACATCAGCTGTCTGATAAGGTCCTTTTCCTATTAAAAAAAGTTTGCAGTTTTCTTTGCAAGTATTTGAAGGAGCAGCTTCTGAAGAACACTTACTGAGAGGCCACAGGGTTGCCATCTCCTGCTCCTTTTCATAGGCCAGGCCCCATTCTGCCTGCTGCTTTGGACAGTGAGTAGCACTTGCCCCACTACATGAGCAGGATCTTGGTGTGAAGAGGAGGGTAAGCTATCTTGAGATGGTGCTTGGTGTAGCTGGACTGGTCAGCTGCATGCAAAACCTCAAGAGAGCCCCACTAAAGTAAGGGTGGCTGTGGCTCGAGGTGAGGAGGATGTTCTTCACGGAATGCACACAGGAGTGGAGTCCCCATCCCTGGAGGTGTTCAAGAGGGGACTGGATGTGGCACTTGGTGCCATGGTTTAGTCATGAGGTCTGTGGTGACAGGTTGGACTCGATGATCCTTGAGGTCTCTTCCAACCTTGGCGATACTGTGATACTGTGATGACCAAGGCATGCTTCCCAGCTGCTCTCTATCATGCTCCTTCTCTGCCAGCCCCAGCCATGTTAGGGGCTCTGCCAGCTGATTTCTTGAACTGTCCTGCTCCCCACTTTGCAGACAGAGAGGAGACTTGGAGCTGCCTGTAACCAGTCTGCCATGTTGTCCCACATGAGTGGCCTGCTGGTGAGGATACAGTCAAAACATAACATGCCAGCACTCTGGTATGCCCCACGTCCTGACAAAGTGGTTCATTCCTACCCACACAGACATATCTGACAGTGTTCAGGAAACAATCTGGAATCTGCATTAGCACTGGGTACCATTGCTGCTGTGGCAGTTTAATGGGCTGGGGTAGAGGGCACTGTTTCTAGCACATTCCAACTGACAACAGCTGGGATGGCTCCACTCCGAGCAGCTGCCTATGCTGTGGCCCCAGCATCACCTTTCTGTGTGGAAAGCTTTGTTTTGGCTAGGCATGGGTATGTTGAGCTTTCTTGTCCATGGCATGTGACCTTGCCAACTCTGGGCTTGGATCCTCAATAAGAAAATGAGCAGTTAAAAAAAAAGAAAAAGAAAAAAAAAGAAGAAAAAGTAAAGGTTAATTAACCTCAGGGCTGTTCTCAGCTAACCAAGGCTGCCATGGATAAGTAATAAAAATAGCTTGTCAATGGTCCTTGTGTCTGTCAGAGTCCTGCTCTGTGATCTTTCAGTCAAAACCATGAAAGCAGGAGGGGGAGGAGAGGCTGATTTGCTACTGTCCTTTTCTTGTGCTTGTGTTCCCAAGGCTGCCCTGCCCTGTCCTTCAAATCATCTCCACCAGTAAATCATTTAGCTCAACCTGTCACCCTCTGCCATTGTGAGCAGACAAAAGCTTCTCATTTAACCCCCAACCATGGCTGATTCACACGGCAGGGAAGGCAGCCTCACAAAAGAAGGCTAGCAGGGAAGGTGGCAGTTGGGTTGGATTTCATGTAAACTGGTGCTGGTTCCCCTCTCTCTGGTTTTTTTTTCCTCCCCCTCTGTTATTTTAAATTATTAGCACCTCTCATACTGGGACTGCTTCTTTGAGAGTCACATTGGTCCACAGAGCTGCTCTGCTGGAGTAATCTGACCCCGTCCTGGCTTCGAGTGTTTGGAATGGCAAGAAACACACATACTCTATCAGCATACCTCTATTCCCCCTTTCATCTGGGCAGCTTTTTTGGACAATTTTTGTTGCTATGAAAACAAGTGGTAACAAAACATCCAATTAGCCACGGGGAATCAGAGCTGTTCCAGTCAACCATGTGTTTCAGGAAATCTGCACTGCAATTATCAGGTTCATTTCACCTGAAGTAATGCTCTAAACCATAAGCTAAAACGCTGCTACCTTTAATCATAACATCTGCCCAAAGCCTGAACCTCAAATGGGCATCTCTTGTGTTACAACAGGGTGTTCTCTCGGCCCTGATATTTGAAAATTTAAAGTTAGGCCTTTGACACAGAAATCAGCTGTTAAGGCTTCCTTTCCATAATTACCGTGGCCAGCATCTAATCTTCATCTAATATCTGCTACCTCCAAACAATCAAAACCCCAAAGAACTAAACAGGCCACCAGGGAGCAACAAGTACACATGCTGCAGATAGCACAATGAAATGCACAGAGAAACAAACAGTCATGCAGATAGCTTCATGGTTTATTCCTTTCCCCCTACAAATTCCAGAATACCTGCAGTGAGGACAGAATCTGTCCTGAAGGAAATTGCAGTTTATCTAGAAAACATACCTGCAGGTTAGAATAGAATAGAATAGAATAGAATAGAATAGAATAGAATAGAATAGAATAGAATAGAATAGAGTAGAATAGAATAGACCAGGTTGGAAGAGACCCTCAAGATCATTGCCTCCAACCCATCAACCAATCCAACCCACCTAAACAACTAAACCATGGCACCAGGCACCCCATCAAGTCTCCTCCTGAACACCTCCAGTGATGGTGACTCCACCACCTCCACGGGCAGCCGATTCCAATGGGCAATCACTCTCTCTGTATAGAACTTCTTCCTGACCTCCAGCCTAAACCTCCCCTGGCTCAGCCTGAGACTGTGTCCTCTTGTTCTGGTGCTGGCTGCCTGGGAGAAGAGACCAACCCCCACCTGGCTACAACCTCCCTTCAGGTAGCTGTAGAGAGCAGTAAGGTCTCCCCTGAGCCTCCTCTTCTCCAGGCTAAGCAACCCCAGCTCCCTCAGCCTCTCCTCACAGGGCTGTGCTCCAAACCCCTCACCAACTTCGTTGCCCTTCTCTGGACACGTTCCAGCAAGTCAACCTCCTTCCTAAACTGAGGGCCCCAGAACTGGACACAGGACTCAAGGTGTGGCCTAACCAGTGCTGAGTACAGGGGCAGAATGACCTCCCTGCTCCTGCTGGCCACACTGTTCCTGATTTTTTGATTTCTAATGAGGCTGTCACTAATCCACAGGGTAATTCTTCAGTAATTATGAACCAACTGTAATGTTCAGGTTTAAGAACCAAGTGCTGCAGCTGGGCAAGACTCACAAGCACAAGATACACATCTGTGTATTTTGTTATTTGGTCATTTCTGATTTTTCCTTGTGTATGTGAGACCCATAAAATATCTTTGTACCACACATTTTGGTAATCTTTTTAATGCACCTTTTAGCAACAAGCAGCTCAGGGTGTGTTTACTGCTTAATGTGTTAGAGGTATTTAGTGTCCTTTTGGCTGTTTAAAATGCCTGAAGTTCTCTTTTCACCATGAATTGTGTGTCAGAATGTTGGTTTGGATATCAAATTCTCTCCTAGCCCTGTCATTAGGAAAAGTCTTTGTCTGCCTGAGTCACTATTTTCATTCTTTTGGGGTTTTTTGTAATCTCTTGACAGGTCTGTCCTACACCTTTCTAGCTAGATAGCAGAACAAAGTTGAGTTGGGCAAACATGTTTTGCATTACTGAGTTTGCTGTCTCACTGTACCCTTTCTCACAGATTCATCTTCAGTGAAGGGCAGAGGGCTGGGGGGGAACATGCTTTTCCCTGAGACTGCAGAGCATGTGAATTGCCTTCTCTTTCAACCAATGGGGCAGCCTCCACAGATTTCAGCACAAATGGTAGAAATATCTGATTTCCCATTCCATCTGGATTCAGTTTCTTTCTTCTTCTTTGTATAGTTTCTTAGAGACATGATGGAGCTCACTGGAGGGGCTGCTTACGCATGACTATGGCAGCGCTGGGCATCGTGCCAGAATCTCACTCCAGGAGGCTGCAACAGGAATCTTTAATTTACTTGAACCAAGACTGAACGGTGAAGAACAAAAGAGCGGGGGTGGAGAAGGAGAGGAGGGAGGGATGGAGCAGGAAATAATGCTTCTAGAATCTCCATTTTGGGGCACAGTATGACATGAGCATAACGTTGCCCCTTGTATGTATGCACTAGAGCATAGGGAACAATTCTAACTTTTATTTGGTACATTTTGCCTTTCTTTTTGTCCATGAAATTGATATCTGTGATTGCCTCTTGCACAACATTGTGATTATTATTGCTTTGACTCTTATGTTAAGATGTAGTTTGAGTCCATGTATCTTCAAGATTCGAGATATGAGATGACTGCATTGCCAGCATCTTGAACGTTGCAAAACTACACTGTGGTGCTGCACCAGTGCCTGGCATTTCCAGACACTGAACAAAAGCCTGCTCTGCTTGGCATAGTACCAGTATGGTATGTCCCTGTTCTCTAAAGTTTACATTCTAAGAATAAGCAAGAAACAGATGCAGGCAGATGAATAACAGAACTACATATTGAAACAGCATTTTCCTTTGTTGTGAGATTATGTCAAAAACAAATGGATAATGTTTCACACTCATTTTGCAGAAATATGCAGGATGCAAGGTGGTAGAGAATCAGGCCTGAAATACCTTTCTCACTTGAGCTCAAGGGAATGAGGTGAGCTGTCCATTTCCTGGTTGAACATGTGTGCAGAATAGTTCTAAATGCAAAACTAATGGTGATTTCATGCATATTCATTCAAGTGAGTTAATGATTGAGGCTCTGATACTGTTCTAACTAATGAGGCTCAGTCTCTCAAACATCTGTGAAAACAAACATAGAAGGGGCTTGTACATGCTCAACATGAACTTATTTACACATTCAAAGGAATATCCAAGCGTGAATCGATTTGCCACTTGGTGGTTTGGAGTGTATTGGGTTTGCATCTTTGGCTTAATGACATGCTAAAAGAATCCAGCTTGTGGTATCTCTGATGTGAACCAAGACATGGTAGCTGGTGAAAAACAAGTGATTCACTTTGAAAACACAGTCCTGCTCCACAATGACATGCTAATGTAGAAAGAAGTGATAATACACATAAAGAGTACGTGCAGAGTGATGTCTATTATATATATATACACATAGTGTGGTTGATATTTGTAGTGATTTGTTTATTATACACAATGTTTTTATTTACATTGGCCACAACAACCCCATGCAGTGCTACAGGCCCCAAAAGGTAGTGGCTGGGGAGAGTGGCCAGATAGAAAGGGACCTGGGGGTACTGCTTGATAGTAGGCTGAACATGAGCCAGCAGTGTGCCCAGGTGGCCAAGAAGGCCAATGGTATCCTGGTCTGTCTCAGGAACAGTGTGGCCAGCAGGAGCAGGGAGGTCATTCTGCCCCTGGACTCAGCACTGGTTAGGCCACACCTTGAGGATTATCTCCAGTTCTGGGTCCCTCGGTTTAGGAAAGATGTTGAGATGCTGGAAGGTGTCCAGAGAAGGGCAACAAAGCTGGGGAGGGGTTTGGGAGCACAGCCCTGTGAGGAGAGGCTGAGTGAGCTGGGGTTGCTTAGCCTGGTAGAAGAGGAGGCTCAAGGGAGACCTTCTTGCTCTCTACAACTCCCTGAAGGGAGGTTGTAGCCAGACAGAGGTTGGTCTCTTCTCCCAGGCAGCCAGCACCAGAACAAGAGGACACAGTCTCAAGCTGTGCCAGGGAAGGATTAGGCTGGCTGTCAGGAAGAAGTTCTATACAGAGGGAGTGATTGCCCATTGGAATGTGCTGCCCAGGGAGGTGGTGGAGTCACCTTCATTGGAGGTGTTTAGGAAGAGACTGGATGGGGTGCTTGGTGCCATGGTTTAGTTGATTAGATGGTGTTGGGTGATAGGTTGGACTTGATGATCTCAAAGGTCTTTTCCAACCTGGTTAATTCTATTCTATTCTATGCTATGCTATTCTATTCTATTCTATTCTATTCTATTCTATTCTATTCTATTCTATTCTATTCTAACTGGCTTTATTCACCTAATTTAAACAGAATTACACCTGAAATACATGAGGAGTTCATTCAGAGTGAGCATTCAGCTTCCTTTCTGCCAAAATACAAACTCTGCTCCGAGTTAGTCTAGTGTGACTGCAGACTCATTTAATTTGTACATAATTCATATGTGGATATATACACAGGGAGATATCTGCTACATTACCAAAACACAGTCAATGATAAATTGAGCATATTTACTGAAACCTGTGAAGAGTGACCATGACAAAATTGTTGTTCTCCACCTAATTATTAGCATGCTGGCTCATTCTGTATTACATATGCACTAGTATCTGTTTTTAGCATTTTAGGATGTTACATATATCGACACTGAAGGTAGCATTAGCTGTTTCTGGCCTTACACCTGGCAGATCGACTGATCTTAGCAATACAAACCAATCTATCACATGATACAGTCAGACTTAGACATTTCTCTGAAATCTGTTGTAATTTTCTTTCAAAAAAATAAACCCAACCTTTAAGGGAGTAAGTGGTTTCAAATTCAAAGTAACATCAGCAGAATAAAGCCATCTGAAATCCCTAATCGATGTTCATTCCTCATGTAATTAAGTCCACTGCAAACAGCAGAATCACAGAATTTCAGAGGCTGGAAGGGACCTCAGAAGATCATCCAGTCCAACCCCCCACAGGGTCACCTATAGCAGATCACACAGGAATGCAGCATCCAGGCAAGTTTTGAGTATCTCCAGAGAGGGAGACTCCACAATCCCCCTGGGCAGCCTGTTCCAGTGTTCTGTCACCCTCACAAGGAAACATTTTTTCCTCCTGTTTCCATGGCACTTCCTATGCCTCAACTTCCACCCATTGCCCCTTGTCCTGTCATTGGGCATCACCGAGAAAAAAGAGGTGAGGCAAAGACAACTCACATTATTGTCATGTGACAAATAACCCTGAATCTTTTGTACCAGCTGAAGCAAAGTCATTGATGTGGATATAAGTGACCTCTCCCTGCAAAGCTGAACCTGAACTATCCTGTTCCATTTTATTTCATGCCAACTTTCTGCTGGAATTTAGACATTCTCTTTTCTAGGGAAAATAAGTCTCTTTTGAGCAGTAAATGACTGTTAGAAATTGTGAATACATGAGTCCCCACAAAAATACAGTGACCATCACCAGAAGTGTAAAAGTCATAAACCCTTTTGAGTCAGCAGGGATTCATTTACAGGAGGCTCACAGAGGGTTTTTCCCAAGCTGACGTCACTATGCTCAGCAAGCTGGCATTTCGTTGGAGCTGGTCAGGGGTGTGCCACTACTGCTTTCCAGGTTGTTCACTTAAATAAATACATAAATAAATAAGGAGTATATCTGAGCATTCTCTTAGAGCAGAATTCAAACCAAATTTCCTTATTAATGATGTATGGATTTCTTCCATTGTTTAGGAGGCCTGTGAGCAGTTGAAAGAAACAAGAGGGTGCTTCTTAGTGGGCACTAACAGCACCATTGTGCTTGCATGGAAGCTCTTGGCCATTCAGTGTCACAGGGTCAAAAACAATCTAAGCCCCCACCCCAGAGCTGTCTGTGGAAGGCCACACAGACCTCACAACACTGACCCTTTAGAGCCTGGTTGGGTTTCTGTGAGTAATATGTGAAGCTCAGCTCTGGGAGTTAAAAAGGAAATAAATTTTTATTCAAGTTCAAACTTCCAAAATCTACTTTTGATTCTCTGAGTTAGTGAACAAGTTAAAGTGTGAATCAGAGGTGTTACCAGACAGCCTCTTTTCTCCCTCTTTTTCTTCTGCTTGTCAGGCACATCTTTCTGTCGAGTCCTGGGCATAGTGTTACTGCCTTGCAAACAACAGCGATAGAAATCCTAGAGGTGTACAAAGCAGAGGGAGTGGGGAGCGGAGACAGGGCTAGGAAAAGAATTCATTTGACTTCATGAACCTTGCAAAGCAACACATTTAATTGCCAAAACCCCAAAATAAAATAGATTAGCCTTTTTTTATCCATTCCTCCTCTCCTTTACCTGGATTTTGCAATGTATGACCTGTTATGAGTTGCAGATGGAAATCAAAGAAGTCTCATCTGCTTCAGAGGGAAGCATAACTACTAAACAAACAGCAAATTCCCTGTTTTCCTTTGCATTATCAGGTTACAGATGGCTATTGATTATATACTCACAGCTCTGCCGTATGTACCAGTTCTAAAGCATGAAACTGTTGTGCTGCTAAAAAGCACACCATTTATAGGAGTTTGTTGTGTCAGAGAAATGAAGCTGATAACCTGCAAGCCCCAAATATTGCCAAAATAGCAATGTGTTATAAAAACTTCCTTTCTTTTCAAGACTCTGCAGCCAACATTCCTATTCCAAATGCGTGGGCAGCACATTGATATTTCCCTGAAGCTGATCATCTCAGTCGTGAGGAAGTGTTGCGTCTCTCTTGGCTTCACGACTTTGGCAAGAGTTTGCTATTACCCTGCTGCAGTCTCTAGCACAAGGAGCTTGAGAAAATCTTTTTTATTTCTGGGGATTAGTTAAAAAAAGAGAAAGTTGCAAACTGACATCAGGACTGAGCAGTAGGCATTCGGAAGCATAGTGACCGAAGCCGCTAACTGAAGACTTCTGTTTCTGACCAATGTTTTAAAGTCAAGAAGGTTTACCTCGTGTTCCGAGTGAAACTAATGGTTTCTCAGCAGATCTGTTAGTGGTTTGTACAGTGGTGTTCCTAGATTAGAAGCAAAATGTCTTTGTGAGAGGCTAACAATACTGCAGGGGGCCATCTTGCTTCACTGAACTGGAACATCCAGTCTTTTGAGAGCACTTACCCATTAGGTCATAAGATTACTCTCACTATAGCAACCTCTCTTCTTCTCTCTTTTCTTTCTTTTTTTTTTTTTTTTTTGGTCTTAAAAAGAAGACACTTTATACATTAGATCTGACACTACCCTTTATCTTCCCCAACAGCTTCTGTGCTTTTCCTTCCTGAACTTCCTCCTCTATCACAGACAGTTTCAGTTCAATTTTGTTCAGTGTTCGGCTTCTGCACTTCAGTTCCTATATAAAGTTGATATTTTGCAGAACTAAGCAAGTACAGGGATGTGATGCTCTTTAGCTTGCAGTATCAGTAAATCCAAGGCTTGTCCTGAGCACTTTGATAGTTTCTCTGAAAACTAGGCTTTGTCTTCATGACTCTTTAGTCTAGTGCTGGAGAAGCTGTGGCTGAAAAGTAGATGTTCTGTAAAACGTCTTGAATTTTATGTGCCTGGTGGAAATACTGTTGCTATTGAAGGTGTCAGAGTAACATTAATCAGCTGGTTTCTCAGTTTCTCCACAAAAGAAGACCTTAACTGATGGCATAACTAAAAAGTAGGGAGTGAGAAAAGGTAGATCTGCAAGAAGCCTTTGAAAGGCCAAAGCAAGCTGAGTCTGGCTAGACATGGAGGAGCTTCCAGACTCATAGATCCAATACTAGTACTCAAATTCAGCTGCCTGCTGATTGGGAAACAGAAGCCTCATCTGTGATCTTCTATAAATACTTATTTGCAGTTGGTCAGTGACCAGATCCATAGGGACAAAGACCTGTCCTGAATATTCCTGTTCCTGAATATTAGTAATCCTCTGTCTACAGAGATTCTTCAAAGGCAGGAAACAGGACAGGGAACGCAATTTATATCACCGTTTCTACTTTTGACACAGACTCAGACACCAAGAAACCTGTAAGGACAAATGCACGGCAAAAAACCATCACATACAGTACGAGAAAAATATGAACTGGCTATTACAAATGGTGAGCTCCACCAAGCTTATCCAAATATAGATTTACATTTTCTCCAGCCTTTTGACAGCTAGCTAGCAAGTACAATTCTGTTCAAGAAGCTGTGTCAAAAGAACGAGGCAGACATGCTGGGAGCAGCGTGTGTTTCAGCTGGGATATATGCTGCACGCCTAACTCATGTGCAGAAAGCAAAGCTCTACATGCACCTAAGAAGAAGGTTTCTTGAGCTCAATCACTGCAGGAAAGGAGAGCCATTATCTTATTTCTCAAGCCTCTTCTGCCCCTGGAGAACTTTTTTCATAGGAGAGGTGCCCCAGCCCTCTTGTCATCTGTATGGCTCTTCACTGGACCTGCTCTAACAGTTCTGTGTTCTTCTTATGTTGGTGGCTCCAGAGCTAGACATGATACTCTAGGTGGGGTCTCATGAGAGTGAAGCAGAGGAAGACAATCACCTCCCTCAGCCTGCTGGCCATACCTCTTTAGATGCAGCCCAGGATTCAGTTGGCTTTCTGGGCTGCAAGCCCATATTGCCAGTTCATACTGAGCTTCTCATCAACCAGTATTCAAATTCCTTGTCCTTAGGACTGCTCTCTATCCATTCTCTGCACAGCTTGCATTTGCACTTGGGATTGCTGCAATCTAAGCTCAGGACCATACATTTAGCTTTGTTGAACCTCAGGAGTCTGGCACTGGCCACCTCTCAAGCCTGTCAAAGTCCCTCTGGACACCATCCCTTCCCTCCATCATGCCAATCGCACCTCACAGCTTGGAGCTGTTAGCAAACTTGCTGAAGGTGCATTCTATCCCACTGTCTGTGTTGCCAATGAAGATGTTACACAGCACCCTGCTTTGCTGTTACTGATGTTGCCTAGATCATAAATTTGATCCAGATCATAAATTTGACCCACATCATAAATTTGAGTTGTTTATAGCTTAGAGCTGCGAAGCACCATCAGTAATGGAAAAGTTGTCTTGGCACACAACTCTCAGGGATGGTTTTGCCACACTCTTCATCTCCCTCCCCTAATGGTGTGGCACTATGGTTAGAAACATAAAATAAAATACGACCAGAGTAGAAATATTGTTGCATTTCATTAGGATCTGCAAAATGATTCACAGCTAGGTTGAGAGTATTCTAGGGTTTAACTGTCAGAAATCAGTCCATGCTCTGAGCCTAAGGTTGCAGTCTCACAAGAGTCTGACTGCATGCACTTGAGAACATGCAGTCAGTCTGTTTTCTTAGAAGCACAGAAACTCCAGCCTCTGGTGATGCTCCAGTGCCCTCACAAATGATCCATTGTACTTCCTACTGTTTACTAACACAGCACATTGAACCAGCCAGGTTTAGGCCTGCATGGAGAAACAGACTGCTAAAAAATACTACTAAGATTGGGCTCTGGTATTCGTGGGAGGAGCTGAATGAGCAGTTTCTAAGTCCTACTAATGGCATTGCAATCAGTAGAAACAGTCACAGTTGAGTTTTTCATTTCTTCCTGGTTTCCTAGATAAAATATTCTACCCTAGACCAATGAGTGGAGATTACAGGTCTACTCTCACAGCCTACCTGTATGGCAAAAAGAAATGTCAGTCCTGTAAAAAGCTTTTGTTTGGGGTCTCTGCCTCCTATATGCAGGCAGCACAACTAACCTGCAGAAGTGGGCAAGCTCAGACTAAGCACAGCAATGCTGCATCTGGCAGCAAGGATGTAGAACACCTCCCCTAGAAAGCACAGAGGTTTAAGGAATTGTTGCATTCCTTCCTCACCACAGTTTCCTTCTATCATTTTCATCTGTGGCAAGGGTGTGCATGCAAGCCAGCAATTTCATCCTTATGTTTTTGTAACATTCTAGGCCTCTTTTATTACCAAGTTCACTCACAGATGACTGTTGAAATCTCTGCTGTCACTACACTTCCAAGGTGTCACATCTTCTCTAGGGTCAGTCTTAATGCCTGTGTAGGCTTCAAGTTATGCTGAAGGTATTTGGAGTCCTTGTTTATTTTACCATCTATCACAACCTTTTATGGAGCAAGATGGGTTAAATAAATAGTGTAACAAGTTGCTAGCGAGTCTTTTCTTCTCCCCCACCCTTAATCTGCAGAGTAGTGATCACTGAGCTGCACTGCAAATTCACTGCAATAAATGAGGAGTGGAGGGGGAGGGAGAACGAAGCAAAACATTAAAGAACAACAACAAAATGAAATAAACAAATTAAAACCAAAAAACCCCAACAACTTTGAGCTTCAGAAAGGTCATTTCTCGAAGGACTGTTGACGTTGGTGAGGAAAGAAAACACATACATGCTTTCAAGAGGTTAAATTAGTATTTTCTAGAGGGAGTGGGTCAAAAACAGATGCAATAGAGAGGAGCCTAAGGATAGCCTTCAGTCTGCCATTTCACTTGAGGTAGGAGATGATGACAATATCAAAATTGTCTGTGGCAAGTGGCAGGATGACACATCAGGGTTGGAAGGATGGGGTGATAGTAAAAGCCTCCAAACCATTGCACTGAAGCATGCTGTGAACGCTGGAGCAAGGTCTTACAGAGCTGAACCAAGGCCCTCCAAGCTAATAGGAGACAGGAGGGTAGCTGCCATGAAGCACCTTGTGGGAACAGTGGAGTGTCCCTCTAAGAAGGTGACATGGCCAGCAGACCTGCTGAAGTGTCTCTACACCAATGCACACAGCATGGGCAACAAATAAGAGGAGCTGGGAGCTACCCTGCTGCAGGAAAGCTACGACAAAGTGGCAACTACAGAAACTCGGTGAGATGGATCCTACAACTAGGGTGTAGCTATCAATGGCTACAAGCTGTTCAGAAGAGACAGGGGAGGAAGAAAGGGCGGAGGTGTTGCCCTCTATGTAAAGAAGTGGACAGAGTGTGAAGAGTTGTCACTAAAGAATAGCCATGAGCAGGTTGAAAGCTTATGGGCAGGTATTAGGGATCGGGAAAACAAAGCGGATCCTTGTGGTAGGAGTCTGCTACAGGCCGCCTGACCAAGTGAAGCCTTTTGATGAAGCCTTCTCACTCCAGCATTGCAACCCCAGGCTCTCATCCTGCTGGGGGGTTGTAAGGACCCTGGCATCTGAAGGAAAAGCAACACACCTAACTGCAGGCAATCCAGGAGGCCCCTAGAGTGCCTAGAGGACAATTTCTCAAGACAAGAAATTAACAGCCCTACACAAGGAGATGTGCTCTTGGACCTATTGGTCACAAATGCTAGTGAAGTCACCAGGGATGTCTAGTGCAGTTCACTGTCCTAAGGAGAATGAAGTCCACAGGAAGCACAGTTTGGACTCTACATTTTAGGAAAGCAAACTTCCAGCTTTTCCAGTAAATAGGACCCCACAGGAAACAACCCTCAGGGACAAGGTAATGGAACAGGGTTGGCAGATTTTTAAGGATGCTCTCTATAGAGCACAAAAGATCTCAATCCCCACATGTAAGAAATTGGGTAAGGAGGGCAAGAGACTGTGATGGTTGAGCTGAGACCTGCTGGTCAAACTAAAGGGCAAGTTGGGGCTACACAGGAATGGAAGAAGGACAGGCATCCTGGGAAGAGTATAGGGATGTTGCCTGTCTGTGTAGGGAAAAGGTCAGGAAGGCCAAGGCACAGCTGGAACTGAACTTGGCAAGGGTGGTAAAGAAAAACAAGAAAGGCCTCTACAGGTACATGAACCAGAAAAGGAAGGTAAAGAAAGAGTCATCTACCCTTCCACTCCCCCTCCCCCACCATGAGCAACAGTGGGGAACTTGTATCAACAGATGAGGTTGAGATTTTCAATGCTATTGCCTCAGTCTTCACTTGCAGCCCCTCTCCTCATTGCTCATGTTGATGGGCCACAAGTTGGAGACCAGGGTGACTTGGTTCCTCCTACTGTAAGTGAAGACAAGGTACATGATCAGCTGAGGAATCAGTCTATAGGACCTGATGAAATGCATCCCAGAGTCCTGAGGGAATTGGTGATGTAGTTGCCCGGCCACTCTCCATGATATTTGAGAAGTCCTGGCAGTCAGGTGAGGTCCCTGGTGGCTGGAAGAAAGCAAACAGCACAATCATTCTTAAAAAGGGTAGAAAGGAGGACCCTGGGAACAACCAACCTGTCAGCCTCACCTCTGTGCCTGGGAAGATCATGGAACACATCCTCCGAGATGCCATGCTAAGGCACATGGAGGACAGGGAAGTGACTCAAGGCAGCCAGCATGGCTTTACTAGGGGCAGCTCCTGCCTGACTAACCTTGTGGCTTTCTAGGACAAAATGACTCTGTCAGTAGATAAGGGGCAACCTATGGATGTGATCTATCTGGACTTCTGCAAGGCCTTTGACACAGTCCCCCACAACATCCTACTCACAGAGTTGGAGAGATATGGATTTGTTGGGTGGACAGTTCAGTGGAAAAGGAATTGGCTGGATGGTCGCATCCAGAGGCTGAGGGAGCTGGGGTTGTTCAGCCTGGAGAAGAGCAGGCTCTGGGGAGACTTAACAGCAGCCTTCCAGTACCTGAAGGGAGCCTACAAGAACAGAGGGAGACTGTTTACAAATGTTTGCAGTGATAGGCAATGGCTTCAAACTAGAGAAGGGCAGATTCAGACTGGATATGAGAAAGAAGTTCTTCACTATGAGGGTGGTGGAACACTGAAACAGGTTGTCCAGGGAGGTGTTTGAGGTCCCTTCCCTGGAGATATTAAAAGTGAGGCTCAAGAAGGCCCTGGGCAACCTGGTCTAGCTGAGGATGTCCCTGCTGACTGCGGGGAGGTTGGACTAGATGACCTTTGGAGGTCCCTTCTAACCCGGAGCATTTTATGATTCTATGAGTATTAGGAATCCATTAACATTTCTCTGTGTAGTCCATCCTAATACCTTCCTTTAGCTCTCCCATTACTGAAAGAGAGTGAGAGAGAGAGAGAGAGAGGCTTTCCTTTTAATTTGCTTTGCACTCTGATGCTTGAAGACAAGAGATAAACCTTTCTGGCTCCTTTGAATGAATGGTCAAAGGTAGCTTTTCGGCTCCTTCACAGAGTGAACTAATCTGTGACAACTGTAGCTAATCTGATAGGAAGGCCAGCATGTGTGCTAATGTGCTAATATGAGGGGATTCAGAGCAGTCAGCAGTTGGGAAAATCCACTGCTCCTAAAAGGACCTTCATATGCGGCAGTGCTGGCAACATATGCGCATTTTAACACCCGCTTAGCGGGGAGACAATGTGCCGGCCTTTGTTGTGCAGCACAGAGGCAAGGATCGATTCTTGTGGTGGGAATTTCTGCCTCACAGGCAACATTCTTGCAGATGTGATGTGGGAGCTGGTGGCCTGGACACCGCCCGGAGCGCTGGCTGCACTGTCTTGGCAGAAAGGTTACACGTACTCTGCAAAATTCGAACCTCGCCACTTAATCCTTCCCCAAGAGGCTGCAAACCTGGGGAATCCTTGCGTGTGTGTATGGAATGGAGGGAGGGACACACAGGGAGGAATTGGCTTCAACCTGTTGGTTCAGGTCTCTACCCAGGAGTACAGGTATAGAGTATGGGTCTTTTATCTGACAGAGCTTTAATTGGGTTGAGACCAGTTCGGAAGGTGGTGATGTCCTTTTTTTTTTTAATTTTTAATGTTTTGTCCCTGGAGGAGAATTATTAAGTTGTTTTATGTTTTGTTTAGTATTAGTATTAGTATTAGTATTAGTATTATTATTATTATGTACAGTTCTGGGCCCCTCAGTTTAGGGAAGATGTTGAGTTGCTGGAAGGTGTCCAGAGAAGGGCAACAAAGCTGGGGAGGGGTCTGGAGCACAGCCCTGTGAGGAGAGGCTGAGGGAGCTGGGGTTGCTTAGCCTGGAGAAGAGGAGGCTCAGGGGTGACCTTCTTGCTGTCAACAACTACCTGAAGGAAAGTTGTAGCCAGGTGGGGGTTGGTCTCTTCTCCCAGGCAACCAGCACCAGAACAAGAGGACACAGTCTCAAGCTGCACCAGGGGAGGTTTAGGCTGGAGGTTAGGAAGAAATTCTTCCCAGAATGAGAGATTGGCCATTGGAATGTGCTGCCCAGGGAGGTGGTGGAGTCACCATCCCTGGAGGTGTTTAAGAGGAGACTGGATGGGGTGCTTGGTGCGATGGTTTAGTTGATGAGATGGTGTTGGATGATAGGTTGGACTTGATCTCAGAGGTCTTTTCCAACCTGGTTAATTCTAGTCTAGTCTAGTCTTATTACTTTATTTTATTTTCCCCACTGGAAAGACTAAATGACCTCCTCACATGCCCATGATTGTTTTACTGCACTATCAGGGAAATCAGTCTGAGAGAGGATAGGCATCTTGTTAGTATGGACTGTGCAATAGGGAAGAAGACTTCACAGACACTGAAACTTGAAGAGTCAACACTTGCAATGGTCTGCAGATGTGCCCTGCAGACTGCTATGGACCCTGGTCAAATCCCAACATTCCTTCACAGGTGTCCCATAGCTTAGTGTAAATTGGATGTAAAAGTGTGAGACAATACCTATCTGGAAACAAAATTTACTTAGCTAAGAGAAAAAAGTTTACTAACCACTTCAAAAGTGTGTCTTAGTCCATCTGGTGCTCAGCACCTTGCCAGTCAAAACAGCTCAGTTACTGTGAGCTGAATGAAAATACATGGACAATGGGCACAACCTGAAATACAGAAAATTCCAGTTAAACATAAGAAACAAAACGTTTTTACCAAGAGGGTGACCAAACATTGGAGCAGGTTTCTCAGGGAGGTTGTGAAGTGTTCACTCTTTGGAGGTACTCAAAACCAAGTGGAAAATGTCCCAGGCAAGCTGCTCTAGCTGACCCTACCTGAGCATGGGGGGGAATGAGGTGACCTGCAGAGGAATCTTCCAACCTCAGCTATTCTGTCACTCTCTTATTCAAGACCTCAGTGCATTCCTCACCTACAAGTGTTTTCCAGTTATTTAATTTATTAGTATTCATTTATTAGTATTAGTTATTTCAGTTATTAGTGTTAGCTCTTTTATCTCAAACAATATTCCATGGTTTATGCATTAAAAAACAACAACAAAAAAACCAAACAATGACAAAGAAAAAACCTCAAGTAACACCTAAGCTGTAAATAGAGCCTCAGAAAAGTGCTCACTCAGAGCAACTCAGATTCAGAGCACTTTGTTGATAGGCATAGACCAAAGCTGGCCAGGCCATGTATTCCCAACGGAGCATGATCCCAGTTTCAAAGATGCAATCTTTTTAGCCTTCTTGCATTTAAAACATATTCCTGCATCAGCCACAGAAAAGTACTAGAGATAAATAAAAAAAAGAACAAGAGAAAAAGAAAGAGAGAAAAAAAGAAAAAAGAAAGAAAGAAAGAAAGAAAGAAAGAAAGAAAGAAAGAAAGAAAGAAAGAAAGAAAGAAAGAAAGAAAGAAAGAAAGAAGGAAAGAAAGAAAGAAGGAAAGAAAGAAAGAAGGAAAGAAAGAAGAAAGAAGGAAAGAAAAGAAGAAGAAGGAAAGAAAGAAAGAAAGAAGGAAAAAAGAAGGAAAGAAAGAAAGAAAGACGGAAAGAAGAAGAAAGAAAGAAAGAAAGAAAGAAGAAAAAGAAAGAAGGAAAGAAAGAAGAAAGAAAGAAGGAAGAAAGAAAGAAAGAAGAAAGAAGAAAAAGAAGAAAAAGAAAGAAAGAAAGAAGAAAGAAAGAAGAAAGAAAGAAAGAGAAAGGAGAAAGAAAGGAGAAAGAAAGGGAAAGGAGAAAGGAGAAAGGAGAAAGAAAGAAAGAAAGAAGGAAAGAAAGAAGAAAAAAGAAAGAAGAAAGAAGGAAGAAGGAAAGAAAGAAAGAAGAAGAAAGAAAGAGAGAAAAGAGAAAGAAAGAAAGAAAGAAAGAAAGAAAGAAAGAAAGAAAGAAAGAAAGAAAGAAAGAAAGAAAGAAAGAAAGAGAGAAAGAAAGAAAGAAAGAAGAGAGAGAGAAAGAAAGAAAGGAAGGGAAGGTGAGATTCATCAAATGCTGTGAAGCATTCTGGGTTCTAGCTCCTCAGCTTGTCTGATTTTTCTCAGTTCTCTGGGAAGCACTGATGAGAAGGAGCAACTGCTACAAATGTTTCTGAATATGTAAATGGAGAAACTGCATTTATTCCTCTCCATCTCGTTGCATTCAATGATACTATTTTATGTTTGAATTTTGAATGCACAGCAACTGACCCCTACTGAATAGTGACAACATTTCCTCTCAGAGGAAGTCCTGAGGGAAGGAAGGTCCCACATAAACAAACTTCCACTCAGTACAATAGAGTAGACCATAAATGTGACCATCTTTTCAGGGCATGGGTGAGGCTGACACTCTCTTCCTGCTCATGCAATCCAGGGTTTATCGCAGTCCCATTTCTCTGCAATTTAAATGTTTGCATGGCTTCTGGTTCACTTCTGTTTTGCTTCCCACAGCACAGATGTATCCCATTTCCCTATTGCTGTGGAGCACAGCCACCATTTCCAGCAGTGTTGCATAAATGACCATCTGTGGTTAACAAAAATGCTGATGCACAGGATTGCAGTGTGAAAATTTTAGCTAGCTGGCAAAAATTATGCTATTAATACTTCTAACACTTCCTGACAATAAAGGCAAAATGCAGCGATCCCTCTGTCCTCGCATACTGTATCTATGTGGCAGACAGACACTGTCACTGTGTGCGGGGAAGAACCTCCAAGGGAAAGTTAAACAAAACCTAGCTGCATACGCCTGGCTTTCCCTAAGCTTTTCAGGATAGTAAAGGCAGGTTAAGCTAATGGAAATTTATTATACTGGTCACGAGAGCAGTATCTAACTGCATGGAAATAAAGAGGAGTAGTAAGATTTCATCAGCAGATTTTTGGCATCTTTGCATTTGCTGACTCCCAGAATCAGCAGCACTGGGAACACGGAAATGCATCACGCAGATCTCTGTGGCTAGCACAGCGCTGACCAGAGTAGATGGTGGTGGTGCTTGTGTGGATGGGGATAAGAGGAAGTAAAGATCTTCAGTGACTTGCACAGGCACTTGGCACAGTTCCAAGAGTTAGAGGGGCACAAATGCTAGGGTTTTTTCTGATCACCCCAAGACTGATACTTGCTGCCTTGTCCTCTTCAAAATACTGCTGGAGCAATCTTCCCATTTCCCTGCCTCTGACTCCTCATCCTGTGGTAACTCATCTCTCACAGTGAGTCCCTCTTCTTTTCTTAGGAGTCACCATGCACTCCTGCATACCTGGAGGCTGAGGGGGCTGGGATTGTTTGGCCTGGAGGGGAGGAGGCTCAGGGGAGGCCTCATTGCCCTCATTGCTCTCTGCAGCTACCGGAAGGGTGGTTGTAGCCAGGAAGGGGCTGGTCTCTTCTCCCAGGCAACCAGCACCAGGACAAGAGGACACAGTCTCAAGCTGTGCCAGGGGAGGTTTAGGCTCGAGGTGAGTTCTTCCCAGAGAGAGTCATTAGCCATTGGAATGTGCTGCCCAGGGAGGTGGTGGAGTCACCATCCCTGGAGGTGTTCAAGAGGGGATTGGACGTGGCACTTGGTGCCATGGTCTAGTCATGAGGTCTGTGGTGACAGGTTGGACTCGATGATCCTTGAGGTCTCTCCAACCTTGGCGATACTGTGATACTGTGATACCTACAGGTTCCATAACAGATTTTGGTTTTCCCCACCTTTCTAATTTAAGTTCTCCTAATTAATTTCAGAATTCCCCTCAATCCATTTTGCTATTGTAAAATCCTGAAAGCCACAGTGACACAATCGAAACTTTTGCAGGATCTGCTGGAGACTGAAACCATCTGTATTGTCTTAGTTGTTTGGTTGTGGGGTTTTTTAACTTCACTTTTTGTAGCAAACATTGAACTTCTATGTTGCAATTTGAAGGAGAGAAAAAAAAACAAAGTGCAAGCAGCCATGCATCATGTAAAGCCTACACACAAGCACCAGATAGGTTTGGGCAACCTTGACAACTTGGGTTGAGAGGAACACACAGTCATAACAACCCCAGGCAGTGCTACAGGCTGGGGTGAGAGTGGCTGGAGAGCAGCCAGGCAGAGAGGGACCTGGGGGTACTGGTTGATGGTAGGCTGAACATGAGCCAGCAGTGTGCCCAGGTGGCCAAGAGGGCCAATGGCATCCTGGCCTGCATCAGGAGCAGTGTGGCCAGGAGGAGCAGGGAGGTCATTCTGCCCTTGTATTCAGCCACACCTCGAGTCCTGTGTCCAGTTCTGGGTCCCTCAGTTTAGGAAGGTTGTTGAAATGCTGGAAGGTGTCCAGAGAAGGGAAA
The DNA here is from genome assembly GCA_015227895.2 of Colaptes auratus. Classification (NCBI taxonomy): domain Eukaryota; kingdom Metazoa; phylum Chordata; class Aves; order Piciformes; family Picidae; genus Colaptes; species Colaptes auratus. Next base: position 2,222,533 of record CM037640.1, read on the forward strand.
CAAAGCTGGGGAGGGGTTTGGAGCACAGCCCTGTGAGGAGAGGCTGAGGGAGCTGGGGTTGCTTAGCCTGGAGAAGAGGAGGCTCAGGGGAGACCTCTTGCTGTCTACAACTCCCTGAAGGGAGGTTGTAGCCAGGTGGGGGTTGGTCTCTTCTCCCAGACAAGCAGCACCAGAACAAGAGGACACAGTCTCAAGCTGCACCAGGGGAAGCTTAGGCTGGATGTTAGGAAGAAATTCTTCACAGAAAGAGAGATTGGCCATTGGAATGTGCTGCCCAGGGAGGTGGTGGAGTCACCATCATTGGAGGTGTTTAGGAAGAGACTGGATGGGGTGCTTGGTGCCATGGTTTAGTTGATGAGATGGTGTTGGATGATAGGTTGGACTCGATGATCTCAAAGGTCTTTTCCAACCTGGTTAATTCTATTCTATTCTATTCTATTCTATTCTATTCTATTCTATTCTATTCTATTCTATTCTATTCTATTCTATTCTATTCTATTCTACTCTACTCTACTCTACTCTACTCTACTCTACTCTACTCTATTCTATTCAATTCTATTCTATTCTATTAACTGAAAAACAGTGTGAGGAGGAGAGACATCTTCTATAGATGTATAGAGAAAATGAATACAAGCACTGAGGTTTTACAGTGAGATCCGAAGTTAATCCAATTTTCTTTCTCTTTTTTTCCCCTCATTTTTTCCTGTAGACAAGAAACTTCTGGTTTGTGGTCCAAGGCAAAAAATGTGACTGAAAAGTAAGCAATTCACATAAGCACATGTGCTCACAGACAAAAGACAAGTAGCACGAGTGTCTCAAAATTTTAGGCACAGCTCCTCTTTGCAAAGCTAAGCCAAGTTTCCTTCTGATTTTACAGAAGTGGTTATTCAGCTCTCTCCATTTTTCTCAGCAGCCACTGTAAGCTGCTTGTCATAACCTTAAGAGACCCTGAGAACTCGAAGAGCCTACCAAATCTTTGTTTTCAGATTATTTTGAGTAAAACCAAACATCCTCACTGTGCAGTTCTGGGAAAACAATGAATGTAAATGCCGCATTCAGCCATTCACTTTTGATTCCGAATGCGTGGGTTTCTGTCAAAGGTATGTAATGGCATCTAGGCCTTAGCTCCTTCAGGATTTTAATCTCATGTGAAGCATGTGGTAAAATGGTGAGGGTTCTGTAAAATCATTAACTTGCCTAAAGTAATGTGGATGTTCTTTATTTCTTTATTGAAAGACAAAGAGCATCTGAATGTAGTTAACAGCCCAGACACTATAGTTTGCTGAGGCAGCAAAAATTGAACATGGATAGGTTCCTACAGGGCTCAGTTTCATGTTAATTAGTCAATTCCCAGGGCAACGCTTGTATTGACATGAGTAGGCTATTGTTCTGTATTCTCAGTTGTTACCAAGAATAGAAGAGAACAACACACAAATACATTCATCAGCACCAAGAACATCAGGGAGATTGTGTCATATCAAAGCTACCGTGGACAGAAAATCGCAGAAACCTCAATTCTGATCTCACCGCAGTAGGCGAAGAGAATTGCTCTTCCAATGGAATGCCAGTCATTGTAAAGAGACTTCTTTCAGGATATCATAAGCCTTAGGTCAAACTGTACCGTGCAAAAAGCCCATTTAGTGCCATTCATGAAGAATGGGGCTGTTCAAAGTGCTGGGCTCCACCAGTTCTTCATGCAAGACAAAATCCAGCTGGCAGCTGGTCACAAATGGTGCTCCTCAGGGCTCAGTGTTGGGACCACTTCTGTTTAACATCTTTGTTGATGACCTTGATGAAGATAGAGTGTGCCAGGGGAAGTTCAGGTTCAACTTGAGGAGAAAGGTCTTCACAGAGTTGTTGGCCATTGGAATGTGCTGCTTAGGGAGGTGGTGGAGTCACCGTCCTGGAGGTGTTCAAGAAGGGGTTGGACGTGGCACTTGGTGCCATGATTCAGTAGTCATGAGGTGATAGGTTGGACTTGATGATCTCTGAGGTCTTTTCCAACCTTATCGATTCTATGATTCTATGATTCAGATGTTACCAAAGCAGCCTCCAGACATTACCAATGACAGCCTTAACATGGGAGCCAGGCTTAAAAGCCGGTGAGACAAGCTGCTTGTTTTCCAAGAGGAGTAATAAGAAAATGTATTTCCTTTCCCCACAAAAAGTACTGCTCACATCTAGCCACTAAATATTTTGCATGAAAAGAAAGACTTCCAAGTAGTCCTGCTCCCCTGGTACACTGGCTCCAGACAACTACTGAAGGAGTCATGGAGCTAATTCAATACAAATTCATGGATTTGTATTTTCCAGTGGGAGAACAAGGAATCACAATCAGTGTGGTGCTAAAATAAAAAGTGCAGGGTTGTAATTGCTTCTGTTGAAATCACACATCAAAGCATGGTGGAACGAAATGAGTTGATGTGCCTGTTTGCATTTTTGGGGAATTCAGTGCTTTTTAAGAATCTGGTTTCTATAAAGCAATGAAAATCAAGCCTCATAGTCAATTAGCAGTTCCGAACTCCGGAAGTTTTAACAGAGCAAACATTTCTACACTGTGAGATCCTTCTGAACTCTTTAGACTAGTCTAAACCAGACTCAAATGAGATTTTTTTGGTCACCATTCCCTTGTCAGGGATTTGGAATATAGGTAATGTAAGCCACTCAATGACCACGTGAGAATTGAGCGACTCCTTAAACTTAGATCTTGGTTTTGTCAAATTAGTCCCTTACCTACAAGGCCACGTTTCAAATTCCAACACAGTGTATGCACCAGCTGATCTTTCAGAGGAGTTCTACAAATCCATTCAGTAACTGCTCAATCTGCACTTACAGGTTTTCAAATCTCAGTTCCCTTAAATCCCATCACCACTGTGTAAATCTTATACTACTCTCACATGTACTTGGCTTTTAACAAAGGGGCTTATGTGCATGAGAGACACAGGATGTATAAAAGCAGGATGAGACCAACAGCTTTATAATTGCTTCTTTTGCAACACATTCCTTTTCCTCCTCTTCCCCCCCCCCCCCCTTATATATTCCCTAAGTGAATTCATGCAGAGCTAAATCACTCCTTTGGGAAAGCACATTAAAAACAGTCTCCTCTTGATGTGTAGTGTGCATCTTCTTTCCAGATGTCCCTATCGTTCTCTAGTCATTCCATAGACCCTTTTGGGGCTGCACCAGGCCTGTGCTTTCTCAGAAGCTGTTACACGCTTGAGTGTTGGTGGCTGCCTCATTGTTTATATGATTAGTCACTCCTGGACTATTTTAAGGAGTTGATGTATATTTTTGGTACATTTTCGATAAACTTCATTTATTTTCTGATGATTGATGCTGCCTAGCTGTCTGGCTAATTGCTGCAGAATCTGAAAAGCATTCAGAATGAACAAAAGCTTTTCTGCCTTGCTTTTGACGTTGTGGTTTTTCTTCTTTGAGAAGGAGGAGGGGAGCTGTTGCAATAAAGCTAACAAAACTCTAGCTGAACTACAGCTTTATAATAAAGCTTGTGACAAGTTCTGGGATCTAAGCCAAAGTCAAAGCAAATGTACAGTTTACGAGGGTGAAAGGTTTTACTGGCCAGTCTGGTTCTCTTCCAAAATGCCTTTGTTTCATATGTAAACGCTTACAGAAACAAACAGTGGTAGTACCATTAACTTCTATTTTCACCTCACCATCTCTGTGTCCTGCAATAAGCCAAAGAAAGAAATCACAAGTAGAAAATCAGGGAAGAGGGGAAAAGCAGAAGAAAGAAGAATGAAATGAAATTCTGTTAGATCTCTCTCTCTCCAAATTCCATCTGAGACTTCCTCACAATTATTGGTAAAATGTGTTATTGTTTTGGGATGAGAAGTGGAAGTTAAAGGAAGGAAAGGGGAGGGCTGAGGCTCACTAAGAAAGATGTATAGTTATGAAAAACTGGGGGGTTTTGTTCCTCCCAAGCTTTGCTTTTCTTTGCAATACGAAGCCACCATAGTGGGAAGCACGTTGTTTCGTTTGTGCGTACCTGATCATCACTGTATGACAATTCCCCTTCTTGATTCCACTTAACACAAAACTCTTTCTGAAGTCTATGGGAGTCATTCCTACATAAGCCACAACACGAGGTCTTTTCCAGCATTATTGATTCTATGATTCTATGAAGCAGGAGAGTCCCAAGGCCTGCCTTGCTGACTGGACACAGCATGTCTATGAACCAGTGTGTTTCTTAGTCGTTGTCTGAAATTGGCCAAGAAACTGAGAAAATTTGGAATCTGTGGCTGGTGTCAGCCTCACAGTCTACTCCTCGCTTGCTAAAGGTGCAACCTCATATTTACATCTAGCTTGCTTTGAAGGAAAACTGGACTTGTCATAATGGATCAGACCCAAAACATAAAGAGTGTGGCACTAGATTTCTAAAGGCTGTTGGTACCAGACCGCTCACAGCAGTTAAAGAGCTCAAGAGTAGACGAAGTGGGGACGAACGCTTTTCCCTTCTACCTACCACAGTACTGATTTCAGCAAAATATGCCCAGACCTTCACAGGAGCTTAATGCTGCTGCAGTTACAGTAGTTATTGGAGCTAATTAAACTGACGGCAAGTTGACATATTATTTGATGCTTTCAAATGACAGTGTAGACTCCCTCTTCAACAGCTAAGGGCCAGTCCAAGCCCCAAACCAGAACTGTTGATCTAGCCAGTGATACTATAAGTGGAAGTATGCTTATAACAGATTTAAACAGCTGTTCAGGCTTCTACTGCTCCAAGGGAATACATTCCTTGCAGGTCTGAGTAGCCATTATCCTCCTGTTTGTATCCTCTGGTGAGTTAGTGAATTTTGTACCCCCTTTCTATGCAATGATTCCAGTTTAATAGAATGATTCACCTCTAAATCTTCTGGCTTTGAAGTTAAGAATTCTCATTTTGAACTCTTATTCTGTGCCAATATCTACTATACAAAAAATAGATGGGAGCAGATTGCTGCACTGTAATTTCCGTAGGGAACACCTGACTTTGCAGAGACACACTTAGCAAAGCGGTGAGTTTTCAGAACCAACCCTCTCTTCTGCATATTTTCTGGCTGACCTGTGATTCTCAAGAGCCTCTCAGAAAGCAACTCAATACCAAATAGTGCTCACAGGTATTCACTTCTGGGGTGTAAATATGACCCTGTGACCAAAGTGTTTAAACTCTTTAATAGATACAGACTCAACAGTTCTTGCCTGTCTACTCAGAGGAATCTAATTTGGTTTAATGAATAGATGTACCTCCATTAGCTCTCCTGGGACCTGTCTATGGCTATTAAACTGGGCTTTCTGCAGAGACCTACATATATATTCCTTGCTCATTACAAGGCCATGATTATGCCTTTATTTAAGGAAAAAGTGAAGTCCCACTTTCAGTGCTACAGGGGCAAAAGGATACTGCTGCGGCAGTTTTCCATGCTCAGAAGCCATCTCAGGCCCTACTCATAAGGGGTCTTAGAACCCATTAGCTCTGCTTAAATATATTGAGTGTGATTGCAAACTGCATGAGTTTCTTCCAATTCTGTAAAACATACAGAAAATAAACCAGAAACATGGGCAACTTGACAGGGTGTCAAAATATCAATGTCCCGTTCATTCCGTTGCTTAAGGTCACTTTTTTGCCTTGGACAACTCGATTCTTCCAGCCTACTGCAATGCTTTCTCAACAGTGCTGAATTCCTGAAAACCTCCACATTTCTGAACCCTGATTGCACCATGAGCATTCAATGCCAACAATACCCTGAGGGAGCAACAAAAAAATGTTTGACAAGCAAGGCATCCCATGATCTTGTCTCACCAAGGAACCCGGGCAGATATTCAAAGCAAAATGATGCCAGAATCCAGTTCTGTATTTTAAGAATAGACTAGAGGTAAACCAGAAAGGTTTAAAAGAGAGACAGAAAGTAACAAGGAACGAAACATACAAGTGACCAATATCCAGTCTGAAGTATTAAGATCAGTTAACACAGAACTTTTTTTTCCCAAGGTTTTGTTCCAAAAAAGCCCTGACAAATAGATGGTTTTGGTGGGGGGGATGGGAAGGGTTTTTATCAATGTTCATCTTTCTTCTTTTCTACCTCAGGGAAGCACTCTTCCTCTCCCTGGGGAATCAGCCCAATTGGCTCGTTATTACAGTTCCTTCCATGGATATTCTGCTGATAGCTGTAATGTAGATTCCCATGCCAGATACTTGACTTAATTTGCTTGTGTGCTGCTAGTGTCAGACTTGTTTAGTGAGGGGAAAAATAGCTGACAACAAATCATCAGTGTAAGATCTTGATTATTGTTGGGATGCAAACAGCAACATGCTGGCACCACCTTACAAGTGTTTTCAATCACAGAAGGATGTTCTAATGCTAACACAATTATGCTGGATTTGTTCAGGAGAAAGGGTTTGGATTGTTGACAGCTCCCAGTCTAGCACATTTACAAGCTAATTATTCAAATTTTGTTTAGGTGGTCCTGCCTTCTTCTGTGTGGTCATAGGGTTGAAGGCCCTGTTCCTCAGGTTTTAGAGGAGTCTGTAACCCCATTGCAGAGCACAGATGTTAGACATGTGCATTTAGTTGCTTAGAGAGAAGCAACACAAGAGATCTCCTCCCTTATGAGTGCCTCTCCAAATTAACACCTTTTTCCATTCTGCTTAGTTTCCACCAAAAGTGCCACTGTTTGGTTGAAAACAATATGTATTGCTCACTGCAATTATCCTTGGTTCAGATGTGTCCTCAGTGCAGATAAGTGCTGTATCAGAATGCCATTCCCCCTGAAGTATAGATGAGAGAAGTTCAAAGTTTGCAAGGTACTGATTGCAACAGCAGTTCAAGGCAAGAATTTTCTGCAGTTCATCCCTTTGCAATGTTTCAGGCTTGGAGGTGAATTTTGGAACACTGTGGTGTTTTTTAGATAATTAAAGATGCAACCAGCTCTCTAGCAACCAGCACCAGAACAAGGGGACACAGTCTCAAGCTGCGCCGGGGAAGTTTAGGCTGGAGGTGAGGAGAGAGTTCTTCACTGAGAGAGTCATTTGCCATTGGAATGTGCTGCCCAGGGAGGTGGTGGAGTCCCCATCCCTGGAGGTGTTCAAGAGGGGATTGGATGTGGCACTTGGTGCCATGGTCTAGTCATGAGGTCTGTGGTGACAGGTTGGACTCGATGATCTTCGAGGTCTCTTCCAACCTTGTGATACTGTGATACTGTGATACTGTTCAGCTTCTGTGGTATTAAGATCAATGGGGTATATATAAAGATCTATGTTTGGTTTTGCACTTTGGTCTAGATGTTTCTGCAGTTCTTTGTTGCCTCACTGTAAGTGTTGTGATATTTAGATTCCAGACAGTAAGCCAAGTGACAATTACCCCCTGAAATGTTGTGTAAATTGTGTTTTTTCAGCTTCATCAGGCTATCCTGTTGCAAATTCTCTCACCTTTGTTTCCCTCATATGAAGCCATTATTTTAGTAACAGGAACTACCCAAACTTCTAATAAAATGTGCTAGTACTGAGATAACCTCAGTGACTGCAGCAAAAATACGTGGAAAAGGTGGTTCTCCCATGTGTACTTTCCACCAGTGTTCCACAACTTTCATGGTGTAACTAGGAAACCATAAGGAGGTCATGAGCCTGAACCTAGAATCAGAAATCTAGCTGAGTCAGGATATAAACTTAATCTCTAAGGATAATTCAGTGACATGTCCTGACCTTAGCAAAAGTTGCTTCTGAATCATCAGACCTTGGTAGGTTGATAGCTGTATAGTATTATACATAGAGGAGGTCTGCACTTTGCAAATTTCAACAGCAAAAGCAGCTCTGACCTCGTTGTTGCTGCTGTTGTTCTCCTCCAATTTGGGCTGCCTTGAGTGATGAATGGAGGCACGAACCCCATTGCCATGTAGCAATGAGATTCCGGAAATGCAGAGAGCAGAGAATCTCAGACATCTTCCCAGAGTCCTTTATTGCTGTGCTGTAGAATCCCTTGCATGCCAGAGTCTCAGAGTCCCACTTACAGAAGAAGTCCCAGAAGCCCTTAAGAGCTGAAGCAGCTAACAGAAGTCCCAAGCATCACAGGATGCCTGCATCAGGAAATATATTCCTAGCAGCATCCCTACACCGAAGCCCTAACCAGAAGTAGCTAACTAACAGAAACAGAAGTCCCTAGCAGCCCTGACCAAAATCCCTAACCAAAGATCCTTGAGAAGCCCTGAAGGAAGTGCCTATTGTTTTTATACTCTTTGTTATCAGTCCCTTAACCAGTAAAATCCAACCACATATATAAGCTAAAATCTTTTCCCATTAAGAGGTGCCAGCATGTCAAGGAGGTGGCTCCTGCAGCATGTTCCAGTTGAAGGGCGCCAGTGTGAGGCTGTTGTTCTTGGCATACATGGAATGTGATTGTTTTACTCTATGCAGTGCACTAAGAAAGTGGTCAGCTAAGGAGTCATGCACTCAACGTGCATGCTGAGGCAGCTGCCCTCAGAACAGTGGCTGCAACACCATGTAATTAGTTTCTTTATATGCTATTATTCCAAATCATAATTTGGAAGTCTTGGAGTTAATTATACAACATACATGCCTGAATTTATTCTATGGGTAGCAATTTGTCCATTGATTGTATACCTTGAATCTGTAAATAGAGGAGGCTTTGGTGATGAAGCATATCCACAAGTATGTAAGTAGATGGGAAAGGAGACTTAGGACACCTCAGTATAGCTCATGGAGAAAACAGAAAATGGCAGATGTAATGCAAAATGGAATGCAGCTGTCAATCTATTCTTACAACACTCAAAGGCATGAAAAAACGATAATAGGAGAGCAATCAATGTTAAAATCATTTTAGCTGTGATTTGCTTGAAAAGATCCTGATACAGAGCCTTTATAAATTGCAATGTTAACCAGACCCACAACTTCCCCTGCTAATTTTAAGCCTCATATGTAAACTTGAAGTATGCATCCAAATTTAACCTCTTCATGCTGAATGAAGAGAAGATGCTGACTGAAAAGATTAATAGTGTACTTTCAACAGTTAACATTCCTCCTCAAACTCAACCCTTTCATCCTGGGACTGGTGCGTTTGCGCTGCTAAACAGTGCCATGGGGTAAATTTATTTCTTCAAATCACTTGGAAATTCGTGGGGAATGTAAAGAGCTGGGGAATTAAGAAGTGTTTGAATTATTCATTGCAAACATTCAGTCTATCAGTTTCATTAGATTACAAGGATGTAGCCAAGCAGGTGTGACCAGGCAGCTGGATGGGGGAAACGAGACTTTTTTGCAATACCAATTTGTCAGGCGCACCTCTGGGCTGATTTTCTGCCACACAGTGTGGTTGTTTGTGCCAGCTCATCACTGTGACCACCCAGAAGTGTCTGGAAAGAAGCTGGTGATTCCAGACTGGTTTCCAAGACTCATATTGCCAAAATGGCCCAGCGAGCCATGAAAGCAAATTATTCAGGGGCTGTAAGCCCTCAAAGTGATCCTCACATGTCAGAACAGTGTCAGATGCTACACTGATGGCGTTAAGCCCAGTGATGGAAAAGATCTCCTTAGAATAGCCAAATAGCTGAGAGTGTTGTTTACCTGAACTGTAGTAGAGCAGTTGGTCCGGTCTCCCCCATAATCCTTCCGGAGAAACCAGCTTCTCATGGCTCTGGTGGGTCAACAATTCACTGGGTAAAAAACTGGCTGATGGCCAGGCCCAAAGTGCAGTAGTGAAAGGACTTGAGTCCAATTGTCAGCCAGTCATAAGTCTGTTCCCCAGAGCTAAGTATTTGGACTGGTTCTCTTTAATATCTTCATCCAGTGATATAGATGACAGGATTAAGTGCAGCCTCAGTAAGTTTGCAGATGTCAAAGGTGGGAGGAAGTGTTGATCTGCCTGAAGGTAGGAAGGCTCTGCAGAGGGACCTGGACAGCCTGGATTGATGAACTGAGGCCAGCTGTATGAGATTCAACAAGGTCAAGTACTGAATCCTGCATCTGGGTCACAACAACCCTGTGTGATGCTAGAGGCTTGGAGGAGAATGAATGGAAAACTGCCCAGTGAAGAAAGACCTGGAGGTGTTGACCAACAGCCAGTTGAATATGTCAGCAGTGTGCCCAGGTGGCCAGCAAAGCTAACAGCATCCTGGCTTGTATCAGGAATAGCATGATCAGCAGGAGCAGGGAAGTGACTGCACCCTGTACTCACTGGTGTGGCCACACCTTGAGTGCTGTGTTCAGTTTTGGAACCTTCACTACAAGAATGACATTCAGGTGCTGGAGTGGGTCTGGAGAAGGGCAAAAAAGGTGGTGAAGAGTCTGGAGATCAAGTATTGCAAGGAGCAGCTGAGGGAAATGGAGAAAAGGAGAAGAGAGGAGACCATCTTGCTCTTGACAATTACCTGGAAGGAGGTTGTGCCGAGGTGGGGGGGTCTCTTCTCCCTAGTACCAAGTGATAGCATGAGAAGCAAGTGATAGCATGGCCTCAAGTTGCACCAGGGGAGTTTTAGATTGTGTATTAGATACAATTCTTCACTGAAAGGAATCTCACACAGTGGAACAGGCTCCCAAGGGAGGTGATTTAGTGAGCACCCCAGACAGAAGTGTGGTGCTAAGGGACATGGTTTAGCACCAGACTTGGCAGAGTTAGGTAATGGTTGGACTTGATGAACTTAGAGGTCTTTTCCAACCAAAATGATTCTATGATTGTAAAACCAAACTCAGGGCACAAAAAGAGGAAACCATTTTTATCATTTGAAGCTGGAGTGCTTGAGACTGTGCAGAAGTCCAGAGTTTATGCTGGAGAACTCTGCTTAGCTTTTTCCTCTTATACTTTTGAGAGGAACAATGAATAAATCAGAAAGTTATATATGAGGTCACCCAGGAAACTAATGAAGAGCTGTCACTGTTTGGAATTTATTGATGAAAGCAAAATGACTGTGTTCAGTCTGGATTTAAAATAATGTTAGGCTTTAATTTAGGCACTGGGATCAAGAGTGAGATAAAAAGAGTGGTTAGGTTTCTTTGCAAAGAAAGCTGTTGAGGTTCAGTTGTAGTATGGATTCCACTCAAATCTGAGGCTTTCTAGTGCTGAATCACATGGAGATATACACTCTCTGCCTGAAAACAGGATTTAGAAAGAAGTAATAAACTCTGATATGTCTGAGGTAGGGCGAGAAAGAAGCTATGTAGGTCACAAATTCACCAAGGGCAAATCCTGCCTGACAAACCTGGCCTTCTGTGATAAGGTCACAACATGAATAGATGAAGGCTGAGCAACTGACACCATTGACCTGGACCTGAGCAAAGCTTTCAACACTGTCCTGCACCACATCCTGGTCTCCAAGCTGGTGCAGGATGGGTTCCATGGATGGAGCATTCAGTGGATAAAGGACTGGCTTGATGGCCACACCCACAGAGTGGCTGTCAATGGGTCCATGTCCCAGTGGAGGCCAGGGACAAGTGGAGTCCCTCAGGGATCAAACTGGCACCATCTCTGTTGGTGCCATGGACAGTGGCATTGAGTGCACCCTCAGCCAGGTTGCTGATGACACCAAGCTGTGTGGTGCAGCAGACAGGCTGGAGGGAAGGGATCCATCCAGAGGGACCTGGACAGGCTGGAGAAGCAGGCCCAAGCCAACCTCATGAAGTTCAACAAGATGAAGTGCAAGGTCCTGCAGCTGGGTTGGGGCAATCACAGGCACCAATATGGGCTGGGCAGTGACTGGCTTGAGAGCAGCCCTGAAGAAAGGGACTTGGGGGTGCTGGTGGATGAGAAGCTCAACATGAGCCAGCAGTGTGCACTTGCAGCCCAGAAAGCCAGTCTTACAGACTGAGAGCGTTGGGGCTATTCAGTCTGGAGAAAAGACTCTGAGGAGACCTCATTGTGGCCTTCCAGTGTCTGAAGGGGGCCTACAAGAAAGCTGGTGAAGAACTTTTTAGGGTGTCAGGTGATGCTAGGACTAGGAGCAATGGAGCAAAACTAGAAATGGGTAGATTCAGATTGGATGTTAGGAAGAAATTCTTCCCCATGTGGGTGGTGAGGCACTGGAACAAGTTGCCCAGGGAGGTGGTAGAAGCCTCATCCCTGGAAGTTTTTAAGGCCAGGCTGGCTGGGGCTCTGAGCAACCTGATCTGGTGTGAGGTGTCCCTGCTCATGGCAGGGGCATTGGAACTAGATGATTTTTGAGGTCCCTTCCCACCCTAACAATTCTGTGATTCTATATAGTCAGTAGAAACCTTTCAGGTGTACAAATGCATTTTCAAGGTGTAGTAGAGATTTCTAGGATGCTCTCACCTGTGTGCAAAAGCCTATTCGTTCCTGTGCTGATGGCAATTGATGCGTCTGAGTCCAGACAGAATTTCCCAAGTCCTTCAGATACTCAGCTTCAATCCTTCTCTGGTGAGTGTGCAGTGTGTATCCACTTCTTCTGTGCCTGTTAGAATCAGAGACTGGAGCAGCCAGGAAGTTGAGCATCGTCTTTTGCTCTGATGATCACAGCAACTTTATACATATTAATAACACAGCTGCTCCCTCAAGCTAGGAATTTCCTCCTTGCCACCTAAGCTCACAAGATATGCAGATAGCCATGTGGCATATTGAGTGAACACGAATGTGAGCAGAAGAGTTTCAAATTAAATGACAGTATAGCACATTTATAATTGCAGACAACCTCCCACTCACCTCGTGAAACCGTCTCTTCTCCCCGTGGCTGCTAACAGAGGCTTTCTGCACACGTGGTGGGGACAACAGGCTACTAAATGCAGCATTCCTGTACTCAGGGCAGTGTTAAAAAGACTTCTGACTAAGTAGATGAGAGCAGCAGTCATCACTCCTTTTATTCTGAAACAGCCTCCCTCATTGGGTTTCGTTTACTTTACATCCTTTATGATGGCTGGAAACTGAATGACTGCTCCAACTTCTTGATGCAATTAAGTTACAACGATTCAAAAAACCCTTTATAAAGGAGTCTCCAAGAGATATTGTAAAGTCTGTGTAAGCACAAATAAGGAGCAGAATCTGTAAGTTTTGCCTAAATCAAATACATAGCAACCTGTTACAGCACTGGGGATACTTATTTTTCTTCCTAGCTCCTAGGGAAAAAGCTTCAGGGGTGGGGAATGGGGGGGAGGAGGCTTGTGAAGGAGGCAGAAAAACACCCAGCACAACAAAGCACCATTTTTCTGTCATTCCTAAGATTTTTTCAATGGATCTTTACCTGCTGTTGTGCCTGGCCTGTTTTATGACTGGTGCCTGCAAACGTTCACAGGGCTGTGTTTCACTGGGAAATCTATCAGAGAAAGCAGGGTTTGGTGGAGCTGGGAGGAGTGGCAAACGGGGCTCTCCAGGACCACAGGTTTCACTGGGCCCACCAGCTTGCATACCAAAGCTGCACACAGGCACACATAGGCAAAGAGCAGCCAGAAGCACAGCTGTTCTTTACAGAACTTGGTAGCTGTTCATCACTGTAAAATATCAAACACACCCAAGTTATTTTTCTTACAAACATCCTGAACCTAAACAAAATAATCCTGACCTGAAAAAAAACCCCAAACAGGGAGGTGCTGGAGTCACCGTCCCTGGAGGTGTTCAAGAGGGGACTGGACGTGGCACTTGGTGCCATGGTCTAGTCATGAGGTCTGTGGTGACAGGTTGGACTCGATGATCTTTGAGGTCTCTTCCAACCTTGGTGATTCTGTGATTTCAGAAAAACAATCTCATTTCAATAAAGCAGAATCAACTCTTTTCATTTTACAAATGTATCTCATCACAGAATTCAACTCTGAGCACAGCCATTCATTTCATTAGTTTTACTAGGACTAGTCCTCCTCTCATCTGAAGCAGCAAGTTCTCCTTGACAGCTTTGTGCCATGGTCTAGTCATGGGGTCTGTGGTGACAGGTTGGGCTCGATGATCTTCGAGGTCTCTTCCAACCTTAGTGATACTGTGATACAAAAAGCCCTGCTGGGTTGAGATAAGGAATAGAACTGAGATAATACAATGCACAATTACCTTAGACTATTTGCAGAAAAGCACAGCAAAATGCAGAAGCATTTTGATTCTGTGATTTGCTTTGGAATGCTGTGGATGCTTACCCATGCCTAGGAGCAGTGAGGGGAGAGCATTGATCCCGGGGACAGAGTCTGTGCCCAGTTCTGGGCCCCTCAATTTAAGAAGGACATTGAGACTCTTGAACCTGTCCAGGGAAGGGCAATGAGGCTGGGGAGAGGCTTTGAGCACAGTCCTGTGAGGAGAGGCTGAGGGAGCTGGGGTTGCTTAGCCTGGAGAGGAGGAGGCTCAGGGGGAGACCTTGCTGCTGTCTCCAACTACCTGAGGGGTGATTGTGGCCAGGAGGGGTTTTGGTCTCTTGTCCCAGGCAGCCAGCGCTGGAACGGGAGGACACAGTCTTGGGCTGTGCCAGGGGAGGTTTAGGCTTGAGATGGGGAGAGATTTCTTCACAGAGAGAGTTGCTGGCCATTGGAGTGGGCTGCCCGGGGAGGTGGTGGAGTCACCATCCCTGGAGGGGTTCGGGAGGGGATTGGACGTGGCACTTGGTGTCATGGTTTAGTAGTCATGAGGTCTTGAGTGACAGGTTGGACTTGATGATCTCTGAGGACTTTTCCAACCTTATTGATTCTATGAACAGCAAAAAAATTTATCAAGATAAATTATTTGCTGTTTCATTATTCACTGAGCTCTTCTTATGTGGGTGTGCTCCCACCAGCATTTCAAAAGTCAACTCAAGTACTGGAGTCTACCTATGAGCACAGTGTGAGCTCAGGTTTCACAAAGCAGTTTTGAATTCAGTTACTAAAAACTGCTTTCCAGCCTCACTCTGAAGCAGATTAATGTAAAATTCTCCTATCTACCCATCATCTAAGAAGGAATGATTTGACACTAGCTTTGACAGGCTCTTAAAAATGATCTTTGCTGTTGGCTACTCTCCAAGGCAGCAGGACTGTACAGCTGAGTTTCTCACTAGATCAAACTTTGAGTTTCATGTGTGCACCTGCAATCAATTTGTTTAGTATGAAGTTCTCACTGCTTTCAGTCTAGAAAAGGTACAACTCCATATCTTTAACAGTATAATTTCTAAGCAATTTAGGCTAGTAATGGTAATCCTTTGGTTTCTGCTACCAAGTGGCCCTAAGGACCAAGCAGTGTTAGAGTTCCTGCTGATGCTAAGAACGAATTTAGCCATGACGAATGCCATGAACTATTTTGGGCACTTTCAGTACGTCTTCACACGAGCCAGCTTTTTGTTTGGCATTCTTCATGGCGTACTGAATTGAAAGAACACAAAGCAAAACCCAGTAAGGCAACAAGATCTCACTGCTGGAAGAACTAGAAATATTGTAGGAAGGCTTCACCTGAGAAGATTCCTTCACATGCGGAAGAATGTGCAGGCAAACTCCACAAACCGAAAACAACCGAGGCATGCATTTACATAGGTACCTCTTTACACCCATTCTGGTGGACCTTGCTCACCTAGGTCAAATATGAACAGATGAAATCCAGATGGCAGATGCTTTAGCCTCTGCAGACACTCACACTGATCACAGAGAGTCAGATACTTCATTAAAAATCCCAAAGCTGGCATTTATCTCCAGGGCACAATACAGTCCACACAATCTACAAAATGGAGAATGTGCTCTTTCTCCTTTACTTCTAAGTTATTTGATTCCTGAATAGCTCAGTGGATGGTGTATAATAAATAGTACAAAAAGGGCATTTATTTGATGAGAGGAAATAAGATTATATCTGTATGCAACTTAAGGATCTTAGACATATAATGTTACATATAAGAAGCATGGATGGCAGTCAGAACTCTACTTATCCTTCTCAAGAATATTAAAATCCAGCTTCTTCCCTGATAGCATCAGTGATCAAAAGGCATAAACAATCAGGCTTTTTATGTTAATGACTGCACTGAAATACTTCCTTGACTAGTTTAACCAATTAGAAGGAGCAGCAGCCATTAAAAAGGAATCTTAATAACGAATTAGTTGTTCAACATCCTTTAAAAGAACTGCACAGTTTTTGATGTCAGGTATCACTCATTTTTTTTCCTGAGACTTTGATGTTTTTCAGTGATTTTAAATAGAAACATCCTTTCCAGACTCTTAAAAAATCTAAAACCACCAGCCTCTCTGACTTCATTTTTATTAGCTTAAGTTGTGAATCATTGGAAGCTAATACAGTTGTGGTTCACACATGAAAATGAAGATTTGGAAGTTTAAGTAAGTCTCTCTTCTATGTGAGTTCTGAGGCAAAGGATTTCTAATTGCTATGAACTGGCAAGGGCAGAGAAAAACCTCTTGAAATGAAATCATGTCTCTGTAATTAGATTTCATTAAGAAGTAGTGTCAGGGTTGAACTCTGTCTAAAGTAACACAAAAATCTTTCAACAAAAAGTTTCTCTGATGTATTCTTATGGGAGTGGAGAAACTGCAATAGTTCAGGAGTATACAGCCCACACCATGTTTAGTGAGAAATCATTCGTAACTACATGTCCTCCAGTGCTCATTAGATTAATACTTGGCAAAACTTGGCTGTTACACATTATGTTAACAGCAAATCACAGCCATCTGTGAACTCTGTTTAGTCCATACGTTGAGCACCGAGTGCTGCAGTGCAGGAGGTTGTGTTGAGTAACTCCATGGTCGGTTCAGAGTTTGCAGGAGCATCAGAGAATCACCGAATCACCAAGGTTGCAAGAGACCTCAAAGATCATGGAGTCCAACCTGTCTCCACAGACCTCATGACTAAGCCATGGCACCAAGTGTCATGTCCAATCCCCTCTTGAACACCTCCAGGGATGGTGACTCCACCACCTCCCTGGGCAGCACATTCCAATGGCGAATGACTCTCTCAGTGAAGAACTTTCTCCTCACCTCGAGCCTGAACTTCCCCTGACGCAGTTTGAGACTGTGTCCTCTTGTTCTGGTGCTGGTTGCCTGGGAGCAGAGACCAACACCCTCCTGGCTACAACCTCCCTTCAGGCAGTTGTAGACAGCAATGAGGTCTCCCCTGAGTCTCCTCCAGGCTAAACAACCCAGCTCCCTCAGCCTCTCCTTGTAGGGTTTGTGCTCGAGGTCTCTCCCCGGCCTCATTGCCCTTCTCTGGACATGTTCAAGTGTCTCAATGTCCTTCCTAAACTGAGGAGCCCAGAACTGGACACAGGACTCAAGGTGTGACCTAACCAGTGCTGAGTACAGGGGCACAATGACTTCCCTGCTCCTGCTGGCCACACTATGCTATTGTTACCAGAAGCAATGCAGACTCTTTAGATGGTGTGCAGTTCCTCTGTCAGCTCTTTCAGTTACAGAGTTAACCAAAACAAATCCCAACTTCACCTTTGTGTCTCATTTATATGGTGTGATTTTCTTTTTTTTTAGGTATAAAAAAGGAAAGAAAGAAATAAGTACAGAAACACACAACTGGTTTGGTCAGAGGTTTTGTTTGGCGGTTTCCAGACCTGCTTCTGCTGTGTCCAGGGAGTGGCATCATCTGTGGCACAACAGGTAGTTCTGCCTCCCACATGGACTGGCAACTGACTGCCTGAGCTCACTCCTCTTCAACACTGCAAAGTCTATCTTAAGCCACTTGTATGAACTCCATTAGACCAGGTGTAACACGTTAGCTAGGCCTGGCTTGGAAAGCTGTCAGTGAAGTCCTGCATGACAGCTGTAACGTGGCGACGAGCGAGTCACAAGTTCTCTGGAACAGCACTGCTTTCCAAAGGCAATTTGCTTCTTGATCAGCCAGACTGCTAGGTATGTTTTGAAGGCAATCTGGCTAATTACTTGTGGGGGCCGTCTCTCTCTTGATTCCTACTAGTTTCAGACTTCCAATGCCCTGCTAGCAAGCCTGCTTGAGCTCTGAGTACAGAATAAAATCATGAAACATTTCACTTTTTTGGCAATTTTTCCTTTTCTTTGGTCAGGAAAAAAGAAAATTGATGTTGAAACTTCTGGGGGATAACGTGACTGTGGTGGTTTGGGCTGGGTGCCCTCTGCTACATGGTGTACATCCTGTATCCAGAAGTCCAGCCCAGTGGGCGGACATAGGAAACCAGGTATCTCCTACCATAATCCTCTGCACCGCTGTAAGATCCAGCGTGGGGTCTGGCACTTCCTCTTTCTTCCCCTCGCCGGCACCTGGTAACTGGGGAGACATCTCCCGGCCCTTGAGGTTTAGGCTCGAGGTGAGGAGAAAGTTCTTCCCAGAGAGAGTCATTCGCCATTGGAATAGGCTGCCCGGGGAGGTGGTGGAGTCACCGTCCCTGGAGGTGTTCAAGAGGGGACTGGAGGTGGCACTTGGTGCCATGGTCTAGTCATGGGGTCTGTGGTGACAGGTTGGACTCCATGATCTTCGAGGTCTCTTCCAACCTCAGCGATACTGTGATACTGTGATAGGGCATGGCTAGGCCCAAGGCCAGGGGGATGGGCGGTCTCAGGTCTGGCCAGCTGAGACTAGCCTAGCAGTGGGGGGGAGGGAGAAGGAGCCCTGGGGGTCTTGGGTGCACCCTCAGGTGGGGATGGGATGTTTCAGGGTCTGCTTTGGGGTTTCTTTTGTCACTGCTTCTGGTTCTCTGTACCCACTCACTGCTTTCTGTTTAAACTTTCCATCACTTTTGCAATCCGTTTGTCAGAGTCGTTATTTCTGCCCGCGGTGGGGAGGGGTCTGCCTCAACCCCCGACAGTGGCACTCTCATAATGCTAACAGCCATGAACACAAGCACACCTGCCCCCACCTTTTAAAGGGGTTGGTCTTAGCCTAGCGCAGAACAGGATTGTTTAGGAAGAAAACAAAAGCTTTGCAGGTTAGAAAAGAGTTTCCCAAGCAGTTCTAGCCTTAGTAGTGGGAGACCTCCAACGGTATTTAATATTTCAAAATATTTTGGTTTCAATTAAACTAATTGAAGGGAAAATAGAAGCCGCACTGGCTAGGAAAGGGATCATTTTTTCCTACCCTGAGGGAAAGTTTAATTACGCAAATTGTTATTTTGTAGGGGAATGAAACAATTGCTGCAGAGGGAACACTGGAAAATGTCATCCAATCTGCTCCAGAGATGCAGTTTATGCAACGAAGCACCGTTTGTGTGGATTCCACTAATTCACTCCGGTGTAAAACACCAGCCAGACTCCAGTTTTGGTGTTACTTGAAAACCATTAGCATTATTAACAGTCAAGGTTTCACCCCAGCCCCCTTCCCAGAGGCATTTAAATGTGTTAGGGACGTAAACTAGAGAAGTCTAAACCATGGCTTCTCACAAGGCAACTCAAACATTTAGATCTATTCCTCAGTGACAGTTTTGGCACACAGGCTGTCTTAACGCCTCAGCAGCCTTGGAAGGCTGAGGCTCAGAGATTGAAGCTTGCAGAAGTAAATTACACAAATACTGTCAGTTTTTAGGAATACAAATGTAAAGAAGGATCCAAAACAGCTGTCCAAAGATGGATACCAAGTTTATGCCCATAGAGCCAGGTATCGGGAATCATAGAGCAGCAGCATTTAACACCAAAACACTGAATGATTCTCCTCCAAGGCTTTTAAGCACTACCAGTTATAACTGAAGGATATGGTCTAAATATCATCCCTGACTTCCTACAGGCTCTGCTGATCTCACCTTGGGATGCTGCAGATAGTTTTGCAAATGCTGCTTGAGATGTAGCCCGTTGTCTGGAACGCTCACACACAAGAGAAGTCCTTGCAGAGAGATTATTCAACTTTCTCGCCCCTTGCTTGTAGCAACAATTCTGTTTATAGTTAGCAGGAACAGTGTTAGGTATTGATATGTAGCAGTTGGGACTGTTACTCCAGAACATGTTGGTGAATACTGATTCAAAAAGGCAGCAAATTAATCCAAAGTCAAGAAAACAAATGCTATAGCAAACTTGTTCCAAAATACCACTTCCTTCAGCTGTTCCTTGTCCTATGGAAGCTTGTTCTATTGCAGGTCCTGCTTTCTGGACATTATGGGGAATAAGATAAACTCCACAGAGAAAAAAAATTCAAATGACCTCAATGAATTCTGAATAATTTAAGTCACTGTAAGCTTTGCTATTGTTTAGCCTGGAGGAGACTCAGGGGAGACCTTTTTTGCTATCTGCAACTACCTGAAAGGTGGTTGTAGCCAGGAGGGGGTTGGTCTTTTCTCCCAGGCAACCACCGACAGAACAAGAGGACACAGTCTCAAACTGTGCCAGGGGAAGTTCAGGCTCGAGGTGAGGAGGAAGTTCTTCACTGAGAGAGTCATTCACCATTGGAATGTGCTGCCCAGGGAGGTGGTGGAGTCACCACCCCTGGAGGTGTTCAAGAGGGGATTGGATGTGGCACTTGGTGCCATGGTATAGTCATGAGGTCTGTGGTGACAGGTTGGACTCCATGATCTTTGAGGTCTCTTCCAACCTTGGTGATTCTGTGATTTCAGAAAAATAATCTCGTTTCAATAAAGCAGAATCAACTCTTTTCATTTTACGTATAAACAAATGTATCTCATCAATTTCTTCACAGAATTCAACTGTGAGCACAGCCATTCATTTCATTAGTTTTACTAGGACTAGTCCCCCTCTCATCTGAAGCAGCAAGTTCTCCTTGACAGCTTGGTGCTACTAAATGAATCTTAACATTCACCCTGAGTGCCACAGTGCTTTTAAAATCTTGAAGTTTTTTTTTCTACTTCTGTCATAAGTCTGCCTGGGGAAAAAAGAAATAAATAAAAAGGAAAATGCAGCTGTTCATTTTCAGAAGTCAATGAAAGAAAGGGGGTGTGGAAGAGAAACTCTAACGTCACTGAGGAGAATGGTTTTCAGTCAGACTCCAGCAGCGTACTAATTCCTGTCGGTGGTGCCCAGTTAAAGCTGCCTGTGGTTAGGGGTGATTTGCAGTCTGCTTTGGGTTCCTTCACAACACTGCTAATCTCCACTAATACTCTCCCATGCTTCATTTAATTTCACTCTCAGGGCTCTTTCTCAAATTCTTCCTCAAATCTTAAACCAATGCTTTCATTGTTTAGGATTCCTTCACCCTGGCAAGGCTGACCTCAGATATCCTTTCGTCGTTCCTGCTCTGTAACTCAGGCAGCCCACTTACTCTTTTATACAGTAACCACACATAATGGCCTCCAGATTAATTAAGTAATTTTGGCTCTTAAGGTACTACAGAGGGGTTTTCAATCTCTCAGTGCCTTCCAGGCCAATTGAACTGATTTTTTTTTAACGAGCCAGAGAGTACATGGAAGAAGAGCCAGGGAGAACATGCTTACCCTCCCTCTGGGCCATTCCTTTCATGCTGATTCAGCGTTAGGCCAAAACAACATCAGCAAGTCTAATTTGCTCCAGCAGTGGATAGGAAATGACTGAAAACTCTGAAGATTAATTTGTGTCAGATTATGTTTCAAAGAAGGCAAGAGTGAATGAGAGAGCACTTACAGAAAAACACTCTCTTGCTGTGGGACTAAGAAGGGCCCTCTTGTTTCAGATCTCTTGGGGGCTGAGTGACCCTGAGAAATAAAGGAAGTCCTGCCTTTGCTTTATGTTCTCCTTTTGTCCTTGATGCTTTTCAATAATCACACAATTCATGCCCTCCCCCCCCCCCAAGCAAATCTTAGAGAAATAAAAAGAACTAGGACTGCACACTGCATGATCTTGCACCATATAGGTAAGTTGGGCAGAATGGGATGGGAGGGAGTGAGTGTCCCACATCATGCCAGAAAAGCACCACAGGTGGTGAAAACCTCATGACACTCGGAAAAAAAATCAAATGATTAATGTTCTGTAATCAGTTCTCTAATAGAACAGAAACTGCAGATCAATACATGATACAGACTGGCTGACACTGTGATTGTGACAGCTACAGGAAAGCTCAGGTCCAAATCAGTTTTTCTGTTGAATAATTGGACTCAAAGTTGCTCCCCAATAGCCAGATGTGATCACCCTGCTGTGGCATTGTCATGAGAGGAGTCCTGGAGTGGTCTAGAGACATCCAGCATCTATAGTACTTAGCTAGGTGCTACTTAGTGCAATTTAGTGGGCAGCAGAAATGTTTATCATTTCTTTTCCATTTCTTTCTGTCTATGACTAACATGTGAGCTGAGAAACAGCACAACTGGCAGTAGTTAGACATCTTACTGGTATTCTCCAGGAGGCCAGGAGCAGTCGTCTGTGTCCAGGTGTGGTTAATGATGTTGAAACAGTGGGGACAAGTCATGTGCGGTGTTGCCACTGTGCAGTAACCACGCTGTTGCTAAATAAAGCTGACTTAATTTTGCACATTCTTAGAACTCATATCCAGTCTGATCTGTCCACCACATCTAAAAGTATTTGTTTACATTTTAAGTATCCACAATGCTTAGTTCCCGCATGACTGCTAAAGAAATGCTAAGAGAGGTCTAAATAAGTCCCATAAAGAGAAGTGAAACATTAGCACGGAGTCAATTCTGATGAGAGCTACTTCTGCTTAAAAAGCTTCAAGCCTTACTCTTCACACTGTTTCTAATCCTTGTCATATCATTATTATGAGACAGAAATACTAACACACAAAGTCCTACCCAAAGTCTGAATCCTGTTCTCATTTTCCAGCATAAACATACTGTAAAAACTCGAAAGAGACCCAAAGAACCCAAAACTAAAAAGTGAGCAAAGACATGTTTTGTAATTACATGGTTAAATATTGGGTTTGAAATAGGCTGGCACTTACAAGCCCATGTCACAACTTCCAATAAAATATCAGATATAGTCAATGCAACATTTTATATTAATGCAGTTATATTGGTACCCTTAGCAGTATCATCTATTTCAATCTAAAATGCAAATAGCAGTACAGGGAAGGAACAACTTAGGATAGGATAGGATAGGATAGGATAGGATAGGATAGGATAGGATAGGATAGGACAGGACAGGACAGGACAGGACAGAACTAACCAGGTTGGAAAAGACCTTCGAGATCATCAAGTCCAGCCTATCACCCAACACCATCAAATCAACTAAACCATGGCAGCAAGTACCACATCCAGTCTCTTCCTAAACACCTCCTGTGATGGTGACTCCACCACCTCCCTGGGCAGCACATTCCAATGGCCAGTCTCTCTTTCTGTGAAGGAGTCACTGTATCTATAAATGTGGTTGTTCTGGGATGTTTTTCAATAAAAACACATAGCAATGACTCAGTTGCACTAGTGCCAGATCTATAGGAGACCAAGAGTCTCGGAAGTCTTAGCTGTCTACACTATACCAGTTTCACTCTAATGTTGGCAAACAATAGCCTTTCCAGGCCCTCCTGTAAGCACCAATCACATCTCAGGAAAGGTGAAGGTCTTAAGTTACCCGAGGATTTTGAAAATATTGTTTTAAAGGCTCTAGAAGTCTGAAAGGAAGGACTCAGCCCCCTGGAAAATGGTTTGGCATGGCTAACTCTTTGATAAAAGAAAAAAGACATTTGTATTGAAGAAGGTTGGGGCACTTACATTTCTTTTTTACTGTTAAGCTTCAAAGATCCAGTTTCATGAGAATTCAGCTAAGGATTGTACATTCTTAACAATTCTGAAGTATTGGGTCCTGGCTGTCTGAAATCAATGCCTAGGGAAAACTGGATCCTAAAATTTACCTGCAGGTTTTACATGAACACCTGATACATCCCTCTTCTTGTTTTTAATTTTACACCCAGTCCACTGTTACCATTTCTAGGGACTAGTAGATATTTGATTCTACTTAAACTTATGCTCCAATTTTTAGGTGTGGGGTCAGCCTGTGGACTCACCTGTGCTGATGTAAAACCAGAAATGCTCTTTGCCTGAATAAGTTTCCATTAGGGAAGGCAGAAGCAAGACTTGGCTTTCACACCTGATGTGCCTGAGCCCTGTAATAATCTCATGCTGGAATCTCAGAAACAGAGACACCTAAATGTTTATACCACTGTACTAAATATGTGTCTAAATCTATGCCTGCTCAGGTTTGTGGAAAACAAACAAACAAACAAACTATGGTACTTTGCCCCAAGCTCCTGAATCTACCATATTTTTTTCCTTTAGATGTGCTGAGTCTCAGACATACACTCACTTGCAATGTCTTCACAGGGAATAGCTTTACACATCTTGTATGATAAGCCCTGTTTGCTGTCTGTGCAAAAACTGTATTTGAATCAAACCTGAACTTGAAGCTTAAGTAATAAGTAACTTGAATGAAAACAATCAAGCAATCTCACCCTGAAGGCAGCAGAAACCAGCTGAGTTTCCTCAATGAACTCCTGTGGATGAGCTAAGTGGGAAAAGGAAAACATCTAATTTGGAGGTCAAAATGGAGCTTTCATTCTGATAAATTTAAACGTGCACATAGACATAAACTCTTACCAGGTAACCCACATCTCAATACAGTACAGTACAGTACAATACACCAGGTTGGAAGAGACCATCAAGATCATCGCGTCCAACCCATCAACCAATCCAACCCACCTAAACAACTAAACCATGCAGCCAAGCACCCCATCAAGTCTCCTCCTGAGCACCTCCAATGAAGGTGACTCCACCACCTCCATGGGTAGTCGATTCCAATGGGCAATCACTCTCCCTTCCCAACACTAGCATGCTCCAGCAACATCTGTGTTTTCTCTCCCAGCTCTTGGGAAGGAGGGAAGTTTGCTACAGAGAGAAAGAGCTCATAGCTTATCAGCTGTGTGTGAACACATTCAGACTTCTTTGGCTTCTGTGAGCTGGACTAAATCACTGAAACATCAGAGCCTAAACCTGATGCTTTATTTCCTTTGGTCTGAGGTTCTGCTCACTATAAATGCGATCTGAAACATCACATGTGAGCCTGTGAAGCAAAAAAGAAATTAAAGCAGAATGTGATTGTATGTGAGATCAGTTCCACACTGACGTGATAATACGTTCAAAATTCTCATTTCTGTAGAAAGCTGACCACAGGCACTTCATCAATCAGCATTTCAATTTGTAATGTGTTCCATATGGTTCTCTGTCATAACTTAATGGGGAACAGCCCCTCTGAAAACTTCTGACTCAGAGCTCTGCATTGAGAGAGCTGCTCATGTTTCAACCACGTTTCCCAGAAACGGAACACTCAGCAGAGTATTCGTATTAGTGACAACCACCACTAATGAGAAACAGCCATGCATTCACTGAAACCTCTACAGCTCCAAGAGTTT
Source organism: Colaptes auratus (assembly GCA_015227895.2). Classification (NCBI taxonomy): domain Eukaryota; kingdom Metazoa; phylum Chordata; class Aves; order Piciformes; family Picidae; genus Colaptes; species Colaptes auratus. The sequence continues at coordinate 2,247,675 of CM037640.1, forward strand.
TATATTAACAATGACAAAAAAGGTCTCAGATTCATTTAGAGAATCTCGATTTTAATATTCTAAAGCTCACACTGAATTGATGTTTGTGCTTTTCCTTTCTTACATCTGACGGTTTCTCTAAGCACTTTTCAGCGCAAGTTAGGCCAGTTCTGCCGTGTGCTCTGCACATCAGAAAGAGGAAGCATGGGGCATCACTTGGGGGGTATAAGAAGCTGAGAGCTAGTGAAAAAAAGTAAATAATCAGTAAGTCCATCAGAGGTAAAATGCTCACCCAACAGTGATTGCATTAGCTCATGAAGGCCTGAAGAAAGCAATGAGGAAAGCCAAGGCATTTCACTGAAGGCCTTAATTATTTTCCTGCACTAGACTTTTTTGTTTAAAACATCAGGGGATTACTACTCTCAAGCTTTGTGTATATGTGTGTGTGTTTATTTGGCTTTGTAACAAAGAGAAGCAGACACCTAAGCTCCTGAAAAGCCAATATATGAAGCAAATTGTGAAGAAACTAAAGTTTTAGACTGCATGAAAACAGTAATTCTTCCAGTATACTTGAGAGAGTGAGTGCTGCACCTTTCTTTAGAAGAGTGCATGCTGGTTGTTCCAGACATTACTTTGAAACAGTTGTTAAAAGCAAAATGATAGAACAGCTGGATGTTTATTATGCCACGCTCTAATCAGCAGGATTTTGAATAGTATCACAGTATCAGTCAGGGTTGGAAGGGACCACAAGGATCATCTAGTTCCAACCCCCCTGCCATGGGCAGGGACACCCCACACTAGATCAGCCTGGCCAGAGCCTCAGCCAGCCTGGGCTTAAACACCTCCAGGGATGGGGCCTCAACCACCTCCCTGGACAACCCATTCCAGGGCTTCACCACTCTCATGGGGAAGAACTTTTTCCTCACATCCAGCCTGAATCTCCCCACCTCCAGCTTCATTCCATTCCCCGTAGTCCTATCACTCCCTGATAGCCTGAGAAGTCCCTCCCCAGCCTTCTTGTAGCCCCCTTCAGATCCTGGAAGGCCACAATGAAGTCACCTGGGAGCCTTCTCTTCTCCAGCCTGAACAGCCCCAACTCCTTCAGTCTGTCCTCATAGGAGAGGTGCTCCAGCCCTCTGCTCATCCTCGTGGCCCTTCTCTGGACACCTTCCAGCACCTCCAGATCCCTTTTGTAATAGGGGCTCCAGAACTGGACGCAGTGCTCCAGGTGGGGTCTCACCAGAGCTGAGTAGAGGGGGAGAATCCCCTCCCTTGACCTGCTGGCCACACTTCTCCTGCTGCAGCCCAGGCTCTGATTGGCTTTCCGGGCTGCAATTGCACACTGAGAGCTCCTGGGGAGCTTCTTGTCCCCCAGCACCCCCAAGTCTCTCTCCTCTGGGCTGCTCCCCAGCCAGTCCCTGCCCAGCCTGGATCTGTGCCTGGGATTGCCTCAACCCAGATGCAGGACCCTGCACTTGGTCTTGTTGAAGCTCATGAGGCTGGCTTGTGCCCACCTCTCCAGCCTGTCCAGGTCCCTCTGAATGGCATCCCTTCCCTCCAGCTGTCTGCTGCACCACACAGCTTGGTGTCATTTTAGCAGGCATCTACCAATAACTTACTGACAAAGGACAATTTATTCTCTTAATGAACCTGGCCAAGATAAAGCAAGACACCAGGCAAGGAAGACAATGGTAAGAATGAGTAGAAACTCTCAGCAGCTCATAGTCCAAGTGGCTTGATTCCTTACTTCCAGGGATTTCAGCAGGATTTGTTTCAGGAGGAAATGCATGGAAATGGAAGGAAGAGTTTTGCAACCACAACAAGAGGACACAGTCTCAAGCTGCACCAGGGGAGGCTTAGGCTGGATGTTAGGAAGAAATTCTTCATAGAGAGGGTGATTGCCATTGGAATGTGCTGCCCCAGGGAGGTGGTGGAGTCACCATCACTGGAGGTGTTTAGGAGGAGACCGGATGGGGTGCTTGGTGCCATGGGTTAGTTGATTAGATGGTGTTGGGTGATAGGTTGGAAGTGATGACCTTGAAGGTCCCTTCCAACCTGGTTAATTCTATTCTATGCTATGCTATGCTATGCTATGCTATGCTATGCTATGCTATGCTATGCTATGCTAACCTAACTGAATTTATGTTAGGGTCTTCATTGAGACAATATCTTTTTCTTAATTTTTTTTCTAATCTTAAAGTATTTAAATGCAAAGGATTTTGATGGATGATTAAGGTCAGCCTTGAACAGCCAACTCAGATACTGAGTTCAAAGAGTGACCAATTAGCACTTTTCAAATTTCACAGCCTGTCCATGAGAGTACACTGTGTTTCAACACACTATGGAAGTTTACATTTGCCTCTTAAACTCATTGGGTTTAAGACTATAATCCCTCCAGAATCTTAGTTTCCTTTGGATGGCTCACACTCTTCATCTTCATGATAAAAAACAGTGATGATCTTTACTGCTGCTAAAAGAAAGAAATGAAATCCTAAACTCACAAGTGCCACAAATGCTCCCTTGCTGGATTCAAATGGAAGAGACTGAAACTCCATTTGCTGGGATAGCAATCAATTACATCAAAAACTCTCAGCAAAGACAAACATGGTGTGACAAACTGAGTCTCTGAGGAAGCATGTCTAAGGCAAGGGCTATCATCAGTGGGATCAGAAAGTTTTGACCACTTGGAAATATCAGAGAGAAAAAGGTTTGAAATTAAATACACTACTGTCTGAAGCAAATAATTTGAGAGAGAAGATGAGGAAAATACTATAGCCATAAATTAAAAGTAAGTCACTAATTCATAGAATCACACATTTCTTTTCAGTTGGAGAAGACCTCTAGGATCACCAAGTCCAACTCTCAACCTCAGACAAACATGGTCATAAAATTGTACTCTGAAGTGCCATCTCCACGAGTTTCATGAACACCTCCAGGGATGGCGACTCCATCACCTCCCTGGGCAACCTATTCCGGTGCCTGGAACACACAGAAAGGGCTTAAACAGAGCTCAAAGAATTGGGAACAGAATTTTCAATTGCACACAAAGGACTCTATCTGGTTTTCAAGACATTTTATGGGGAAAATATATGGTAGATGATGCAAAAAATAATTAAGAGGATTGTTGACAGATTTCTGGAAGCAAAGCCAGGGAAATGGGAACATAAATGTTGTCATGCACAATAAACAAAGCTCTCAGCACCCTGAGCCCAAGCTCTAAGGACCAAATCCAGGTGTCAGCACAGGGAATTCTGTCAGAAAAGAGCTCTGGTGAGACCCCACCTGGAGTACTGTGTCCGGTTCTGGAGCCTCTATTCCAAGAGGGATCTGGAGGTGCTGAAGGTGTCCAGAGCAGGGCCACGAGGATGAGCAGAGGGCTGGAGCACCTCTCCTGTGAGGACAGACTGAAGGAGTTGGGGCTGGAGAAGAGAAGGCTCCGAGGTGACCTCATTGTGGCCCTCCAGTATCTGAAGGGGGCCTACAAGAAGGCTGGGGAGGGTCTAGGGGGAATGGAATGAAGCTGGCGGTGGGGAGATTCAGACTGGATGTGTGAGGTGATTAGAAGCATACCTGAAAAATTGCTTTCAGGGTGTACCTCACTACATTGCTTATCTCAGATTATTCTCTTGACCTAGTTAGCTTCATTTATAAAAGTGTACATCTGTGCTTTGCTGAACTCAAGTCTGGTTTGTTTCTTTGTCTACAACTCCCTGAAGGGAGGCTGTAGCCAGGTGGGGGTTGGTCTCTTCTCCCGGGCAACCAGCACCAGAACAAGAGGACACAGTCTCAAGCTGTGCCAGGGGAGGTTTAGGCTGGATGTTAGGAAGAAATTCTTCACAGAGACTGACCATTGGATTGTGCTGCCCAGGGAGGTGGTGGACTTACCATTACTGGAGGTGTTTAAGAAGAGACTGGATGGGGTGATGGGTGCTGTGGTTTGTTTGATTAGATGGTGTTGGCTGATAGGTTGGACTCAATGATCTCAAAAGTCTTTTCCAACCTGGTTAATTCTGTTCCGTTCCGTTCCATTCCATTCCATTCCATTCCATTCCATTCCATTCCACCATCACAGATGGCTTGTCCACCTAGTAAAGAGCTTGTACACTCTGTGTGTGCCTTGTTCCTGTGGGTTGGTTTGATGTGCCCCACAAAAATGTCATCAGACTTAAACTCCAACAACCACTTGTTTCCTTGTAAGCACTCACATATTTACCTCTGAAAAAATGAATTATGCCAGACCAGATACTGGCTGATTTCTTAAACTGAATCTTTCAGAGATGTTGGGTTTCCCCAATTTCTCAGGAATACATCAACCATATTTCAGACATTTGGATCCCAAAATTGTTGCAGCGACAGCAAAAGGGCATCCTGTTTGTCATGGTGTAAATGGGAAGACTATCCCAATCCTCCTGCGGTGCTAAGAAGCCAAGTAGCAGTGCTGCTCCACTTACATGCATAGTACTTGTCTGAAATGAATCAAACATGAGTATAAAACAAGTGATACAAACCAGAGAAATCACGAATTATTTTTGTTGTTTTAATTCTTGATTAGCTAGCTTTCATAGAATCACAGAATCAATAAGGTTGGAAAAGACCTCAAAGACCATCAAGTCCAACCTGTCACCCAACACCCTCCTGACTGCTAAACCATGGCACCAAGTGCCACACCCAATCCCCTCTTGAGCACCCCCAGGGATGGTGACTCCACCACCTCCCTGGGCAGCACATTCCAATGGCCAACAACTCTTTCTGCGAAGAACTTTCTCCCTCACCTCCACCCTAAACTTTCCCTGGCACAGCTTGAGACTGTGTCCTCTTGTTCTGGTGCTGATTACTTGGGAGAAGAGACTAACCCCCTCCTGGCTACAACCTCCCTGCAGGTCATTGTAGAGAGCAATGAGGTCTCCCCTGAGCCTCCTCTTCTCCAGGCTAAGCAACCCCAGCTCCCTCAGCCTCTCCTCACAGGGCTGTGCTCCAGACTCCTCCCCAGCCTCGTTGCCCTTCTCTGGACACCTTCCAGCAACTCAACATCTTTCCTAAACTGAGGGGCCCAGAACTGACACAGGACTCAAGGTGTGGCCTAACCAGTGCTGAGTACAGGGGCACAATGACTTCCCTGCTCCTGCTGGCCACACTATTCCTGATTCAGGCCAGGATGCCCTTGACCTGGGCACACTGCTGGCTCATATTCAGCCAGCTGTCAATTAGTACCCCCAGGTCCCCTTCTGCCTGGCTGCTCTCCAGCCATTCCGACCCCAGCCTTTCTGACATGTAATCCAGCTCCCATTCTGTTCTGACAGAATTAAAATGGCTACATATATGTATGTATCTATTTCTGAATAATAGCAGCAATAAATGTGCCAGAAAAAGTACAAAATCTTAGTTTGCTTTTGTTTGGATCATGGCAGTGATGTAGAATATATTAATACTGTCATCCTCCTGTCTACTGATGGGGAGGGCCAAACTCACAGTTCCAGAAAACTAACTTTAGTTACTCTTCCTGTCCAAAAGTGTCTTCCTAGTGTTATTAGCAGCTCAGTGTGGGAATGGATCTCTTTCAGGGAAAGCTGAGCTTTGGTGTAGGTAGGCATACCGATCCAAATGGCAAGAGCAGCAGGCTTGGGTCTGGAAGAACAGATTTCAGGGCTGTTTCTATTGCTTGCTTTTTTTGTTGTGGTGGTGGTGATCACAGAATCACAGAATATTGAGGTTGGAAGAGACCTCAAAGGTCATCGAGTCCAACCTGTCACCACAGACCTCATGACTAAACCATGGCACCAAGTGCCATGTCCAATCCCCTCTTGAACACTTCCAAGGATGTTTTGGGCTTGGGTTTTTTTGTTTATTAGTTTGGGCTTTCTTTTTGGTTGGTTTTTGTGTGGTTCTGGTTGGTTGGTTTCTGGGTTGTTTGGGTTTTTTCTGTTCTTTTTGTTTTGTTTGGTTGGTTTGGGGGTTTGGTTGGTTGGTTGTTTTTTAAAGGGATTTAAGGCTACTTATTACATGTGGAGAAAGGTGCTTGGATGCATTGCACGCCTCCCACTGCTACCATGGGCTTCTTGTTGCTGATTAATAATTATTCAAAACTAACAAGTGCAGTCACTGTGTCCCCATTACTAATCAGCACCTATTGGTATTGTTGTTTGTACTACTATGCTAGCAGTAGGCCAAGTCCTACCTCGGTTTTATTCACAGAGAATTATTTTCAGTAGGTAAAAGCTGATTTTGGAAGGATTGTTTGGTCAGAGTTCCTATTCTGTTCCCAGAGCTGTGTGGCTACACCACTTGCTATTTACTACCAGTAAGAAACTTCCCTAGTTGTTTTGCAAGATCAGATGTGCTGCTCCACTCTGAGGGCAGGGAAAGTAATTTCTAAACTTATTGGGTTTTTTGAGCTGGTTTGGGGTTTTATTTAAGTGTCAGAGAGAGGTGACTCATGTTTCTGTTTGCAAATCAGCAGCTGTGCCCTACTGTCCCCTTGAATCATCAGTTTGGATGAAGCATTACTGCCATGGTCTTCATTGTTTGTGGAAAGGACATGATTAAGCAGCTCCTCATTTCATAGCCTTATAAAACATCCTTGCTCAATCAGGATGGATGGCCCTTCTCAAGAAGGGACCCACTGAAATCTGAGAACTAAATGGTGATAGAAATTTGCAGCATCAAAAGCAGTTTAACCACTATTATTCTTTTCACTTCCCTGGCAGTGATTTAAGAACTGTGTCCAGTTCTGGGGGCCTCAGTTTAGGAAAGGTGTTGACTTGCTGGAATGTGTCCAGAGAAGGGCAACAAAGTTGGGGATGGGTTTGGAGCACAGCCCTGTGAGGAGAGGCTGAGGGAGCTGGGGTTGCTTAGCCTGGAGAAGAGGAGGCTCAGGGGAGACCTTCTTGCTGTCTACAACTACCTGAAGGGAGGCTGTAGCCAGGTGGGGGTTGGACTCTTCTCCCAGGCAACCAGCACCAGAACAAGAGGACACAGTCTCAGGCTGCACTAGGGGAGGTTTAGGCTGGAGGTCAGGAAGAAGTTCTATACAGAGAGAGTGATTGCCCATTGGAATGGGCTGCCTGGGGAGGTGGTGGAGTCACCTTCATTGGAGGTGTTCAGGAGGAGACTTGATGGGGTGCTTGGTGCCATGGTTTAGTTCTTTAGGTGGGTTGGATTGGTTGATGGGTTGGACACAATGATCTTGAAGGTCTCTTCCAACCTGGTCTATTCTATTCTATTCTATTCTATTCTATTCTATTCTATTCTATTCTATTCTATTCTATTCTATTCTATTCTATTCCATTCTATTCTATTCCATCTTTTACTGTATAGGCAACAGACTGCTGCAGATGTCTTTTAATCACTCTGTTCTCTGCTTTTAAAATACTTTGGGATTAAAAGAATTGTGATGTTAGGTGCTTTAGTTAGACTGGTGTCACCTAATAAGCTTTTCCAGCTTTCAAACACTGCTTTTTCATGTGTTTTTAATCATTCCCCGGGTACAATGTGCATACGAATAATTCATTACAGACAAAAGAAGCAAATAACTTCCTGAGACGTTGCATACTTAGTCAGGACTCCAAATCGCTGACTTTAATTAGTGCATGAGTATAGTTTGCTTAATTTGGGTTAGCAAAGTTAATGCACAAAACCTGGCGTTTTCTGCAGCAGCCCGTGGATGGTGCTGAGCTGAAGGCACAGCTGTTTGAACAGCTCTTTGTGTGCATTACCAGAGAATGCCCACTGAAAGCCTGTTTGTGTGCTTGACTTGGGGAACTGCTGGGGAGGGCTTCATCTGCACTGCTTTTTTAGACTCATGTTGTACAATTTCCCTCCAAGTTTTGAATCTCCTGGCACATTTTTGTGCTCCCTATTGACATCATCATCATCCTCATCATATAAACATGACTTGAAGAAAGAAAAAACAGGCAGAGGCCCAATTTTAGTGCTTCCTATTCTGTCCTCACTGCTTCTTCCCACCCTGCCGCCCACCTCCTCCCTCTCCCACTTGGGCTGCCCAACAGAAAGTAACAAGGGAGAAAAACAGTCGAGGAAATATTTCACACGAAAAAATTCCATGGCACCTTCTCTACAACACATGCACACACAAAGCAGCTTCAGCAAGAAACACAACCATCCAGCAAATCAAACAAACAAACAAACAACAAAAAAAGCCCAAATAATGAAGAAAGTGTGAACTGCTTAGCTCTGGTGTTCACTTACTTCTTGGCAGAGATTTGACCTAAAGAGGTTTGATGTGTGATTAGAAATGGACACTTCTTTATGTTTTTCTTTCTCTTTACCTTCTTTCCTTCCCTCCTTTTTTCTTCCTTTCTTTTCTCTCTGAGAAATGAATTATATTGAGAGCTTGCTGGAGCACAGATAAATGTGGGTTGACGTATTTGCAACCTGATTGCATTCTGCAGCGATGTATAGCGATGCATAGCTACAGTGAGTGATTCCACGGAGAGAGCGGGGGAGGGAGGGAAAAGCCCTCCTCAGATATGATAAGCAAAGCCGGGATGAATTGTGGGCTCTGTTCTCTGTTGTCCAAGGATGGCTAGCTGCTGCTGCACTAAAGGCCTTTATTCCCTGCCTGTGGGAAAGTGGTGGGCGAAGGCTGCATTCTCAGTTACACTGCACATGCATATTTTAATTAGCTGGATTAAAAACAAGACCGTAGCGTGTCCTTTAGCGGCATTCTACCCAGAAACAAAAGGTTTTCTTTCCTGGCCTCTGCACACAGCACAGAACAGCATTAATAATAAAAAAAAGGTCATGACAGTTCAAGATGAAAGGTCACACATGACAGAAACTCTATGTGAGGCGGACATCATGTTTATCTCTCTGATAAAGGAACTTTGTCCGCGCAGGTCAGCGCAGCATACCTCGGCAACAGGGAACCACAAACATACAGGGTGGTAAGGTGGTGGAGGGGGGAGTTTGGCAAACCAAGTTCAGTTGTGCAAATAAAGAGGGGGAAAAAGAGAGAATTGCTAGAGAGAATGTAAATTGAAAGGATCCACCTGTAAGAAAGCTAAAGAGGTTAAAAAAGAGCTTGAGGTGAAGCCTGGGGTGATGGCTGCACACCACAGCTTGGAGCTTGTCCAGCAGGAATGGGCATCCAGCCTGTGGTGAAACCCTTTGCCAACAGGCAGGGAAGGCCAGCTTGGGTCACTGGGCTATGGCCTTCCACAACACATTCCACTCACACATTGTCAGAGCCTGCACCTTTCTGCCCACAAAAATACTACAACGATACTTGTTTCTGGGTGAAGTTTCATGACTCCATCTAATTCCAGGAGCTCCCCAAACTGAGTGCTTGGGCTGAGATTAGGAGGTTTTATGCTGTATTTGGGCAGTACAGCAATTGATTGGGGGTTTTGTTCCTTTCTTATGTTTTGTTGGGGCTTTTTAATGGAGAGGCAGGTTTTTCTCAGCAAAGACCAAAGGAATCTGCATCTACTTCCAAAGGAGCATTAGTAGCTCTCTAAGCCACAGCCTCCAAGGATTTGCCCTGGAATGTACAGAACTGTTATCAGCAGGAGGGAGATGCAAGCCCTCCTCAGCTTCTCACAAGATCAGACAAAAAAAAGAGATTATGGCATTGCAAACCTTAGCTCGTGTAACACCTCCCTAGGGCTGGGTAGAGCCAGGGGAAGGATGATGAGGAGAATTTTGGGGAGGAGAGGTTCAGAGAGGAGAGGTTCGGAGATGAGAGGAGAGGTTTGGAGAGGTTTGGAGAGGTTTGGAGAGGAGAGGTTGGGAGGGGGGGAGGGAGGGGAGGGGAGGGGAGGGGAGGGGAGGGGAGGGGAGAGGAGAGGAGAGGAGAGGAGAGGAGAGGAGAGGAGAGGAGAGGAGAGGAGAGGAGAGGAGAGAGGAGAGGAGAGAGAGGAGAGGAGAGGAGAGGGAGAGGAGGAGGAGAGGAGAGGAGAGGAGAGGAGAGGAGAGGAGAGGAGAGGAGAGGAGAGGAGAGGAGAGGAGAGGAGAGGAGAGGAGAGGAGAGGAGAGGAGAGGAGAGGAGAGGAGAGGAGAGGAGAGGAGAGGAGAGGTCAAATATTCCTCCTCTGCTTTGAAATACTTGCTGGTTTTGGAAATGTACCCTTGAAAAACAGATATCAGTTTCTAAGTATATAATTCTGGGCAAAAATTCTATTATATTCTTGATAATGTTTTCATTAAATAATATTCACACAGCCCAGGCCAGGCATGACTGTGGACACATCAGGCTCCACAGCCTCTTTTATGAACCTGATCCATAAATAGGTCAATCAAGAAACAAAGAGTCTTTTTACCCTGAAAGGAACATTAAGCAAAGCACACAATCAAGTTCTCATAGTTCAGCAAGGTGCTGCCCATCAAATGACCACATTAATTAAGAGCACACGATTAGCCTGTAGCAAACCTGGGGCAAAATATGCATCCCCTTAAATGTCATTGAAATCAGTACTTGTCAGCTTCAGTAATTCAATCAGATGCCTGAGCTCTCAGAAACGTAAGGGCTAGTGCCAGAGAACAGAAACATCCTGGGTAAAACACTTTCATTTTGAGCAGCAATTCAGTGTAGTAGTTACCTACCAAACTGATAACACAGTGACTACAATGTCCCAAATATGCTGCTGCTGCTAGATCATGTGAAAATCATGCTCTAATCCAGTACCTGTAGGTAATTTTCTGTAATCTCAGCAATACAGCATGGCCTAATATAATTATTTTGTATGATGAGCTTTTCAAAGCTACTTGGCCTTCACTTCAGTTATCTTTAGAATACAAACCAAGACAAATCTGTAGCATGAATTGCCTAGTTCTGATTGATAGTGTTTCAGGCAGCAGTGGAGCCTCACACTGTGAGGGACAGTGTTACAAGGGATAATTGCAGTACCAGCTGCACAGTTAGCCCTAGAAGCGCAGAGCACCAGCTCACCAAACTTTCTCATGCTGTTGGACACTTCAAGCTTATCCAAACCCACCCACATTGCTCTGACTATGAAAACCTCCTGATATAGAAGCTGTAGGCCCATGGCTTGGACAGCAGCACTCTGTGCTGGGTTAGGAACTGGCTGGAGGATTGAGCCCAGAGAGTGGTGGTGAATGGTGCCACAGCCAGCTGGCAGCCAGGCACCAGTGGTGTGCCCCAGGGATCAGGCCTGAGCCCCATCTTCTTTAACATCTTCATTGATGATCTGGATGAGGGCATTGAGTCAGTCATCAGTAAATTTACAGATGACACCTAGTTGGGGGCAGGTGTTGATCAGTTAGAGGGTAGAAGGGCTCTTCAGAGGGATCTTGACCAGTTGGACAGATGGGCAGAGTCCAACAGGATGACATGCAACAAGTCCAAGTGCCAGGTGCTGCACTTTGGCCACAACAACCCCATGCAGAGCTACAGGCTGGGGTCAGAGTGGCTGGAGAGCTGCCAAACAGAAAGGGACCTGGGGGTACTGATTGACAGCCGGCAGAATGTGAGCCAGCAGTGTGCCCAGGTGGCCATGAAGGCCAATAGCATCCTGGCCTGCATCAAGAAGAGTGTGGCCAGCAGGAGCAGGGAAGTCATTGTGCCCCTTTACTCTGCACTGGTTAGGCCACACCTTGAGTCTTGTGTCCAGTTCTGGGCCCCTAAGTTTAGGAAGGATGTTGACTTGCTGGAACGTGTCCAGAGAAGGACAACAAAGTTGGTGAGAGGCTTGGAACACAAGCCCTATGAGGAGAGGCTGAGGGAGCTGGGGTTGCTTAGCCTGGAGGAGAGGAGACTCAGGGGTGACCTTATTGCTCTCTACAACTCCCTGAATGGAGGTTGTAGACAGGCAGAGGTTGGTCTCTTCTCCTAGGCAACCAGAACCAGAGCAAGATGACACAGTCTCAGGCTGCACCAGGGGAGGTTGAGGCTGGATGTTAGGAAGAATTTCTATACAGAGAGAGTGATTGCCCACTGGAATGGGCTGCCCGTGGAGGTGGTGGAGTCACCTTCATTGGAGGTGTTCAGGAGGAGACTTGATGGGGTGCTTGGTGCCATGGTTTAGTTGTTTAGGTGGGTTGGATTGGTTGATGGGTTGGATGCGATGATCTTGAAGGTCTCTTTCAACCTGGTGTATTCTATTGTATTGTATTGTATTGTATTGCATTGTAATGTGTCCAGAGAAGGGCAACAAGGCTGGGGAGAGACCTCGAGCACAGCCCTATGAGGAGAGGCTGAGGGAGCTGGGGTTGCTTAGCCTGGAGAAGAGAAGGCTCAGGGGAGACCTTATTGCTGTCTACAATGACCTGAAGGGAGGTTGTAGCCAGGAGGGAGTTGGTCTCTTCTCCCAGGCAACCAGCACCAGAACAAGAGGACACAGTCTCAAGCTGCACCAGGGGAAGTTTAGGCTGGAGGTGAGGAGAAAGTTCTTCACAGAGAGAGTTGTTGGCCATTGGGATGTGCTGCCCAGGGAGGTGGTGGAGTCATCGCCCCTGGAGGTGTTCTAGAAGGGATTGGATGTGGCACTTGATGCCTTGGTCTAGTAGTCATGAGGTGTTGGGTGACAGGTTGGACTTGATGATCTTTGAGGTCTTGTCCAACCTTACTGATTCTATGATTCTCTGATTCTATGAATACACTCTCCTCCATTTTACAAGGTTTAGAATGAACTCCATCCTCATCATGAAAAAATTTGCCACAGAAACCAAAGGGAGTTTTATGCTCACGTTAGTTTAGTATGCTTATGTGACCTACAGCACCTTGTGTTTGTATCTCAACACTTCTCTGCTTTTCACCCTTTTATCCAAATGGGCTTTTGACTCACAAAAGATCTTAGTTACTTCTTCAAAGCTGTAGGAGACACTCCATCAGGAAAGAGAGCTGAAGCTGCCCTTTCCAGAACCTCAGCTTGTGTGAAATAGCCTGTAGTTCAAAACTGGCAACAAGTTCTGAGGAGGAAATAACCCAGTTTTGTGAGCTTTAAAACATATCCATTTTAGTACCCACTTGGTAGAAGAACAGAATGAGAGAAGAATCCAAATGTGAAAGAGGTGAACAAACTAATGGTTCTGCTAGCTTCTGGTCACTGAGGCAAACGGAGTTCCTGTTGACTCCTTGCAGAATTACCGAGGTTTGACTCTGACACTAAATAAACTCAACAAGACCAGCAAGAAATGAGTCTGAAACTGTGCATACTACTAAACTGGTCCATGGCATTGTTTTGGTCCAAGCCTGCTTGTATCCTTCCAGACAATGCCAAAGCTCAACTTGGGTATCACCCTGGGTCAGGAACCTTATGCAATAGGTAGGTTGGATGTGGCCACTGTGACTTAGAAGAGTAAGAGAGTTTAGCTGTGAATGCAAGCTCTTTCATGCCCAGCTGTCCTCCAGGAAAAGCCTCTGACTAATTTTATTTAATAGTTCAGATGTAGTCAGTCTTTCTTTCCTTTTCACTCTTGCCGAAGCCAGTAGTCAGTCCTCAGCCCAAGTGCAGTCAGTGGGATATGGCGTTGAGCAGGGTGATAGGAGCAACACGGCTTGGCCATGGATGGAGCTCTCATAAATGTAACACATGTCATTATACTCCAAAGAATAGCACTGTTATTTGGGGGGTGTGCATGTGTGTACTGAAGGAGACATAGAAGTAACAAACCAATCACAATATCAAATGATAAAAACAACTGAAGAATGAATAGGTGAATCTGTTTCATTTATTCAGGGGCTGTTCTGTTACTGTAAAGCTGCCTGCACAATAAATAAATATATATCCAGCTAGTCCTTTTTGTAAATATGAACTGTGGTATTATGGAAATTCCAGGTACATTGTTAACAATATTAAAAATAGAAACTCCTCCTTCAAGCATTGCACAAAACTCAGTGTGTTCTAGATGGAAGAAAACCACATTTTAAACAAAACCTTTCCCATTTAAAGTGATAATGATCAATATGTGGCTTATATGTAGCATGTAGCAGCTGCAACAACACTCATATCGCAGTGTGTCTGGGCTTAGGCGGAGCAAGGGAAGTGCTGAAAGCAGTAGCATTTCTCATGGATCTGCTCCAGATCCCACAGACGTCAGGGAGAATCTACTCTCCATGCTTGCTTTCACACTTAGGCAGCACAGCTAATGTTGAGCAAACAAACCACAGCTATGCAGCTCTCTCAGCAAGCCAGGGACATAAGAAAAAATGTATATCACTTCCCTAAAGTCAGGATTTTGGGGGAGGAAAGGAAGGGAACTAGAGAGGTTGCACCACAGCTGTCTGGATCCTTCAGCAGTCTTGAAGCTTCCAAGATCCACCAGATAAAGAACCATGGCGGAGGTTGTTTTTCTAAGGAGACAAGGGACTAAGGTTTTGTTAGTATCCTTAATAGGATGTTGCAAAACATTGTCCCTGCTAGAAATACTCATTGCACAATAGTGTAGACAGGCAGAGGTTGGTCTTCTCTCCCAGGCAGCCAGCACCAGAACAAGAGGACACAGTCTCAGGCTGAGCCAGGGGAGGCTGAGGCTGGATGTTAGGAAGAAGTTCTATACAGAGAGAGTGATTGCCCATTGGAATCAGCTGTCCAGGGAGGTGGTGGAGTCACCTTCATTGGAGGTGTTCAGGAGGAGACTTGATGGGGCGCTTGGTGCCATGGTTTAGTTGTTTAGGTGGGTTGGATTGGTTGATAGGTTGGATGTGATGATCTTGAAGGTCTCTTCCAACCTGGTCTATTCTATTCTATTCTATTCTATTCTATTCTATTCTATTCTATTCTATTCTATTCTATTCTCTCATACTAATTTTGTCATTTAGCTTCCATTGGTGGAGGGAGTCCTGGTTTACATCATTGCTTCAGAGCAGGTTTAAAGCCCTGTTGTACAATAGCAAAGCTGATGCCAGATCTTTGGGAGCACAGCCTGTTTGCATTGTGTGTGTGACACTACTATCACTTCTGAGGCTCTGAAGAAAATATGTATTAATTTTTGATCCATGAGCTCTCAATGCGCACTTGCAGCCCGGAAAGCCAATCAGAGCCTGGGCTGCAGCAGGAGAAGTGTGGCCAGCAGGGCCAGGGAGGGGATTCTCCCCCTCTACTCAGCCCTGCTGAGACCCCACCTGGAGTACTGCCTCCAGTTCTGGAGCCCCTATTCCAAGAGGGATCTGGAGGTGCTGGAACGTGTCCAGAGAAGGGCCACGAGGATGATCAGAGGGCTGGAGCACTTCTCCTATGAGGACAGACTGAAGGAGTTGGAGCTGT
This sequence comes from Colaptes auratus, assembly GCA_015227895.2. NCBI lineage: Eukaryota > Metazoa > Chordata > Aves > Piciformes > Picidae > Colaptes > Colaptes auratus. Next base: position 2,262,836 of record CM037640.1, read on the forward strand.
TCAGTCTGGAGAAGAGAAGGCTCCGAGGTGACCTCATTGTGGCCTTCCAGGATCTGAAGGGGGCCTACAAGAAGGCTGGGGAGGGACTTCTCAGGCTCTCAGCTAGTGATAGGACTAGGGGGAATGGAATGAAGCTGGAGGTGGGGAGATTCAGGCTGGAGGTGAGGAGGAAGTTCTTCCCCATGAGAGTGGTGAAGCCCTGGAATGGGTTGTGCAGGGAGGTGGCTGAGGCCCCATCCCTGGAGGTGTTTAAGCCCAGGCTGGATGAGGCTCTGGCCAGGCTGACCTAGTGTGGGGTGTTGGAACTAGCTGATCCTTGTGGTCCCTTCCAACCCTGACTGATACTACGATACTACGATCCATAGAGACCAGATTTTCAAGGAACTATTTAGGTTACTAACTTGTTACCTTCCTTTTACAATGAAATATCAGTTATGGGGTGATATTTTTCTATTCTTTTTGTGATTTGTCATTTGCCCAGGTCATCCTGGGGTTTCAACCCGAATGTATAGATCAGAGATTTACAGAGTCCATATTTGTTTGTATTTTTGGTTGGAACAGACACTGTCACCTGGAAATCTCAGCATGGAAACCCAGCAATAAAACAAACAGAAATAGTTCTTTTAGAAGCTGCTTGGAATTTAGTTTGTCTCTCCTAAATGTGGTTTTAAAGCCTGAACACAATAGACTACCTTTTATTCAGAGGCTGACATGCACCACCATAGGAGATCTCCTGTGCCGCTTCTCACCACAATGACTTCCTAGTTTAGAGTAGATGGGAGAAAACTTTGGCTACAGGATTGTGTTCTTAGCTTCACTCATGTTGACACAAAATATTTTTGCTGTGGGAAATCTAAGCAAACCGAATGTGCTAAGCTTGCAATCTATTTCACTGCGAGGTAGATACAACTCTGCCTGGTGCAAAGCTCCTTCAGGAGCTCCAGCTCATGTGTGCTGAGGACACGGAGAAGCACATGTGCTTTTGATTTTGCTCTGCTTTCTCTCTCAAATTGCCAGAGCTTGCCTTTCATAGCTTTTAGTAGCTGGTCTGCCACTGCAAAGCTGTAGAAGGATTTTATCTTCTTTGTAAACGAGCCCTTATCTTCTTATCCAGTGCCATGGCTATGTTCTTGGGAGAATAAATCAGCCAGGCTCCTCCCTTCTCTTTCTCCATGAAACAATTGGAAGTGAGATAGAAGCATCAGGAGTGCAGTGCAATGGTGAAAAGAAGGATCTCTTTCCTGAGAAATGTCTTCATTTCTCATTTCCCAGCAGCAAAAACCCTAAACCAATGATCTTTCCAGAGCATGCAAGACTGCTAGCCCCAAGATTTGTATGCATAGTGCAAAGCTTTGATACAATAATGATACAATAATAATACAATGATACAATACACCAGGTTGAAAGAGACCTTCAAGATCATCGTGTCCAACCCATCAACCAATCCAACCCACCTAACCAACTAAACCATGGCACCAAGCACCCCATCAAGTCTCCTCCTGAACACCTCCAATGAAGGTGACTCCACCACCTCCACAGGCAGCACATTCCAATGGGCAATCACACTCTCTGTATAGAAATTCTTCCTAACATCCAACCTAAACCTCCCCCTGGCACAGCCTGAGACTGTGCCCTCTTGTTCTGGTACTGGCTGCCTGGGAGAGGATTCCAACATCTGCCTGGCTACAACCTCCCCTCAGGTAGTTGTAGACAGCAAGAAGGTCACCCCCTGAGTCTCCTCTTCTCCAGGCTAAGCAACCCCAGCTCCCTCAGCCTCTCCTCATAGGGCTTGTGTTCCAAACCCCTCACCGACTTCGTTGCCCTTCTCTGGACACACTCCAGCAAGTCAACCTCCTTCCTAAGCTGAGGGGCCCAGAACTGGACACAGGACTCGAGGTGTGGCCTAACCAGTGCAGAGTACAGGGGCAGAATGACCTCCCTGCTCCTGCTGGCCACACTCTTCCTGATGCAGGCCAGGATGCCATTGGCATTCTTGGCTTCCTGGGCACACTGCAGGCTCATGTTCAGCCTACAATCAACCAGCACCCCCAGGTCCCTCTCTGCCTGGCCGCTCTCCAGCCACTCTGACCCCAGCCTGTAGCACTGCCTGGGGTTGCTGTGGCCAATGTGCAGAACCCGGCACTTGGATGTGTTCAATCTCATGCCCTTGGCCTCTGCCCATCTGTCCAGCCTGTTGAGGTCCCTCTGCAGAGCCTCTCTGCCCTCCAGCAGATCAACTACTGCCCCCAGCTTGGTGTCATCCGCAAATTTACTGCTGATGGACTCAATGCCCTCATCCAGATCATCAATAAAGATGTTGAAGAGCATGGGGCCCAGCACTGATTCTTGAGGCACACCACTAGTGACTGGCCTCCAGCTGGATGTGGCACCATTCACTACCACTCAGTTTGTTAACCTCTTGTCACTTGTCTCACAATCTCTGTTTCATCAGGCTATATTTTATACATTCAAAGTGTGAAATATAGCCTTAAGCTAGGAAATAGGTTCAAGAAGAGGCTTGATGGGGTGCTTGGTGCCACGGTTTAGTTGTTTAGTTGTTTAGGTGGGTTGTATTGTACTGTATTGTATTGTATTGTATTTAGGTGGGTTGGATTGGTTGATGGGTTGGACGTGATGATCTTGAAGGTCTCTTCCAACCTGGTGTATTGTATTGTATTGTATTGTATTGTATTGATTGTAGCTGAGCTATGCTTGGTATAACTGAGTGATACTAAACTTCAAGCATAAATTCCTTGGCCCATATCCAGTAACACTACCTGAAATGGAATGGAGATGTCTGATTCTGAACTCAGACTGCAACTTGGACCATTTTCTGCCCACACAGTCTAAAGACATGAGAATCCCTAAGTGACTACAGGCCTTCCTCTTGGACCTGGAAGTTCCCATGACATTTCCCCAGGGAAACAAGAGAGATGACTTACTTATCAGATAATGGTAGATAGCTTCTGGATCTTTCTCTTGGGAATAATTTGGTAGTTTTTGTTACACTGTTACTGAAAACAGGAAAGTATAATGCCAAGAACCAGAACCTTAGAACATCTATAATCTCCACTTTTTCAATATGGTCTTTACTTGATGTTTTATTCCTTGGAATGTAGTTTTAACATAAATTCTCAGGGGGCTGAGGCACTTAATATTGACCATTGGCTGGCTGGAAGAGACTTCTCCCTCCGAAGCACTGAGGCATTTTCATTCCACTGTAGGATGAGGTTTCCACTCAGGTATGAGGTTTATGTTGTCTAAACTGCTCTGCATAGGACATAAATCCCTCTGAATTCAGGTAACATGGCCCTTGGTGTCCATGGAACAGAATAATAGTTTAATTTTTTTACAATGGAACTTTAAACTTCATTAAATCATCATCCTAACCATCAGTAGCAGCCAGACAGCACACAGGATGTCAGAAGTCCTTTGTGAGGGAAGGGAGAACAATGCAGAGGATTTCATGCTGTCATTTCACAAGTTCACAGTGAATACTGAGTATGTCTCTCATCTCCTCACCTCCACAAAGCATAGCAGAAGGAAGAGAGCTACAAGGTGCGACAAGGATTACTAGACATGTAGGAAAGCTTCTCTACATGGAGAGTTTAGGTCACAGGGGACTCCTCAGTTTGTAAAAAAGATGCCATTGGCCTTCCTGGCCACGTGGGCACACTGCTGGCTCGTGTTCAGCCTACCATCAACCAGCACCCCCAGGTCCCTCTCTGCCTGGCCGCTCTCCAGCCACTCTGACCCCAGCCTGTAGCACTGCCTGGGGTTGCTGTGGCCAATGTGCAGAACCCGGCACTTGGATGTGTTCAATCTCCTGCCCTTGGCCTCTGCCCATCTGTCCAGCCTGTCAAGGTCCCTCTGCAAAGCCTCTCTGCCCTCCAGCAGATCAACTCCTTAGTGTTGTCCAAAGTTATCTATATTAGCATAGAAGTTTTGCATACAGATGGAAAGGAAAAATCGACACGTTTAAGAAATTGTGGCACCCAGATCCAGTTTCTCACTGTTGGTGACATCTGGAACCCATGTAATGATTAGTGTTATTACTTACATGTTGTGTGGCAATTCAATACAAATTGATGAGTGTGTGCAAAAATTGCTCAGAATACAGCTTCTGATTTCTGATTCCCAACTACATTGTAATGTTAAGGAATTTATTCACGCTGCTTGGTTCTAGCCCTTGTTTATGTGGTGGAAAAACCATAAAAGAGCCATCAAAAAATGTGAGGAAAAGTTCAAGGAAAGTACACTGGGCTTAGCAGGGTGGGTTTTTGGTTTTGTTTTGTTTTCTCAAACAGAGGTCCCAAAGAGCAAAGGCAGCCCCAGAATTTTTGGAGCTCCAGCCCATAAGCCTCCATTGCTGCATGAAGGGGAAAATGATGGAGAGGAAAGGGAAGACGTCCTGGCCTGGGCCAAAGGGGTGCATTTAAAGGTTTTCACTTAGCTTACACTCTGTCTGCCAGGCAACCCTACCACCAAGCACTCTGTTGCTGCTGCTTCAGTTTCTGTTTCATCTAGGTGGTAAGGAGCTTTCTGTTTATCACGGGGGAAATCTGGGTTTGGCAGACTCAGCAAAAGCACATTTCACCTTCTCTGGGAAACATAAACAGCCCCGCAGCCAGCCAGCACTGCCAGCTAGTGTAACAGCAGAGAAAGCTCACCTCCTGGGCGGCATGTACCGATGAATAGCAAAATAATTAGTTTGAAAAAGCTCATCCATTTATCCTGCTAGATCAAAAGCCGCCTTTGTTTTATTTTATAGGTAGTTAGGGACCTCGTTTCCCATTTAGATTATGAAAAAAAAAAAATAAAACATGCTGCCCTGCAAAGCCCCAGCAATTTCTAAAGCCTTCAGAGAGGGAGCAGTAGTTTCAGCCTTCTGTTTGTGCGATTCCAATACGTGTATTTACATGTCAATGCTACCCTTTCACCCGCGAGCCACCTACTCTTGCAGCCAGCAGAAAGAGAGCATTCACGGTGTAATGTCTTTATGAGGACAGATCTTATACTTAATTTCATACGGGAGCCAAACTCTTATAGCACATTTTTGTGAGATTAAAAGGACAACATTAGTGTAGTGGCTCAGCAGCCAGATCACTGCTCTGTCACACAGGAGATGTGGGCTCAAAGGGATGGCAGGCAACTTAGCAGGGAAGTGCGTGATTGAAACTGCAGCCAGGGAAAGATTCAGGCTCCTACTCCGAATTGTTTAACTGCCCCTCCCTTGGGCCAGCCAGAACCACCCTCCCTCCAGTTCCTTACTGGAAACTGTGCCCAGCTGCTGCCCCCACACAGGGAGCTGCGAGGAGATGGGCATGAGACCTCAGCACTTTCAACCCTCTGCATTAGCTTACATTTGCACAACAGGCAGGGGGTTCAAGATGGAGAAGGAATACTTTTTCATAGGTATTTTCAGACAAAGGCTCTTCAATTGTCCATTTTCAGTCAGTGCCCATATACTGAAACCTAGTGTGTTCAGGTTGCCTGTGCTTGTGGCATTTGGGTGTCTGGACTGCCCAACTTGTGAGCAGGTGGCACCTGAGATTCTTAGTAGAGGTACAACATGAAAATAATACCGACAGCTTGGACCCTGCTATGTCAGGGCAGAGTCTCACAGGAGGCTGAAGTGCACTAAGTGCTCTAAATGAAGGGATTTTTTTTTTCTCAAGAGGGAAAAAGTCTCAGTTCATTTAAGCTAAATAAGTTGAAAAATTAATTAGTTAAGCACAGGCTTCACTAATTTGCTGTGTCTCACTGTGCCCCCACTCAACCACAATAAAGTGTCATGGATTGTCAGAATATTTTTTTCTCAGCTAGAATCATGGCTGCCTGTGAGAGACAGCAGGCTTTGGCTTCCTGTCACCTCCAGACAGCAACAAATATAGTTTGGAACACGGCTTTAAGATGGCTGCATCAGGGACTCTTGGTTGTGTGCGTGTGTTTTCAGCACTGCTGATTACCAGAGCTGCATTCTTTTTGAGATGCTGCTCCGAGGGCACAGTGACAGGAGGTATTGCTGCAGAGTGACATTCAAATGCTTAATAACATGATCATTTTCTCCTTGGATCTTATAGTCTAAGTACAAGCCACGTTATTTTCCCATTCTTTACAAGCTGTGTGATGCAAGACAGAGGAGTCAGTGTGTGCCACAAGTGGAAGCACCAACGTCAGGCAGCCCCACTTCCCTCAATTCCCCTTCTCTTGATACGGAATATGTGTTTCTTTGTGGCAGCAAGCACATGCAAACTGAGGGGAAATAGCCTATTATTTTAGGAGGTGCAGGACCAAGCACCTGGAGCAGTGAAATACTTGGAAGGCACTTCTGTAAATGTTTAAGGCAGCAATATATTAAACAATTATGAGGTGTTGGTATTTCTATGCTCAAGAGCATTTAAAACAAGGAAGTCTCCTTGAAAGGCACCGGAGCAGAATGTGTATGGTCATGCTGTTTAAAAGAAAGATTTAAAGTAACCTGAAAATTATTAACAGTGGAAAGTGCCTGCTTCAAGATGCTTGAAAGAAAACAAATACAAGAATTGGAAACTTCTCTGCAGTTTTAGTTCTGAGGTAATTACAGCAGGCTTCTGCTTTAATCGTCTGTTTCAGAGCAGCCCTTTAGATTGACAAGGGAAAAAAAGTACTAAAAATTAGAGAGTTCCTGGAATCTTCTGGAGCTGAAAATTTATACAGATGGTCTGCAACATATTTGTATATAAAGTGCCCAATTGTTGATGGGTTTCCAACTACTATTATTGTAGCATAGTAAGAAGGTAGCCACTGGGCAGTTAGCACTGAGCAACTCTTGTCACTGAGCCTTCCCCTCTTGGCTGCATCCCCACTTGCCCAACGAGCAGTTTTGGTCTCCCAGAGGAGAAACAAAGGTTGCTTTGGAGAAGCTGGGAAGCCTAAGAACACCATGTAGATTCAGAACTAGATAGGAGGTATTGTGCAGAGGCCATGCCCATTACTCATCCACTGGCAACGGGTGCTCTTCCTTTTGTCTGGGAAGACGGTAAACTTTCAATGCCATCTGAAAACAGAAGGCCTTTCACAGTAGGCAAGAACTCTGCCATCTCAATCATGTGAAAATATTGTAAACACTTTCCCAGCCCCCATTCAGCTGTCCAAAAACCAGAGCTAGAAAACCCCAAACAAAACAGGAAGGAAAGAAAAGGACGTGTTGTGCACTTTGTTTGAATTTATATTTTTTACTCTGAATAGGAATTTTGTTTGGAATTTTCTTTTTTGCCCCCTCTCAACGTCAGTGAGCAGGGCTAACTAGCTATTGTATAGAAAAGGCAGCTAAATGTCTGTTTATGTTTTAGTCAGAGGGAAGAAAACACTCCCGTGCCCAGCAGCTTTGCTCAGCAGGGCTTCTCTCGTATTTCCTTACAGCCTCTGCAAGAATAGATTTTCCAATGTTCCAGAGGTTTTGGTTCTTTCATTTCTTAGGTTGGCCCACCCCTGTGAACTCCTTCCAGAAGGGTCTTACCTCTCCAAACAACACAAGTGTTTTGTTATGTACACAATAATGTGTACAGAGTGGCAAGGAGTTCATGAAGAAGATGTTCAGAGAATACCTGCATGGGTGTGTATATATGTGTTTACATGTCTACCAGGCACACAACACATGAAAAGGCATACATGGCATTTGCACAAAATTCTTACACTACTCATATTGCCTGCACAGGTTGTGCTGATGCAGTGTACTTTGGACAACTACAGACAGTTGTCTCTACAGGTGATTTCAGTGCCTCATATGGTCACGTGAAAGCCATGGCCTTCCCTCCTGTAAAGAAGATCTGTTCATTCTCCTGGAGAGACCACACAAACCACACAAAATTGCATAGTAAATTTGAACCACAGTACACATTAGTGCCCTGATTCTTCAGTGTTTGACGTATGAGGTTTGTTTTTAGTTTGGCCAACATCAACCCTGCTAGAAGGGCAAAGCAAAATAAATGTACTAGTAGGAAATACACACTGTGTAGAAATATATAGAACTCTTGTGTAGAAATCCTTGTTCTAGAACAAGATTTTTGGTCCAGATTAGTCCCCAATTCAATTCTGAAGAGAGCATAATGAGGTAAGCCTGGAAGTATTCCTTCTCCGTCAGAGCAATACACCCTGCTCCTAATCTAGGACAGGGTCAGCTTCATTCACCAGTGACTGCCAGAGGGATGTACCACTACTATCTTGGAGGGTGTGGTAGTTTAGGCTGGGTGCCTTCTGCTGCTACCACACAAGATTGGTGCCACAGTTTAGTTGTTTAGTTGTTTAGGTGGGTTGTATTGTACTGTATTGTATTGTATTTAGGTGGGTTGGATTGGTTGATGGGTTGGACGTGATGATCTTGAAGGTCTCTTCCAACCTGGTGGTGTACTGTATTGTATTGTATAGTATTGTATTGTATTGTATTGTATTGTATTGTACCTTTGGTGCCCCAGGTATGCAGCACAGTGGGTGGACACAGGAGCTGCGTATTTCATACCCATAATGTCCTGCTCCCTATAAATCCATCTGCAAGGTCTCACACTTCCTCTTTCTTCTTTTGCAGCTCCCGTGGGAGATGCTCCCTATCAGGTAATGGAAGGGGAGTTATCTCAAGGCCTCTTGGGCCTGGCTAGGCCTAATGCCAGGATGAGAAGGGGAAAGGGCAATCTCAGACCTGGCCAACTGAGATTAGCCTAACAGTGGAGGGGGGGAAGAAAGAGCCCTTGGGGGGGTTGGGTGTACCCACAGGTAGGGAGAAGGGAAATGCTGGGATGTTTCTGGGTGTGCCTTGGGTTTCTTTTGTCACTGTGCTTGTAGTTCTCTGTAAAACACTCACTGCTTTTCCATTTAAACATTCCATCCCTTCTGCAGTCTGTTTGTGTGAGTCTCATCATTTTTCTGCCCCGGTGGGAGGCAAGGGAGGATCTGCCTCAAACTACCACAGAGGGTACTTCTTCTAAGTGTTTATTAAAAGGTGTACATTGATGGAAGTCAGTCCCTGACAGCCCAATGCAAGCTGACTGCTACATACAGGGGGGGAAGCTCTCCTACCTGATTTCCCTGCCCTCTGCTGTAGACTATGGCAGTTTGCTGGCTGAAAAGGAAATTTTTAATTAAGCAGAGGGATATAAATTTTGTCTTAATATTCCTTTCTCCCCACCTCACTTTATAGAAAGAAGCTGCAATAAACTAGAATTTTATAAAACTGCAAATAAAATCCTTTACCAAAATGGACACCAAGGTATGGATGTAGAAGTACATGGAAGGTTTATGAGAGTAAAGGGCAAAAAGGGGGGGAAAGGAAAAGAAAAATCCCAATAGGGGTAAATATAAAGAGGGATAAATAAAGATCCCCAATCAGGATAAATAAACAAATAAATCCAAAAGTGCAAATCTTTCTCAGTCTTCACAAAACAAAAATTACAAACAGAGAGGTTAGCAGTACAGTCCCATGCTGACAGAGACATCATGCTTGGTTCACTGCTCTGGGGCAAGGCAGCCTCGTGAGAATTACTCCTGAGGCTCATCTTCTGACTTTCTGTGTAAAATACTTCAAGTCATACATGGGAATGAGATGCCTCTTGGCTTTGATCCTTGGTGCAAGGGTAACTAAGCATTAAGTGGCTTCCTGGCCTTTCAGAGAGCCTCCTTCACAACTAAACACCGGACTCTCTGAACTCTGTGACTAGCATCTTAAGTGTTGTATGGGATAAAGGCAGATCTGTGCAGTTTTTAGTTTTGTCATTGTTCCACACCTAAGAATTATTCATTCTGATCACAGAATTAGGTCCATTTTCTTTCCCCCCCACTACTTCTCCTATCCTCACCATTCCCAATTCCAGAATGGTGTGGGCAGAGGATTTTTTTTAGCTAAGTGCTGGAGTGGCTGTTAAGGATTGTTTCACTTTGGTTTTAAATACAATACTCCACATTCCAGACATTTCCAACAGACACAGTGGTTTGGAACTCAAGAGCACTGCAAGGGATTAAATTTGGGTCTGGCTCTGAACGATTGCAAAATACTTAGAAGAACTTCTTGATTTTTCCTCTCTAAGATGACCCAAACCTGAGGGCTAAGCTATGGAGATATTTGTTAACCATTTGGGGCTAGAAGCAACAGCCCTGGGGAAAGTTTTGTTCTATGGGAATAACTGTGGGGTTTGTGCTCAGTGCCCAAATAAGAGCTATGAACTGCAAATATACATTTATAGAGGACACCAGTGATACCAACCAAACAATATTACACTGGCTGAGAAGCATGCTGATTTTACATTCCTCCTAAACTGATCAGTTGTGAAATTGTTAATAGCAGTGGTCATTAAATTGTCCTTGCTTCTGACATCAAGTTAAAAACTAATTCAAAGTACAGGCAGTGGGTGGCAAGGATTGCTCATCATGCCTCATCCCTCAGCTGTCAATGGCACATGAATTCTGAAAAGAAGGTGAGAAAACAAGGATGAAGATATCCCATATCAGGGTGAGGGATGCATACTTACATGCTCATGGTCTGGGAAGGCAGCACTCCTACAGAGAGGTTGCTACAAAGGTTCCATGCTCAGAATATTCACTCTGGCTGGGAAATGTACATAAACAGCACAGACAGAAAAATCTGAAGGAGTCCTGGGGCTTTGCCTCTTCCTTTAAGTAAAATCTTGCTGCAAATCTGGAGACAGTCCTGAGCATGCTATGACTTAATCAAACATCACTGAAATATCATTTTTCCAAAGGAAAACCAAACAAACCCAAACAATATTATGACATACGAGCTACTAAAAACCCCTGGTTTGCCTCTTGTCTTACAGGAGTTGAGAAAGAGTACTCTCAGGTCTTACAGCTTTAGATAGGACAGTGAGGAGAAAAAAAGAGCTATCCAGACCTTGAATAGGATTGTACCTGAGTTACCCCACAGCAAACTCCTGGCCAAGCTGTCAGCCTGAGGCTTGGACAGCAGCACTCTGAACTGGGTTAGGAACTAGGGTAGAAGGGCTCTGCAGAGGGACCTTGCCAGGCTGGAAAGATGGGCAGAGTCCAACATGGTGGCATTCAACAAGTCCAAGTGCCAGGTGCTGCACTTTGGCCACAACAACCCCATGCAGGGCTACAGGCTGGGGTCAGAGTGGCTGGAGAGTAGCCAAACAGAAAGGGACCTGGGGGTACTGGTTGACAGTTGGCTGAACAGAGGCCAGCAGTGTGCCCAGGTGGCCAAGAAGCCAATGGCATCCTGGACTGCATCAAGAACACTGTGGCCAGCAGGAGCAGGGAGGTCATTCCAGGGAAGTCAGGCCTGGTTAGGCCACACTTTGAGTACTGTATCCAGTTCTGGGCCCCTCAACTTAAGAAGGACATTGAGACTCTTGAATGTGTCCAGAGAAGGGCAACAAGGCTGGGGAGAGACCTCGAGCACAGCCCTGTGAGGAGAGGCTGAGGGAGCTGGGGTTGCTTAGCCTGGAGAAGAGGAGGCTCAGGGGAGACCTCATTGCTCTCTACAACGACCTGAATGGAGGTTGTAGCCAGGAGGGGGTTGATCTCTTCTCCCAGGCAACCAGCACCAGAACAAGAGGACACTGTCTCAGGCTGCACCAGGAGAGGTTTAGGCTCGAGGTGAGGAGAAAGTTATTTGCAGAGAGAGTTGTTAGCCATTGGGATGTGCTGCCCAGGGAGGTGGTGGAGTCACCATCCCTGGAGGTGTTCAAGAGGGGATTGGACGTGGCACTTGGTGCCATGGTTTAGTAGTCATGGGGTGTTGGGTGACAGATTGGACTTGATGACCTTTGAGGTCTCTTCCAACCTTATTGATTCTATGATTCTATTTTAGTAGAGTTTTAAATGTCCTCTGATTCTCTTTCTTTTTCTCTTTCAGCCCCAAATCCTACTTCTCCGTTTGTAGTCCAATTGTCTCATTTCAGCTGGTCTCAGGTGTCTGCAGAGGTTGTGGAACATCACAGTTCTCAGATACTCATATTTATCAAAATATGTGCCACCTGAAAATCTCAGCTCTTGACACATATGAGCTCTATATACACATATGAGCTCTGTGTACACAGAATTATGGAATGTACTGCTCAGTGCATGTCCTGCTATGCCCTCAAAGATGGACTGAGTTTAGCAGGTGACTAATCTACAAGAATTAACTGCAGGTTGATGCTTCACAACTTGAGCATTTATTTCATTTAGTACAAAAGCTATAACAAGTTATGGCTTTTTGGGGAATCTGTTCATGATAGATGTTGTTTCACTCTAATTGTTTTGCCACACAAAACATGTAAATACTGTCACAAGAGAGAGCACGAGTGTTCTGGTGGGTCTCTCAAGACTTTCTGGATCACAAACCCAAGCAAAGATAAAAATCTTCCTGAAGCACAGTGCCCAGCCAGACTACACAGTCCGAGGTGACCTCATTGTGGCCTTCCAGTATCTGAAGGGGGCCTACAAGAAGGCTGGGGAGGGACTTCTCAGGCTATCAGGGAGTGATAGGACTAGGGGGAATGGAATGAAGCTGGAGGTGGGGAGATTCAGGCTGGAGGTGAGGAGGAAGTTCTTCCCCATGAGAGTGGTGAAGCCCTGGAATGGGTTGTGCAGGGAGGTGGTTGAGGCCCCATCCCTGGAGGTGTTTAAGCCCAGGCTGGCTGAGGCTCTGGCCAGCCTGATCTAGTGTGGGGTGTCCCTGTCCATGGCAGGGGGGTTGGAACTAGCTGATCCTTGTGGTCCCTTCCAACCCTGACTGATTCTATGACACTATGAAACTATACAATGATGTTAGGTAGTAGTGAGTCTCTTCATAAGGCACAGAGTTCTACTGGGTAGGGCATAAGAGACCAGTCCACGATTTCCCAAGGCAAATCTTGCCTCGAATCCACCTCCCCCTTCTGCCCCTCACATTCCCTCTACACAGCTTATGATGCCTGCTGCTCCAAAACATCTATATTTTCCCTCAACTCTGTCAGAGAGATGTAAGACAAGTCTAAACACAGATGTCAAGTTCTAAAATCAGCATCAAAGCTCAGTAAAAGCAAGAAGGAAAAACAATATGCTTTGTTAAACAATGCTGCCTCAGCTCTCCAAGGGGGATACAATGAAAGCAAACACCTTCTTTGAGTTTTGTATATGGCAAGCATGACCTAATATCCTCAGTCAGAACCCCACTGTTTATGAGGTGATGAGAAAAGAATACAGCTCCCTCTTGTCAGTAGGACATCCCCACTGCCCTGCAGGACATGTTTGTGTTATACTTCAAATGTGTTGCATCTTCTAGAAAAGCAGAACGTGCACTGTGCACTCCCGAGCCGTCGCCGCTCTCGGTGACCGTACGGGTCTGCCAAGGTCACAGAAAACACTCTTTTACACCAGAAGTCTTACCTTAGGCTGTTTCACTCCTCCACAGCAACCTCAAAGGATTTAAACAGAATTATGAAATCAGAGAAGGAAATACTTTTATGTTTGGAGACCCTGGTATTTCTAAACATTTCTTGCTTCTTTCCTTCCCCGTTGACATCAATTTCCAGTCTTTGAGTCATGTGAATTGGTTTAAAAGTTACTTCTCAGGATAAAAATGTTTGCAGGCTACATCACCACCACTCCCTGCATAGTTAATGCTTCTGCTGCACTGCTATGTATGTGAACAGTGGATGGGATGGGATGGGATGGGATGGGATGGGATGGGATGGGATGGGATGGGATGGGATGGGATAGAACAGAACTAACCAGGTTGGAAGAGACCTTCAAGATCATCACATCCAACCTATCATCCAACACCATCTAATCAACTAAACCATGGCACCAAGCACCCCATCAAGTCTCCTCCTAAACAACTCCAATGACTCCATATGTAGTTATATATTTGTGTGTCACATATTCATTTTTCCCCCTACATATGTCAGCTGTATTTTATTCTTTTACATTTAATAGACTTCAGTTTTGATGCTTAGGATGAAGCCTTATGAGAATCTGACAGAATCTTCTATTTAATGTAAGCTACAGAATTCACCACTTCATTGACATCCTAATTTCAGTCCATTTCTTTAAACTGTAACTGAAAAGCTTATATTGGAAAGTCCACTTCTCTCAGTTGAGCAGCCAGGGAGGGAAGTTTAAGGCTGACATCAGAGACACCTAGCATCTCTTTTTCAGGAATCTGGGGCAAGCCTTGTCCTCTCCAGAGCCTCCCCAAAGCTTTCTTGGTTTGGTATTTTTGTTTGTTTTATTGGGGGAGGGAGGCTTGGTTGGTTGGTTTACTGTGATTTACTCTGTCCAGTTCTGGGCCCCTCAGTTTAGGAAGGACATTGAGACGCTTGAATGTGTCCACAGAAGGGCAACAAGGCTGGGGAGAGGCCTTGAGCACAGCCCTGTGAGGAGAGGCTGAGGGAGCTGGGGTTGCTTGGCCTGGAGAAGAGGAGGCTCAGGGGTGACCTCATTGCTCTCTACAACTACCTGAAAGGTGGTTGTAGCCAGGAAGAGGTTGGTCTCTTCTCGCTAGCAACCAGCGGCAGAACAAGAGGACACAGTCTCAAGCTGTGCCAGGGGAAGTTTAGGCTTGAGGTGAGGAGAAAGTTCTTCCCAGCAAGAGAGATTGGCCATTGGGATGTGCTGCCCAGGGAGGTGGTGGAGTCACCATCCCTGGAGGTGTTCAAGAGGGGATTGGACGTGGCACTTGGTGCCATGGTCTAGTCATGGGGTCTGTGCTGGACTGGATGATCTTCGAGGTCTCTTCCAACCTTAGCGATACTGTGATACTGTGAAGGAAGACTCCAGAGGTATCTGCTAACAAAGGCAGCTTAATGCTCTTCCATTGGAGACAGGTGATTCTTCAGAAACACTAGAGGAAGATCCTGAGACATTTTAGGGTCCAGATAGGAAGAATATTATTATTTTAACTGACTTCAATAAAACAGAATTGAAATAATAAAACAAAAAAGATCCCTTTTCCCTTGGTACAAAATAACTGCTGTACAGTGCCACATTCCAAAGTCTGCCTTAGGTAAGCATCCCAGGCCATCAGCCAAATAAATATGGAACTTGAGTGGTTCAGAAATACAAACAGTTTCCTCAAGGGATCCTTTCCCTTGTGAAACCCACTCTCCCCACCAAAGAGGGACTGTGCAACTACAAGATCCCTGGGACTGCTTCCCCATCAGTGACACACCACAAGCAGCTTATCTTTGCATGATGTCTGAAGGTCTGCAGAGAAAAAAACCAACACACACACGTGCCTCTTATCTCCTCCTCTTAGTACTTGGCCAGGCTTGTAGCTCACAGCCTGGCTTTTGCTGCTATACCTGGTTTGAGCCCAAGTAAATTCCAATCCACTCCTCTTCCTGAGGCTCCCATTTATTTAAACAGGTGGTACCAGAATTGCTGTAATTCCCCAAGTGCTGCTGCAGCTGAACCAGCTTATAAAGCAATTCTGCTACAGGGATCAATGCAGAGCCTGCAGTGAGAAACGTCAGGCTGAGGAGAGGCAAGAGCAACACAGCAGCCATTTCTGGAGTCTAGGTGCTGGCAAAGTCCAAAGCAACACTCAGCTGCTCTAACTTTCTTAAATTGTTGAATAAACTGAACAACAATTGCTCATTTAAAGCTGTCCCACTGTTCTATTCTCTGTCATTAATTCTCCATATGTTCTCACCACTGCTCCTAGGTGGGGTTCATTTTGCAGAGTTGGATCAGGTTTCTTTACAAGCCAGGACGGTTGCTGGCTTGCTTACTAGCTCGAGGCCAGTTATGTTTGAGTGAGGCCCAAGCAAAACAAGCGAGATTTGGTAACTTGCCAGCGAGTAGGCACCAAGTTTACAGGATCAAAGGTTGGTGGTTTGTAAAAGTCTTCAAATTTTAAAGTCGAAGTTCTGTCATTATTTCAGATATGATTAAAAAAATAAACCACACAACTGCTGGCTGATATTTGCTGCAACAAAGCAGCATCCCCCTGCTTGCTATGAAACAAACTTTTGGTTCTGTCTTCTTTATGATATCCTTAAGGCACAAGGTTCTTGACTGTCTGTGTTTTCAGTCACAGAAGGGCAAATGCATCAGTGCATTTGGAAAGAATAAACTGATGAGAAGGAGATCAATGAACCATTTTGTTTCTAGTATTTGCACTGGATAATCAAGTCCAGTGTTTGCAACCCTTTCTCTCAAAAGCATTCAGATTTCACATGAAGCTCTTTACTAATTCAAATCTGACTTCTAGAAAGATTTCTTACACTGTCAAAATACATGAGTCAACAGAAAATAAGTATGTGTCCTTCCATCCAATCCTTAAGCATAAAATAATGAATACCTAAATAATTACTTTATATCCTGCAGTGTTTCATTCCTTTTTTTTTTTCCCATTCTGTTTTTAGCTTTCTGAAATGTGCTTTAGGATAAGGACTATTGTAAATTGCCAAGAGTATATGGAGGCCCTTATAGTATCATAGTGTCAGTCAGGGTTGGAAGGGACCACAAGGATCAGCTAGTTCCAACCCCCCTGCCATGGGCAGGGACACCCCACACTAGATCAGGCTGGCCAGAGCCTCAGCCAGCCTGGGCTTAAACACCTCTAGGGATGGGGGCCTCAACCACCTCCCTGCACAACCCATTCCAGGGCTTCACCACTCTCATGGGGAAGAACTTCCTCCTCACCTCCAGCCTGAATCTCCCCACCTCCAGCTTCATTCCATTCCCCCTAGACCTATCACTACCTGATAGCCTGAGAAGTCCCTCCCCAGCCTTCTTGTAGGCCCCCTTCACGTACTGGAAGGCCACAATGAGGTCACCTCAGAGCCTTCTCTTCTCCAGACTGAACAGCCCCAACTCCTTCAGTCTGTCCTCATAGGAGAGGTGCTCCAGCCCTCTGCTCATCCTCGTGGCCCTTCTCTGGACACCTTACAGTACAATACAATACACCAGGTTGAAAGAGACCTTCAAGATCATTGCATCCAACCCATCAACCAATCCAACCCACCTAAACAACTAAACCATGCAGCCAAGCACCCCATCAAGTCCCCATCAAATCTCCTTCAGCACCTCCAGATCCCTCTTGGAATAGGGGCTCCAGAACTGGAGGCAGTACTCCAGGTGGGGTCTCACCAGAGCTGAGCAGAGGGGGAGAATCCCCTCCCTTGCCCTGCTGGCCACACTTCTCCTGATGCAGCCCAGGATCTGATTGGCTTTCCAGGCTGCAAGTGCACACTGAGAGCTCATGTTGAGCTTCTCCTCCCCCAGCACCCCCAAGTCTCTCTTCTCAGGGCTGCTCTCCAGCCAGTCACTGCCCAGCCTGGATTTGTGCCTGGGATTGCCTTGACCCAGATGCAAGACCCTGCACTTGGTCTTCTTGAACCTCTTGAGGCTGGCTTGTGCCCACCTCTCCAGCCTGTCCAGGTCCCTCTGGATGGATCCCTTCCCTCCAGCCTGTCTGCTGCACCACACAGCTTGGTGTCATCAGCAAACTTGCTGAGGGTGCACTCAATGCCACTGTCCATGGCACCCACAAAGATGTTGAACAAGCCTGGTCCCAGGACTGATCCCTGAGGGACTCTGCTTGTCCCTGGCCTCCAGTGGGACATGGAGCCATTGACAGCCACTCTTTGGGTGCGGCCATCAAGCCAGTTCTGTATCCACCTAGTGAAGTAATTTCACACTGAAGGACCTCTGAAAATCCCCCATTTTGTACTCCCCACCACAAACACACAAAAGCTTAAGGTAAGAGAACCAGAGTACTGTCCAAACATGAGACAAAATGAAAACACCAGTATTACATACTGTGTTCCAGGAGGGTCAAACGTGAGTAGCATGCTAGTAAGCATTAGCTTGAAAATATTTTGAATGCAAAGAGATACTCACAAAACTATATGTCTGATATGTCTTAAGCTGGTGCAAAAGCCTTTCCCTGATTTTACTTCATAAATTTGAGAACTGTGTAATAAAAGTAACAGATGACATGTGAAAGTTATATGAATGGTGCATATAAACATCTTATTGTCCATAATGTTATGAATGGAATAGAAAGAAGAGAAGAGAGGAGAGGAGAGGAGAAGAGAAGAGAAGAGAAGAGAAGAGAAGAGAAGAGAAGAGAGAAGAGAAGAGAAGAGAAGAGAAGAGAAGAGAAGAGAAGAGAAGAGAAGAGAAGAGAAGAGAAGAGAAGAGAAGAGAAGAGAAGAGAAGAGAAGAGAAGAGACGAGACGAGACCAGGTTGGAAAAGACCTTTGAGGTCATCAAGTCCAACCCATCATCCAACACCATCTAATCAACTAAACCAGATCAGAGTTTGTATCTACTTGAGACACATTTGCAGCTAAACCTGCCTGAGGGTTGTGCTGCTGTTACTCAGTAGCTTTACTCTTAGGTATGTGGGCATCGATGCATCTCACCTTCACTGGAATTCTCTCCATGTGACCAGCAATGCCCTGCCACAGGTCAGCTGCCCAAATAGGCTTTCCTTTTCTCTGCCAACCATTCTTTTTCCAGTCCTTTAGCCAACTCCACAAAGCATTGGCTACCATCCATGAGTTGGTGTAGAGATAAAGCTTTGGCCATCTCTCATGTTCAGCTACATCAAGAGCTAGCTGGACAGCTTCCTCCTCTTCCCCCACTTCCCCCTGTACATGGGATGAGAGCAAGAGAAAAGCAAAGAGTAGCTGGTTAGGACTTAGTCAGCAACAGTTGGTATCTGCTAGACCAAGGAAGCCAGAAAAGAGAAAAAGTTAGTTTACATAACTAACTTTATGTTGGTTTTCAGACCAATGGCATTATTTAGAACTTATAAATATTTTCCTTTTACATCCAATGGTAATTTATTTACATTCTACCACTTTCTAGTCAATCTGTGGAAAATTTTCCTAGGCATCAGCCTAAAACTGCCCCAAACAAAAGGACAAGTGCTCAAGGAGCTGATAGGGTGAGCAGCATTAGGAGCAAGAGCTAGGTAAAGAAAGATGAGGTTGCAGAATAGACCTGTGACTGGATCAGGAAGATCCCAGTGGAGGATTAACTACACACTATGGGTTTATGTGCTTAGATACAAAAAGCTTTGCAAACCAGACTTTTGGCAAAGCTTCCCGAGTCCCACACTGGAATAATTAAAATAAAAGCTATTCACTGAAGTTATTTTTGGTGGGCATGTTTGGATCAGAGAGCTGAGTTGTTGAGCACAGTACAACACATGCCAACAGCCCCATTGTGTTCCTGCCACTGCACCCTGCCATACTTGGAAATACACTCAAAAACCATGGTAGAGAGTCCTTACTGGCTTCACATTTGGAGGACAAACCAGTGCTAAGCATCACAGTTGGAGGCTGCAGAGAAATGATCCTGAGCCGTTCCTCCTGGTGGCAGGCACCCTCTCAGTTGAGTCTGGGCAGAGGATGTTTGTTTTGTGGCAGACCTCAGATCCAGCAGGAGACTAGTCTAAACAGACTATTCCTGCTTAAAATTCATGCATTTATATTCTGGAATGAGAGGGGCATAGAAGTCAACAGAAGGTTATACCATATGGTGACCTTCCTATCTGTTGAAATTGGGTGCTCATACCAAATACACCTTCACAGCTGAACCAGGATGGCAAACCATGTAGAAAATCATGAAGATACACTAGAAAAGTATCACCCCACTCAGGTAGAAGACTTGGCTAGCAGTGGAGCTCCTCAAAGCGTGCCGGCAGAGCAGCTGGGTGCTTTTCTAAACGTTCCTTCAACCACAGGCATTGTTCCCTAAGGAAAAAACTAACCAGAAATCAAAGCCAAGCCACAAATGAACAAAGGAAAAAACAAAACCATGTAATATGAAACCAGAAATTCCAGAGAAGGAAACACCTTTTGGTTATTTTGATGCTTGGTACAGAGAGTATCATTGTATGGATAACCAAGTGTATGGTTTGACGTGGCTGAAGTAACCTTGAAGCGTTGCAACAAATGACTGTCACTATCGGTCTGCCAGGGACCACTGCCTCCTAGGAACAGAAAAGCAGAGAACACACCCCATTTGTGAACTGTTTTCCCAGTGAAACCATACCCACAGCACAACAGTGTTTCTCCTATGCAACAGACCTATGCCAGCAACTTTTTGCTCAAGAATGCCTCCTTCCTTCAGCACAGCAACTCCTGATGACTCACAACAGGGAAAATTGTCTTCCTTTCCTCCAAAGGTTATTATTCCCTCAACACCAAACAATGCTCCTCCTTGCACCCTCCTTGCTCTTATGCAAATATGGCCTGAAGAAAATAGTGTTCTGAAGAAAACAGTGTTCTGAATCAGGCTTTTACTGAAAAAGAAAAGCAAGCAGGCAAGCAAGCAAACAAACCCAACCCCCAACCTGAGAAGGTCCTTAAAAAGGAAAGAAAAGAGATGATACATATCTTTAT
The DNA here is from genome assembly GCA_015227895.2 of Colaptes auratus. Taxonomy (NCBI): domain Eukaryota; kingdom Metazoa; phylum Chordata; class Aves; order Piciformes; family Picidae; genus Colaptes; species Colaptes auratus. The sequence continues at coordinate 2,283,172 of CM037640.1, forward strand.
TCTGTGAGGTGTTTTATTTGCAAGTGGTTCTAAATTACCAAATTCTTATTTAAGCAACCCAGATTTACTTAGCATTTAACTCAGCCATGAAAGTGTTAAACTAGAGCATGTGTGAGGGCTGAGACCAAGTCCTTGTGAACTGCTGTATTTCTGTCATCTGAAAGTTAAACATTGGCTTAGAAAAATCCAAATGGTGGCTTCATTCTCAGAGTGACATGAGAAAGAATAATATTTGCCCTTTTTCCCCTCTATGAAGAGCGCTGGAAAGCAGCACTTCTCTCAAGACACCCCTTTACTCTCCTGACAGCAGGAGTCGTGCTGCTGAGACTGTTTCAAGTCCCATGCTATTAATACCCCAGCTTCTCCTGTCTGGAACCCACGAAGAAAATGTTGGCTTTCCCAGAAACCACAATGTTTGTTGTCTTTATTTTGTGGACAGCAGACACCCGATGCTCTATACCTGTGCAAAAGTACAGGTGAGTTCTCTTCAACCAGTGCTCCAAAGCTGCACACCAAGGCTGTAAGAGCTGGGACTTGTCTAGAGTTTTCAGAGCCAAAGTCTTCCTCCAGCTGCACCTATATAGCTCTGCTACATCCTCCACTGGACATCAGAAAATAATTATCATCTCAACCACAAAACTCTTCTTTCTTGTGGTCCTACTTCTGAATTTGAGACTTATGTGGTCAATTGTGGCTCCCCAAAAAGGCAGCCTGGATTCAGACAACCTGTTTTCTCTGACACAGTTCCTCACTGTTTCGCCATAATAGATAAACATGTATAAAAATTATCACATTTCTCTCTTTAAAGTTTTACCTTGAGATACTCCCTTTCTGCAACACCTATTTAAAATCTTAGGTGCAGGGTGATTACTACCGTGCTTAGGGTGCACTGATTAAAGCCCCAGCCAAACTGGTCTTGAATAGCTCTAAGAGGGCTGTGGATACCCACAACTTCTCTGAGCAACCTTTTCCAGTGTCTCACCACTCTCACAGTATAGAATTTCCTCCTAATCTTGATCTACCTTCTTTCAGTATAAAGCCATTACCTTCATCCTATCAATATACTCCCTGGTAAAAAGATAAACCACCCAAACTCTCTCAGCCTTTCCTCATAGGGAAGATACTCCAGCTTTCTGATTATCTTTTTGGCCCTTCTCCAGACCTGCTCAAGTGTCTCCATGTCTTATCCTGGGGGCCCCAGGGCTGAATGCAGTACTCCAGGTGGGGTGTCACAACAGTGGAGCAGAGTGGGAGATTCCCTTCCCTCAACCTGCTGTCCATGTTTCTCTTGATGCAGCACAGGATGAAATTTGCTTCCTGTGAGTGCATATTGCTTGTTCATATTCTATATTTCATCTAGCAACACCCCCAAGTCCTTCTCCACAGGGCTGCTCTCGATCCACTCGTTTCCCAGCTTGTATTTGTGCCTGGGATTGCTCTGACCCAGAGGCAGGATCTTGCACTCGACCTTATTGAACTTCATGAGATTTGCACAGGTTCACCTCTCACATCTGTCAAGATCTCTCTGGATAGCACCTCCAGCATGTTGACCACACCACACAGCATGGTGTCATCACAAACTTGGTGAGGGCAAACTCTTTGTTAGACAAAGATGTTAAATAGCACTGCTGTCAATACTGACCCCTGAGGAATGCCACTCACCACCAGTCTCCACTCAGACATCAAGCTGTTGACTGTAACTGAGTGCTACCTTCCAGCCAATTCCTTATCCACTGAGTGGTCCACCTGTCAGACTCATGACTCATCAACTTAGAGAGAAGGATGACACGTAGGATAGCATCAAATGACATCGGTTGCTCTTCTGTCCTCCACCAGTGGTGTCACTCTATCATGGAAGGCACCACATTTTTCAGGCATCATTTGCCCTCATTGGAGCTATGTTGGCTGCTACCAATACCCTACTTATTTACCACGTGCCCTAGCATTATTTCCAGGACAACCACAACCTGCTTCCTGATCTTGCTGGGAACAGAGGTGATTCTGACTGGCCTGCAGTTCCCCAGTTGTTTTTGGTTTGTTTTGTGGTTTTTGTTGTTCTTGTCTTTTGTTTTGCTTTGTTTTGGTTTGTTTGTTTGTTTGTTTGTGGTGGGTTTCCAATCAGTGGGAGCTTCAGCAGACTGTCCACTGTGCAGGGAAAGGAAGAATATTGTATGTACAAGGGACATCAGGCAGCAGTGTGAATTATAATGCACACTGTTCAAAATTAGAAATTATTGTGAATACCTTGACCTCTTGCTCAAATTTGGAACATCTTAAGAATAACCTTCTTCAAATGTTTGACATAGTGTGTGCCACAAATACCACTTCCAAATAAATCTTTTTAATCTTTCTTCTCAGCTTCTTCCTGGGGGAAAAAAATAAACACTGGATCTGAACACTTCAGGGGGCCCAGACTCAGGTCCAGATTTTGTTCCCCTTGGCAGGTTAGTAAAACCACAGCATACCCACTGGCCAAAGCTGAACTCCAGGGAGGAGAAATGGTATTTAAGACTCCTATTAGTCCCCTGCTTTGTTACATTCTCACTTCCCTCCACAACCTCTTTAAAACACATCCCCAAGCATTGTGAACACCTGATTTGCCTCGTTCACCATTGGAATGGGCTGCCCAGGGAGGTGGTGGAGTCACCATCCCTGGAGGGGATTGGATGTGGCACTTGGTGCCATGGTCTAGTCATGGGGTCTGTGGTGACAGGTTGGACTCGATGATCGTCGAGGTCTCATCCAACCTTAGTGCTACTGTGATACTGTGATGCTTGTAAGCAACATGGAGCCACTTGGAAAGCATTGTGTTCCTAGCAGTCAGGTGATGTGTGAAGGTGAAGTTTGATGGTGATGTGACAATGTCCATGTAGCCTCGTGCTACGGTTTAGAGCTAGTGACAAGCTTACACACTAATTGTAAATAAGAATAAGACTTTTCCAGAGACTTTGAGTTTACATAATAAACAGGTTTAGGGATTGGGCATGTAATAATGCAATGTAAGTTTCTATCATCCCATTGGTTTGTTGAAGATCCTATATTTTGTACCACAGATAGTTCTTCCTCTTTTCTCCTTGACTTGCTGCTTGCCTCTCTCTGTGTGACCTTGTTCCTGCCAGAATGATCTCTTGTTTGGGCCATGTGTGTGAGAGACTGAGCAGGGAGCAGGGAAAAGCAGGCTAGCTGCGTGCAGCCCCATTTAAGGCCTTTGTGTCCGGGTAGGGAAGAGCTGAATTACTGTATAAGGGGTATTTCTGATGTTGTTGAGCTGTGAATATATGTAAATACACCCTGTATGTGTTTATTGCCTTTTATAATCTTGAAGTTGTAAATACAACTTCATTTTGCTTCCAAAATTCTGAGTTAGTGTGGCAAATTTACTCCAGGGGTAAATCACCACCTTGCTGGGGGGCAAATCCAACCCACACCACCTTGCTTTTATTTCATGTAGCAGTGCACGCACCAGTGCTTGCCTTCACTCCAACAACTGATCTAAGGCAGTAAGAGGCCACCAATGATTTTCTATTTCAGTTCCTGAAGGCTCCTTGAGCACTCTGTCTTGTCACAGAAGCTGAAGAAATATTCCCTATTTGAACTGTTTATCTTTCATTTCCTATGTGACCTTGTCTCAGTACAAGCATCATGTTAAAGTCCATTTCATTGTTTGCTCTTTTTTCTTCAGATCTCTAAAAGAACCTGTTTTCAACTGGAAGGTACAAATGAGCAGGAACTTCAAAATTTCTTTGGTACAGCAAATGTAGGTTTTTAAACCAAGGTATTTGAAGTCTTCTTACTGCTAAACTGTAGAAAGTAATTAACCAGGAAGTACAAGCAGGTAACCAGTGTGAACAGGACAGAATAGGCTGTTTGACTCTCTTTTCATTCTAAATGAAATGGAAAAGAGGAAAATACTGACTTTCATCACGTGTTGTTTGCACGTATCTTTCACATCTTGTTCTTTCACAGCCTGTTAGACTCTCGAGTTTCAGCTGCATTCTTCAACTTCCTTCTGTAATCCAGACCAAACCATGTCACCCATAGCTGTGCTTTTGTCTCATCAAATAGTTTCTCAAGTGTTAAACGTTAACTTACTCCCTGCACTACCCAAAGCACACAATGATGCTGGTTTTCCTCACTCTTGATCTCTTGCTGTTGCTGTTACTGACACTTTCAAGACTTTCAATAGCAATAAGGGTTTATCTCATTTAAGACAAGTTTATGAATAGAATTAACCAGGTTGGAAAAGACCTTTGAGATCATCGAGTCCAACCTATCACCCAGCACCATCTTATCAACTCAACCATGGCACCAAGTGCCTCATCCAGTTTCTTCCTAAACACCTCCAGGGATGGTGACTCCACCACCTCCCTGGGCAGCACATCCCAATGGCCAATCACTCTTTCTGGGAAGCACTTCTTCCTAACATCCAGCCTAAACCTCCCCTGGTGCAGCTTGAGACTGTGTCCTCTTGTTCTGTTGGTGGTTGCCTGGGAGAAGAGACCAACCCCCACCTGGCTACAACCTCCCTTCAGGGAGTTGGAGAGAGCAATGAGGTCTCCCCTGAGCCTCCTCTTCTGCAGGCTAAGCAGCCCCAGCTCCCTCAGCCTCTCCTCACAGGGCTGTGCTCCAGACCTCTCACCATTTAAGAAGTGCATTCAGAAAGAAAGAAAAGAAAAAAAAGACCATCACAGAATTGCCAAGGTTGGAAGAGACCTCAAAGATCACCAAGTCCAACCTGTCACCACAGACCTCCTGACTAAACCATGGCACCGAGTGCCACGTCCAATCCCCTCTTGAACACCTCCAGGGATGGTGACTCCACCACCCCCCCGGGCAGCACATTCCAATGGCCAACAACTCTCTCAGTGAAGAGCTTTCTCCTCACCTCCAGCCAAAACTTCCCCTGGTGCAGCTTGAGACCTCATCACTATTACCATTGCTGGTTAAAGAGAGCAGCTTGTTGATTAATGCTCATGCACAAAGAGCAAACTTATCCCAGTATTTTCATGGACACAATGTCACCAGAAGCCTTTTCTTACAGTTTCTGCTTTTAAAAATATTTCTCTCCAACTCATTTGTTTTAATCCAGTTTTGGGTTGGGACTGCTGCTTTGAGCTGGTCCTGTCACCTGCTCCCTTCACCTATGGAAAATGTGCAGCTGAAGACCCAGTGTAGGTCTTGTTAACTTCAGTCCTCAGCAAAGCAGTTCATTTACTTCTACCACATTGTACTGTGTCACGTAAGCAAAGTCATTTCCTTCCCTTGCTAGTCCTGCAGCCAGGTGGGAGGGGATGTAAACAGCAAGTGGGAGGAGCCTATGTTCTTCCTGAGAAGTAACTCATCAATCAGGCCTATATCAGCTATTATAAAAGATAATATGCTGATATACAGCCAGCCACAGGGACTCATCCATTGATATTTTTAGCCATAACATAGAAATTCATTCTGGAATGTTGAATAAAGTGATATTAAACTGAAACCTCTGCACTACTTGCATATTTTCACCTGTAAGTTTTCTATGTCTCTGAAATGGCTTCAGCTTCTCCTGAGGGGTAAAGGTCATAATCTGTTTTCTTTCATGCAGGCTGGAGGCATTGTGGAAAGTTGTGATGTTTCGTGTCTAAATGTGCTCGGTACTGAATCATAAATGTCTCCCTGTGAATGTTGTTCCCCCCTTTCAAAAACAGGGAGTCAAAAGAAATACATATCTTTATTTTTTAACAAAATTGCCTTTGGCTTGTGTACTCAGTGCCAGAGCACAGCCTCCATTTTCACAGTGCTCTCTTTTCTCTCACACAGTGGGTAAGCTGCACAGGGATCTCCAGGTGAATGGCTGTCATAGAATCATTAGTTGGAAAAGACCTTGAAGATCAAGTCCAACCCTAAGCTGACTGCCACGATCACTAAACCACACCCTGAAGCACCCCATCTACACACTTCTTGAACACCTCCAGGGATGGTGACTCCCTGGGGCAGCTTGTTCCAACTCTTTCAGTAAAGAAATGTTTCCTGATATCCAATCTAAACCTCCCCTGGCACAGCTTAAGCCCATTTCCTCTTGTTCTACTGCTGGTTACTTGGGAGAAGAGACTAAAATCATTCTCACTACAACCTCTTTTCAGGTAGTCATAGAGAGCAATAAGATCTTCCCTTAGTCTTCTCCAAATTAAACCCCAGTTCCCTCGGCTGCTGCTTGTACAACATGCCCTCCAAACCCATCACCAGCCTTATTGCTCTTCTCTGGACACCCTCCAGGACCTCAACAACTTTCCTATACCATGGTGTCCAGAACTGAACACAGTACCCGAGCTGTGGCCTCACCAGAGCCAAGTACAGGGGCAAAATTACTTTCCTACTCGTGTTGGAAACACTGTTTTTGATACAGGCCAGGATGCTGCTGGCCGCCTTGGCCAGCTGGGCACACTGTGGGCTCACATTCAGCCATCCATCCATCCATCCATCCATCCATCCATCCATCCACCATCCTGCAAGATCCTTTTCCACCAGACTGTTTTCCAGCCACACTTCCCCAAGCCTGTTAGTGTTGCTTGGGGTTGTTGTGGCTGAAGTGCAGTACCTGACATTTGGCCCTGTTTAAACATCATCCCATTGGCCTCAGCCTATTGATCCAGCCTGTCCGGATTTCTCTGCAGTGCCTTCTTACCCCCAAGCAAATCAACACTCTCACTTAATTTAAGGTCATTTGCAAACTTGCTGAGGGTGGCTTCACTCCCTTCATCCAAATCATTGATAAAGATATTAAACAGAACTGGCCCCAGTACCCAGCCCTGTGGGACACCACTTGTGACCAACAGTCAAGCAGATTTAACTCCATTTACCACAACTCTTTGGGCTCAGCCTCTCTATCCAGACAGTCTTTGATGCAGTGAAGAGTACACCTGTCTATGCAATGGACCACCAGTTTTGCTGTTGGCATCACAGCTTGAATAACAGTACACAGCTAGCAGTTCAACAAGTTGCACATCCACTATTGTTCCAGTCTGTCCTCAAGGAACGATGAAGAGGAAGGGCAGCAGTTGTTGGTCCCCTCTATTAAAGGCTGATCTATTCACAGCCTACTGTGTCATGTGCTTTGTCTTTTTTGAGCTTCATCCTCAAATAGTGCATTTTGGTTTTCTGGTGAAAATATGGTCCAGGATATTCTTTGCTAGCATGTGGCATATCCAGTGGGCAGATTCCAACTATACTGGAGTGATTCTGTTTGTTGTACTTCTGGGGTAATGAGAACTGTATGAATCAGATTTTCCATCAATAGAATTCCCTCATCTTCTGGAACAACTCAGTTAAGTGTGGGTACATTGGTTGATTTCCACACTGCTGCTATTGTTCTGGTTTTCTGTGATTCTGTACTGATAGCTGCCACATGCTCGGAGGAGGCGAAGACACTGAACCAAAGATCAGGCGCACACACCATGCTTCACAAGGTTGTTCTCTTGTTTTGCTATCGATTTTCCTTCTGGCCTCTTGCATGCTGAAATGTGTCGATAAGTTGTGGGTTTGGGTGGCTTTTTGGTTTGGTTTGGGTTTTTAGGTGGGGTTGCTTTCATTTTTTTGCACATGAGGTATTCTCTGGTCTTAGTTAACCACCTCCTTAGGGACTCAGCTTTAGGCAAAATATTAAGCAGACAACACTGACAACAACAGACAACAGACAACCAAATACACTGTCTCAGAGAAACAGCAAATAAACAGACCCCATTTGTCTTCAGGTTAATTTGGAAGATGAGGATAAGTAGCAGAAAAGACATCAAGATCTATTTCAGGCTCTTGGGAAAGTTCTGTTACATTAACCCAACTCCATCTGCAGATCTGGAACTTGAGAGCAGCAGCAGCAGTGCCCGAGTAACTTCCAGCTGAGTATGCACACATTTTATGCAGCAGCTTGTTTTAATAAAGTACTTTTCGATGTTCTATTGAGGGTCCAAGCACCAAATCAAAAAAGGCTATGGAAAGATTAAAACTAAAGCAGAATAATCACATTTATTCCTATCAAAATTTAACAGCAGCGCCCACAAAGGCTCTTAAAATGGAGAGCTGTGTGTCTCATGGTGAAGCATCACCAATTAAACAAAATATGAATGAACTTTTCAGGCCAACCAGGAAAGCTGATCATTCCACCTCCTAGTCCCCCTCTGAGAATAGAATAGACTAGATCAGGTTGAAAGAGACCTTCAAGCTCATCGTGTCCAACCCATCAACCAATCCAACCCACCTAAACAACTAAACCATGGCACCAAGCACCCCATCAAGTCTCCTCCTGAACACCTCCAATGAAGGTGACTCCACCACCTCCACAGGCAGCCCATTCCAATGGGCAATCACTCTCTCTGTATAGAACCTAACCTCCAGCCTAAACCTGCCCTGGTGCAGCCTGAGACTGTGCCCTCTTGTTCTGGTGCTGCTTGCCTGGGAGAAGAGACCAACCTCTGCCTGTTTACAACCTCCCTTCAGGTAGCTGTACAGAGCAAGAAGGTCTCCCCTGAGCCTCCTCTTCTACCAGGCTAAGCAACCCCAGCTCCCTCAGCCTCTCCTCATAGGGCTTGTGTTCCAAACCCCTCACCAACTTTGTTGCCTTTCTCTGGACATGTTCCAGCAAGTCAACCTCCTTCCTGAACTGAGGGGCCCAGAACTGGACACAGTACTTGAGGTGCAGCCTAACCAGTGCAGTGTACAGGGGCAGAATGACCTCCCTGCTCCTGCTGGCCACACTGTTCCTGATGCAGGCCAGGATGCCATTGGCCCTCCTGGCTGTCTGGGCACATTGCAGGCTCATGTTCAGCCTACCATCGACCAGCACCCCCAGGTCCCTCTCTGCCTGGCCGCTCTCCAGCCACTCTGACCCCAGCCTGTAGCACTGCCTGGGGTTGTTGTGGCCAATGTGCAGCACCTGGCACTTGGATGTGTTCAACCTCCTGCCCTTGGCCTCTGCCCATCTGTCCAGCCTGTCCAGGTCCCTCTGCAAAGCCTCTCTACCCTCCAGCAGATCAACTCCTGCTCCCAGCTTGGTGTCATCTGCAAATTTACTGCTGATGGACTCAATGCCCTCATCCAGATCATCAATAAAGATGTTAAAGAGGATGGGGCCCAGCACTGATCCCTGGGGCACACCACTGGTGCCTGGCTGCCAGCTGGCTGTGGCACCATTCACCACCACTCTCTGGGCTCAGCCTCCAGCCAGTTCCTAACCCAGCTCAGAGTGCTGCTGTCCAAGTCAGGGGCTGCCAGCTTGGCCAGGAGTTTGCTGTGGGGGACGGTGTCAAAGGCCTTGCTGAGTGCTAAGTAGTCTATAAATTGATTTTAGAGTGCTGCTGAGGTGCAAGTCTAAGGACATATAAAAAAGATGCGATTTAAAATGAGTGCTGTTGTTTTATGACACATTAGAGTGCCCTGCTCTTTTCAGAGTGTTAAAGGGCATCTAGGTTCTTCTCAAAAGAGATTATAACCCCTCTTTGGAGATGATGAAATAACTTAATTGCAAATGGAGGTGAAAAGTAAAAGGTAAGAAAATTGTTTTTACAAGAAAAGCCCATACACAGAGGAAAATATAACTATTTCATCTTTATTTCAATAATATAAATGGGAAGTTAAAAACAAACTAAAGAAAATAAAAAAAATAAATAACAAAAGCAGCAAAAGCTTCCAAAAGTCTTCTGGAAATATCCACATGCAAAGAATCAATCATAGAATCAACAAGGTTGGAAAAGACTTCAGAGATCATCAAGTCCAACCTGTCACCCAACACCTCATGACTGCTAAACCATGGCACCAAGTGCCACATCCAATGCCCTCTTGAACACCTCCAGGGACGGTGACTCCACCACCTCCCTGGGCAGCACATTCCAGTGGCCAGCAACTCTCCCTGTGAAGAACTTTCTCCTCACCTCGAGCTTGTACCTGTACGAGCCATGGCTGTTGCCCTGAGTGCAGGACATATCTGAACACATATGATGGCTAGTCTCACTAGCCTCGATGAGATGCAGTGTATCAGCGAAGTTTGCACCAGCAGTCCTGTCACAGTGGCATGTGCCCTGTACAGATGAGAGCTATCATGCAGCTCAGTTTTGTGAAAGGCCTGTTTTGTGAACCCTCTTAGTATCAGACCCAATGATCCAGCCCACATGTCTGCCTGCAGTGACATGGGGCACATTTAAAACATTATATGTACATTATATGTTCATATTTCCATTTTTCATGTCCCCGTGCTATGGGACACACACAGCTGGTCTCCGCAGCTCTTGCAAGTCTCATCCAATTCAAATTTACAGTTGCAGTAGAGCAATCCACTTGATGGAGGTTGAAGTCAGGAAGGGGTTGGTCTTTTCTCCCAGGCAACCAGCACCAGAACAAGAGGACACAGTCTCAAACTGCACCAGGGGAAGTTTAGGCTTGAGGTGAGGAGAAAGTTCTTCACTGAGAGAGTTGTTGGCCATTGGGATGTGCTGCCCAGGGAGGTGGTGGAGTCACCGTCCCTGGAGGTGTTCAAAGAGGGATTGGATTGAAGCCATGGTTTAGCAGTAGTCTTTTTCAACCTTATTGATTCTATGTCTTGTTTCCAACACATTTCTGTTGAAGCAGCAAAGGGTCTTTCCCATGCTTTGCTCAGATCTTTGTACACCAGTAGTTCTTGACATTTTAAAGCCTATCTGCCTCTTTTTTCTTCCAAAGTGAACTACAGAAATGACAGTGTGATGCTCCTACAGAGAAGCCACACAGAGCTGTGACATCTGCTGATTACAGGAGATGTTTCTACCAAATGGCAGTTGCTGAAAAAGCACTGCCCCCTGCACTTTATGGCACTGACTGTTCTCAACGATGCCTCAAAGCACTTGGGTTGCCACATCTCGTATGAAAACAAATAACCACTATTTCTTCTGTAGGGTAGCTGCAATGCTGGAATTGCATAAATAGCATGTTGTAGCCATCCTACCCTGGGGGCCTCCTGTTGGACTTTATGAACAGAAGAGAGTGGGTCTGGGTGATAACTCAGAAAGGAGATGAGAGGGGAAACCCCTAGTATAGCAGGAACTGGTGTTAGTGAAACAATAGCTGAAACTCTGAGTCATTGCAGAAGCATCATTCAAACATGAACATCAGAGGACAGACTGTTCTGAAGAAAGAGCCAGCTCCTGGATAAGCTGCAGACAAAGAGACCTAAAAATGTTTCATTTTGTAAAAGTTAAAAATCTCTCCACACATTTTTCAAGCATGAGATCAATATTCCCCATGTGGGTTTAAGTTTGGTAACTGCATTTTGCCAGACTCGAGCAGTTTTGATGGGTTTTAGCCTGTCCTTTGCTGTTCTATCTGCTACAGTGGTAGACTACCATAAGCAACATTGACTAGCATTTCTCTGCATTCACTTACCATAGAGCAAGTGAGCATTTTGAAAATATTTGTTGATTTGAGGCTCATGACCATGCAGAGATTTTGAAAAGTCTGGTAAAGGCAAGGAAATAGAGCCCAAGCTGGAGAGATGTGGATTTGATGGGTGGACTGCTCAGTGGATAAGTAATTGGCTGGCTGGTTGCACTCAGAGGGTAGTGCTCAACAGCTTGAAGTCCAGATGGAGAGCAGTGGCAAGGGGTGTCCTTCAGGAGTCCATGCTGAGACCTGTGCTGTTTTATCAACTCTATAGATAGTGGGATCAAGTGCAGGTTTGCAGACGACACCGATCTGAGTGGTGCTGTCGATATGCCAGAGGGACAGGACATGGCCAAGATAGAGAGGTGGGCCCAGGTAAACCTCATGCAGTTCACTCTGTGCAAGTACAGGATTCTGCACTTGGGCCAGAGCAATCCTCACTATCCATACAGATTAGGCATAAGATGAGAGAAAGCAGCCCTGTGGAAAAGTACTTGCGAGTGCTGATGGATGAGAAGCCAGACATGAGCAGACAGTGTGCAATTGCAACCCAGAAGGCAAATCACATCCTGGGCTGCATCAAAGGAAGTGCAGCCAACAGATCCAGAATGCTGATTCTGCCATTTTACTGTGCTCTGGTGAGACCTCACCTGGAGTACTGTGTCCAGATCTGGAGCCTTCAGTATAGGAAGGACATGGACCTGATGGAGCTGGTCCAGAGAAGAGCCACAAAAATGACCAGGGGGTGGGAGCACCTCTGCTACGAAGACAGGCTGAGGGAGCCTGGAAAAGAGGAGGTTCCAGGGAGACGTAACAGCAGCCTACTAGCACCTGAACGAGGCCTGCAAGAAGGATGGAGAGAGGCCATTTGCAGAGGCCTGTAATAATAGGACAAGGGGCAATGGCTGGAGAAGAGTATATTTAGATTGGATGTTAGGAACAGGCTTGCCATAAGGGTAGTGGAACACTGAAGCAGGTTGCCCAGGGGGGTGGTTGGGGCCCCACCCCTGGAGTTATTCAAAGTGAGGCTGGACAGGGCTCTAGGCAACCTGATCTAGTTGAGAATGCCCCTGCTTACTGCAGAGGGGGTTTGGCTACTTGACCTTTGGAGGACCCTTCCAACCCAGACCATTCTATGGCTCTAAGATCTCTCAGATGTGCTGGAATGCCACAGCAGAATGCTGTGTTTGAAGCAGGCACACAGTCTGATTATGTCCATAGTATGATTGATCACAAAGTCCCGACAAAAGGAGAGAGGAAAACTGAGATCCCCTCTCTGCCTAAAGCAAATCTTTTGGGGTTTTAATACAGCTCTTGCTCTCACTACCTGAATGAAATCATACTTGGAGAGAGTGTGTCCTTTAGGTCAGAACCACAATCACAAGCCTGCCTTTTTTCTCTCGCCACAGAAAGTTTTGCACTTCGGGAGCTGAAGTAATCCTCACACAGATCCCCACATAAGGGAAACAGGGCTCGGTTCAGCGCAGTGTAAGAGATCTCCCCAAGATTCCAAAGGGATACAGAAAACTGCAAGGCACTTTAGGTGAAAAGCAGAGTTTCATGGGAAGATGTTATTCACTGCAGATTTTTAAGAATGAAAACAACATCTGAGTCACACTATTCCAATGCCAGAATGTTTTGTGTATGATCAACTTAATAAATGGAAAGATTTGTAAGTCCACTCCTTCTAAGCGTTGTAAAATGTCTAACAGGAGATTGATTTCCAGAGCTCCCTGGGGTACACTTTCTTTTCCTGACACACGTCTAAGCAACGTTAACACTGTTCCAAGGAGGACAATATACATGGCAGTATAAAGCACATTATCAGAGCCTTCTGAATTGCAACTCCCTAATTAGTTTCCCTGTGTCAATTGTCCCATTCAGGATGTCAAATATTTCATAGGGATTCAATTTCAAAATACACAGACTGTGTTTGATACATAAAATCCCAAATAGCTGCTCAGCATATACCAATGCTATTATATCACATTCAACAGATAAAAGATTAAACAGACTTCTATTATTTTAAAGCTACTATGCTTTTTATAGCAATTAATTTGGCACTGCAGTTGCATGCACATAGTTTCACTTGTGGGGATCCTTGCCGTGTAACATGGAAGAAGTGAAGTTCTCGTATCTTCAGCCAGCAATTTCTTCCCAGAACAGTGACAGCATTGTAATTCTGTACCCAAACTGAACCTCTCTGACCTGTGAATCTAAAACTGAAGGGTAGAGTAGAGAAAGGGAGGAAGAAGAAAAGGGATCTCTGATGGCAGCATCAGAGAAAGCCTTGTTTCATCATGAATTCATCACTGCCAAAGGGTAAAGAATGAGTATGTGCAGGGGGGATGTAAGCATATCCAATTCTAAGTGTTTTATCTTTCAGATGAAATCAAGCCTCCCCTAAGAAATCTGGCTTTCTTTATATACACTAATATTCAAGTTATAAAACAAACTTGGCCTCCATCTGTTACAGGAAGTAGATCTGCAGTTCATCAAACTATCACTGGGCTGATTCGACAGGGCAGAGGTACACACCTAGATTAAAATCTCTGTGTAATCTCCAAACTGAAGTGTTTCCAGAATCAAGATGAATCAGTGAATCAAGATCTGAATTGGTTTACACCTGGGACAGCTTTAATGCTCAGCCTTCACAGTGACACTTACTATTTTTAGATTGAAGCAAGTACTAGCAAGAGTAACCTCCTTGAATTTTGTCATTAGACCACACAGTAGATAACTCTTGAGCAAGCAACAACTCAAAATTAGCCCCAGAATCATAGAATCATAGAATCAGTCAGGGTTGGCAGGGACCACAAGGATCAGCTAGTGCCAACCCCCCTGCCATGGGCAGGGACACCCCACACTAGATCAGCCTGGCCAGAGCCTCAGCCAGCCTGGGCTTAAACACCTCCAGGGATGGGGCCTCAACCACCTCCCTGGACAACCCATTCCAGGGCTTCACCACTCTCATGGGGAAGAACTTCCTCCTCACCTCCAGCCTGAATCTCCCCACCTCCAGCTTCTTTCCATTCGCCCCAATCCTATCACTACCTGAGATCCTGAGAAGTCCCTCCCCAGCCTTCTTGTAGGCCCCTTTCAGATACTGGGAAGGCCACAATGAGGTCACTTTGGAGCCTTCTCTTCTCCAGACTGAACAGCCCCAACTCCCTCAGTCTGTCTTCATAGGAGAGGTGCTCCAGCCCTCTGCTCATCCTCGTGGCCCTTCTCTGGACACGTTCCATCAATTAAGGAAATAATTTGATATGCTAAAAGAAAGAGACATAATTGGGCTACAAAGAGGAAAAATATAGCAAAGAAGCTGTCCACTACAAAGAACCATCCAGAGTCCACACTGAGGGCTTCTTGTACTTCATTCATGCTACAATAGCACACAGATGTGGCTAAGGGTATGAGATTAGATGTTATTCAAATACAAAGGTCTAAATGAAAGTGTTCCTTTAAGATCTCAGGCCAGCCCTGAAAAAAGGCCAGGGTAAAGAGAAAAAAAAAGAAAAAAGGAAAAATCTGAATGAAACCAAAATACCTAAAGCAGCTTTATGCATTCATACAATACACTTTACCAAGTAATTTCAAGGACATTTTCAAAGTGTTGCAGTTAAGCTCCTGCCCTCTATCCCTCAATGCATTCTGTAGGCAGGAGCTCCTTTTCACCCTGTTGGACCCGTGAACCACTGAAGACAGGGAATCCTCTGTCAGACAGGAGCAGTCATGGAGAGCAGTACAGATCCTCCCTGTGCTCTCGTCTCAAATCCGACTCTGAACACAACTCAAATGCAAATTCTATCAACAGCAAAACATCCTCCCATTAAAATGGGGAAGATCTTCTCCAAGTTACCTTTTTCTTCTGCTTTCTCACACCAACAGTATTCATAAGATTCAGATACCATTTCATCCCATACTACCCTGTTAAGCGGTGCCTAAATTCACTGATTCGTCGGGGCATACTGTTCTTTCATAAGCCAAGTTCAACTCAATTTCCCCCTCCTGATGCTCTCTCTCAGAACTTCTTCATGTGTTTCAGCTTTACTTTGAAGTGACTTCCTTGCCTGGCATGCTAAAATCCAGAAACAGAGTGCCTACCATTATGACTGCAGCTCAAGCCCTGACTAGTCATAGTAGAAGGAGAATTAGACGATAATCTCCTAAACAATGTAGAATCTGTAGATGAAAATCATCCTGACTGACTCTTTTTTTGGCATGTAGATCAAGAACTGGTGTCGTGGTATGAAAATCAAAGCAACGTTTCTCAGGTAAAGTCAACCTCAATGTATGGATTTGTTCAGCTTGGATTTTTTTTCCTCTCCTTTGCCCTTGATTTTAACCCCTTTAGTGTCTTCAGAATGTATTTTTTGTTGCATCCTGAAAAGCAGCAGCTTCTGCTGAACCAAGGGGCCCAAAAGACACACACAAATGTAAGCTCAGACGACAGGAAGTAGGGAGACTGAAAACAACCTGCCTTCGGTGCTACCCCATCTGGCCTTGTTGATAGTCCTCTAAATATGAAAACAAACAATAGTAGCTGCTCTCATCAAGGGAGTAATAACATGCTGCCAAAATATTTACAGTGCATCAAAACATTTACTCAGACTCTAGAGTTATGTCACTGAAGAGATATAAACTTCCCATAGCAACATATAGAAAATATTCAGAAAGAGAGACATGGAGTTGTGCTTGATGGAGTAACACAAAGTTTCTGGGCATGGAAAAGTAATCTCCATGAGACAGTGCATGAAGGGGTTCTACTTGCAGAAGTGAAGCCCTGTCATGCTGACCAGTATCTCATCATGCACAGAATATAACTGGGATAGCCCAAATCCCACTGGAAGCTGCTGAAACTTTATGTTGAAAGTAATTTGAAACCACACAGGTGTGAGGAGGTCTCTTTTGTCAACGCAAGCAGGCCTAAGTATAACCCTTTGAAGAAGTGTCTATAAGACCTTTCTCTGCCCTGTTATCTGTCCTACAGAAAAAGATGTCAAAACAAAGGCTTATGGAGAAGAGTTTTAAAGTAGGTTTGTTTTGTTGTCGTCGTCGTCGTTGGTTTGATTTGGGTTTGGGGGTTTTGGGTTTTGGTTTTTTTCTCTCTAGCTCTCTTTGGTTTCTCAGCTTTGATGTTTGCAAGGATCACCACATTTCCTGGGGTTTGTTCCTTAACTGCTGCAGTGCATCAGGAACGGGGGAATGTGGCAGAAGCCAGCCTGCTGACCACATACACCCTCTGTGCGCGTCCTATGGCTTTCCCTTGGTGACACTTCTGAAGTGGAAAGTTAGCGATCATAAACAAGAAATCTGTAATCCTAGCTCTTCCTTCCACTCGATTTTTCACGCCAGTGTGGACCAGTGTGGAAAGAGAGGGCCTCCAGAGTATCAGCTTTAGTAGATGGGGATACACAGGATAGTGTGAAACAGTTGGAAGGCCAGGTTTAAAAATGTAACCTGAAACACTGGAAACTAGAACTCCCAGTGGGTCTTAGCAACAAAATCAACAATATGGGCAGCACATGACATGCGATCACCAAAGCAGAAATAAGGTTGCTTAAATATAGCCTCCGTAGGTATTAGAATATTTCTGAGAAGTACACATCAAGCATGACACAGATGCTACTAATAAGTAGAGCTTTAGACATTTATTTTTGTATTTAAATATCTGTCTATATTTATCTGAAAGACTTAACCATACCATTCTCGATTGAAAGCTATGTCAGTTGCTTAGCACTGTCTAGACAAAAAGATTTAAAACTGGAGAAGATAAAACCTTTGCTGGGGAACATGGAAAAGTGCTCTAAGGGTCCAGGGAGAAGGGCAATATTTCTTCACTGGTGTCTCCAGAGCTCTGTCTTCAAAAGCTTTGTCTATTGAGGAATTTAATATATTCTTGAACCTAAATTGCTTGGGTTTAGGGGAAGAGGTTAGTAAGTTATGAAAACTGTAGGAAGCTGAAAAAAATCAGTCAGCCCTACAGGCAGGAGTGATGCTGATCATCTGACACTTCTGGAGCTGGCCCATGGTATGGCAAACCGCATCAAACTAGGACATAAAGATGTGACTCATTTACAGTGAGTAAGCTGTGCCACTTCCAAATTTCCTGGGGGGGTGGGGGAGGGGGTGAAATCCAGACTATCTGGACACTAAGTGTTTGGACAGCTTTAAACGATCCTGTGATCTGAGTGAAGAAATTGTCCCTGAAACGAGTTACACATTTCTCCTCTATTTTTAGCACAATGGTCAACCAGACCTACTAAACAGAGGTTGCCCAATCTCCTCTACGGTAATCATGCACCATGTGGTACCTAAAGCTGGAAGGAAGCAGAATATAAAGGAATTAAGGAATTACCACAGAATTCAATGAGCAAAAAAATGATGAAAGATTCCACAAGCTCACCTAAATATCCAGAAATAGAAATTTTCACTTCTTTTTTCGCTTGTTTTCAGTTGATAGAGAAACTATTTCTGCATCGCTGCATTCTTTAAGAACTTAATTACAAACAAATGACAGACTGAGAGCAGTGCTCAGGTAATGATTCAAAACATCATTCATATCAAAAAAGAGAACTTTGGATAGACACAGGAGTGAAACTGATACAGTTCATCCCATGGCCCCCTAGTCACCCCATTTGTATTACATGAAAGAAATAACCATGGACAAAGCTCAGATGATAAACAGTCAGTGCACCTGGCTTTAGGCAACTCATCTCTCCCATTCTGCAGGGAGCAATGGTGAGGTTCAGATCACGGACACAGTGTGCAGTACCAAAGTATGCAGTGCCCTGTGCAGGTCTCTCACAGCCATGAGCTCCTGAGACACCTGCAGCCAGAACAGCAGGAATATGCATAAAGGTGGTGTGAGTTAGTCATCTTCCTTTCCCCAAAAATCTCCACGGGCCACTAAACAAGAATTAATTTTACTGAATACTTACCTTGATTCCCTAAGCAGATCAGATTGCTTCACAATTTATTTTATTGTACCAACCTGAAATATTGATTGTGAAATACCTCAATATGTAAGTCAACATAAGTTTAAAAGAAGAACTCATGTGGCAACAATGCCATGAAATATTTTCACCATACCTAGTTCTTGTACACAAGTAAGTATTCCTTTCCTTGTGAATAAATCTCCTCATGGAATTAGGTGCCAGTTAGGCAGAGTTGCAAAATTTGTTCTTGTCTTTATCCAAAATTATAAGTAGAGCTGAAAGGACTATAAAAGGTCATCTGGTTTGACCTCAAGCAGGAATCAATATTTGTGTCACTTCTGGCAGATGTATGTTCTTAATGATGGGGAGTTTACCACAGAATCACAGAATCACCAAGGTTGGAAGAGACCTCAAAGATCATCAAGTCCAACCTGTCAACACAGACCTCATGACTAAGTAATCCATGGCACCAAGTGCCACATCCAATCCGCCTCTTGAACACCTCCAGGGATGGTGACTCCACCACCTCCCTGGGCAGCACATTCCAATAGCAAACAACTCTCTCAGTGAAGAACTTTCTCCTCACCTCAAGCCTTAACTTGCCCTGGTGCAGCTTGAGACTGTGTCCCCTTGTTCTGGTGCTGGTTGCTTGGAAGAAGAGACCATCCCCCTCCTGGCTACAACCACCCTTCAGGGAACTGTAGAGAGCAATGAGGTCTCCCCTGAGCCTCCTCTTCTCCAGGCTAAGCAACCCCAGCTCCCTCAGCCTCTCCTCATAGGGTTTGTGCTCAAGGCCTCTCCCCAGCCTTGTTGCCCTTCTCTGGACACCTTCAAGTGTCTCGATGTCCTTCCTAAACTGAGGGGCCCAGAACTGGACACAGTACTCAAGGTGTGGCCTAACCAGTGCAGAGTCCAGGGGCACAATGATTTCCCTGCTCCTGCTGGCCAAACTATTCTTGATGCAGGGCAGGATGCCATTGGCCTTCTTGGCCACATTGCTGGGCACAATGTTTAGGCAGCTGTTAATCAGCACCCCCAGGTCCCTTTCTGTTTGGCAGCTCTCCAGCCACTCCGACCCCAGCCTGTAGCTCTGCATGGTGCAGAAGATACATGGTTCCTTTTGAAGAAATACATGCTTTATGCCTCAGTCAGATGGTACATTCTGTCTAAACACACACCTGTCAAACTAAAGCCCAGTTAAAAATTAAGTCCCTTAGACTGACGACTAAAATAGATTATCTTCTTAGAGAACCATAGAATCAATAAGGTTGGAAAAGACCTCAGAGATCATCAAGTCCAACCTGTCACCCAACACCTCATGACTACTATACCATGGCCTCAAGTGCCACGTCCAATCCCCTCTTGAACACTTCCAGGGATGGTGACTCCACCACCTCCCTGAGCAGCCCATTCCAACAGCTAACAACTCTCTCTGTGAAGAACTTTCTCCTCACCTCAAGCCTAAACTTCCCCTGGCACAGTTTGAGGCTGTGTCCTCTTGTTACAATAATACAATGGAATACAATAGAATAAACCAGGTTGGAAGAGACCTTCAAGATCATCGCGTCCAACCCATCAACCAATCCAACCCACCTAAACAACTAACCCATGGCACCAAGCACCCCATCAAGTCTCCTCCTGAACACCTCCAATGAAGGTGACTCCACCACCTCCCCGGGCAGCCCATTCCAATTGTTCTGGTGCTGGTTGCTTGGGAGAAGAGACCAATCCCCTCCTGGCTACAACCTCCCTTCAGGGAGCTGTAGACAGCAAGAAGGTCTCCCCTGAGCCTCCTCTTCTCCAGGCTCAACAATCCCAGCTCCCTCAGCCTCTCCTCATAGGGCTGTGCTCGAGGCCTCTCCCCAGCCTCATTGGCCTTCTCTGGACACATTCGAGAGTCTCAATGTCCTTCTTAAATTGAGGGGCCTAGAACTGGACACAGTACTCAAGCTTGGCCTAACTAGTGCTGAGTACAGAGCTGGCCACACTATTTCTGATACAGGCCACGATGCCATTGGCCTTATCTGAAGTTAAGTCATGTGGAAGATTGAGAGACATTCAGATGTGAGACTCGATGATGAATTATTAGACTTTATGCAAAATAAAATACAAACACACATTATACAAAACCAATCAACTCTTTCTTCAACAATGGATGTAGCTATTAAAAAACCAACCACACTAACCCTAAGAACAATCACTATGGTCATTCTATGTCAAGGTATGGGGTTTGTCTGAATTAAAGGAGGGGAGAAAACCATTAAAATGAACTTTTAACAATGAGTCACATGGGAATAAAAATCAGTTTGTGCCTCAGTTTTTCCAGGAATCAATTCTATTTGATCAAGAACAGTACTGAAGTTTCCTGTTCACAGAAGGCCCTGCACAAAATTGGCTGGAATGCTATCTTCTGTTCTGAAAGTAGACTAAAAAACTTGGAAAGTAGAATTGCACAAATTGCTTAGGGATAGACTTTTTTCCTCAGGTAATCTCCTTTTACATTGAGTTATGTTTGCATTATAGAGTTCAAGTGAAAAAAGAGGGCTTGGCTTTTGTATGCAGCACATGAGGCCTTCCCTGATCTTTCATTTCTGGTGTTACTTTCTGATGTCTCTGGAAGGAATTAGATATTTATGTTTTGGTGTTCTTTCTGCAGATTCATGCAGAGTTTCCGTTGCCAGGTATCTTGCTGCCAGTAATGTCATTCACTGGAGGCTGAAAGTACTTTGTGTAAAGAACATCACCTTTTCTTCCTGAACTGGCAGGAGCTGGAAAAGACTGAGAAACCAAAAGAATAGAGAGTAAGAGAAAACATACTTGAGCCTGAGACCAAACACATGCACCTGTGGGTACTGTTTTATCAGACATGTATAGTTTCATAGTTTCAGTTAGGGTTGGAAGGGACCACAAGGATCAGCTAGTTCCAACCCCCCTGCCATGGGCAGGGACACCCTGCACTAGATCAGCCTGGCCAGAGCCTCATCCAGCCTGGTCTTAAACACCTCAAGGGACAGGGCCTCAACCACCTCCCTGGACAACCCATTCCAGGGCCTCACCACCCTCACATCCAGCCTGAATCTCCCCACCTCCAGCTTCATTCCATTCCCCCTAGTCCTATCACTCCCTGATAGCCTGAAAAGTCCCATGCATTTCTAAATTCCATGATCATGAAAGAGGGGACAATACAGCTCTCAAAACATAATGTCTGTTTTACAATTACTTCCTAAAGATGTCATCCTACTGAATGAAAAATGAAAAAGAATTGACAGGTAAGAAGATTGCAAAGCTGCTTCTTACTCTCTACAGCTACAGTGGAGTAGGTTAACTGCTTTCTTCCCTTGCCCCCACCCCACATCCACTCTTGAAGGCGATTTCCTGAAACAGCACTTCTAGCTAATGGGAAAGCATAATGGGACACAGAAACTATGAATGGTAACAAGGCTTAGGTTCCCCAGCTTTGCGTGCCCATAAGCTGTTGTTAATCTAGTCACTCTAAGGAAATGGTGGCATGATGATAATTCCTTCTCAGTTCCCCCAAAGGAAGTGCTACCTGGTATACTGAACAAGAAGGAACAAATACTATATTTTTAGTATTTTCACTGTGTGCTGTTAAGCCACTGCATTCCTGTGCGGCATGCCGGCGTGATGAAGTCGAGGGTAGTATCTACCTGATTTATTTTCAGTGGGTAGCAACTTACAGTGCATATGATTGACAAAATGTATCCCATTTCACAGGTACCACTGGCTCCTGATACATTCCAAACACTTGCACCAAGAAGTAGTGCAGCAGACAGGAAAACGTCAGGACTGCAAAGAACTTTCTAAGAGACTGAGGAAATGTGTCTCTTTCTGTTGATTTCAGCAAGCAATGGGACAGTGTCTAGGTGACATTCTGGACACTTCAAACAGCAAAATTTTATATATGCATACTTCTGAGAAAAAAAATAAATCATCAACAGGAG
Source organism: Colaptes auratus (assembly GCA_015227895.2). Classification (NCBI taxonomy): domain Eukaryota; kingdom Metazoa; phylum Chordata; class Aves; order Piciformes; family Picidae; genus Colaptes; species Colaptes auratus. Next base: position 2,305,454 of record CM037640.1, read on the forward strand.
ACAATGTCAAAAGCTTCACCAAGAGCAGAAAAGGAAGAACTGCGTAAAAGAAGCTACAACAGACTTTGGGTAATGACATGAACTTGAGCTGTGCTGCATTAAAGGATACTGAAATTCACTGCTTGCACCTCATGCTCTTTCTTCTCTGAACAGGATATGAAGCAAACACTGTGCATTTTAAGTGTACTTGTGCTGAAAGCTTTCAGGCATGCTGGAACATTAAAAGCACCTTTTTATATGAAAGTATTAACTACAGAGACAAAGGGGCAGCTAACATAGGCCAAGGTATTTCAAGCACTGCCAGCAGTCACAGTGTCAGAAGTGCACCAAACTCAAGTCTTATAATATTTTTCCTTCAACTATAGAAGAAAAAACCTGTGAACAGGCCATACAAGTGTTGAACAACAAGAAATCATAGCACAAAAAGGAGGCTACAGATTGGTTTCCAGCTATACCTAGAGGTATTCAAATTTGGCTTTGGTGAGAGTGTGGTGTGGTGTATCAGAAGCCAAGAAAAGTTTTTGCTTCGCAGACATCTACACACAGTGGAAGATTTGACTGCCTCCAGTGCATCTGCAGTTTGAAGGGCCAAATCCCTTCACCCACTGCTCTATGAAAACACCTGCACGCAGTGAAGTGAAAATCATATGAGAATCCTCAGGTTACACAGCGCACACCGATACCCCTGCTTTGCCGTCATTCCAGTGAGGTGACCTCTCCATGGTGTCAGTCGATGAGTCATGTCTAGAATCCATCATTCTGGATGATTATACCTTACCCTTAGCCAAACTTCTTCAAGCAACTTTTGGTCCATAGGGTGAATTGCAAATCCTGGAAGATTGTGCTATTAACGCTGAAGTTGTGAGTTTGAGCCTCTGTGGCAGTGTGAAGGTTTAATCCCCCTACCACATAAAGCACAGCTAGCTCAGCTGGCAAAGCAAATGGAAAGCTGGATTTTAAAGCAGAACAAAATGCAATGAATATATACAAAATATACACTATTTACAATATATCAAAATTCACAGGAAACATAATACAGAAAGACCTTCCCAAGGAGAATGCCCCCCAGGTTCCTCTCAAAACCCCTCACTTCCCCCCCTTTCTTGTCCAAGTTAACTAGACACAAAAAGGAGAGAGGAAAAAAAAAAAGAAATGGCTATTAAGGGAAAATTGTTAGATCAAAGCAGTTGTTAGGAACGTTAGCTTTCTTATCTCGTCGCTTTCAGTCCAAGTTCAGTTGCATGCCGGCTGGCCAAGAACAGAAAAGAAAGACTGAAGACAGACTGTAAGTTCTTAAAGCTACATTCTACTGATCCACCAATGAAATTCTCCTTTTGTTTTCCTTTTTACACCAAAAACATTCAGCTAGAGAATTCTGTAGCTGTCCTTTTCTTAAAGGCACAGCCTCAAACTGTCACAGCCTCACCTCACTAACCATCCTAACCAGATGAGGCAACTTGCAGATGGTGGCAGCCATTGAGCAGCAGCTTGTTGGGCTGGATGGGCATTTTTAACTTCCCATTCTGTATTTCCCTAATCCAGAAGCTATTAATTTCAAGTCTCAAAAAGACCATTAATCTATCTCAGTTTTAAAGTGCAAGACAGGTTCTTTAACCCTTCTCAAAGGAGTTAAAGAAAACCACTCTGCTCAGGATTGGATAGAATTGGTGAATTTAAATGGAAATGCTATTCATAACCAACCAGGCCAGGATCGTGTGGACAAAATTAGCCAAATCACTGAGGGCCTCGGATAGGCCCCAAATTTTCCCCCATACTAGAGATAACAGCTCATGTGTTGCCAGGATCAGAGAGAAGGGAGAAAAGAGAGAGAACTGGCCATGCAGCCAACTTGTAAAGAGAGAGGAGAATTATGGAATAGGATAACAATTTTACACTTTCTGATCCATCCCTGGACATCTCTGGTCCTCCTGGAAGACTTCTCTATGGTTCTTAAAGGCAGCCAGCCTCAAACCATAACCAAGATCAAAGTTACTGCTTATTTCTTCCTGTAAGCCAAAAAAAAAAGAGAAGTGGAAAGTGGTTCATTCCTCCTTTTGCTCCTGTAAATTTGTTTCTTCCCATGGAGATAGATGAGGTGGCAGCAGATGGATTTAGAGTCAAATGTTTTGCATGTAGCTTGCTCAGCCAACTTCACTCTCAGGAATCCAGAGCAGCTAATCTTGAAAAGGAAAATGAACCTGGCAACAGATGTACGATTTAAGCTATCAGCCTTTAGTTCCACACTCAATAAACTAATGTAGAAAACAGCTTGCTTTCCCATGCCCATTTCTTCTTTCAGTTTTTTCAGCTGAATAGTTTGAACAAGTAGAGGGGATATAATTGTGGACTCATCGTAGATTTGGGAGAGGGGAATTTCTAAACCCTAAATTTTAATCTTGGTAATTGACACTGTGTATTTTTCTGCAAAGCACTTAGCCTCATTAAGTCTTACAGTTCTACAAACATCACATACCTTATTAAGAATAACAGAAAGACCTTGTGCTTAAGAGGTTGCCTGCAGGTGGTTATCATGTGAGCAATTGATGTATTATTAAAGCAATTCCTTTTTGCACAGCTATGCCAGAAGAACAGCTATTAGAATAATGAGATTCTTTTGTTGGCCACCGAGCTCTGAGGTAGCCATCTCTTCAGTTGCTGTCCTTTACTAAAGATGAGTTTCTGTCTTTTAAACTTGTATGGGTTGCAAGCAAGAGAAATAGTTCCTTTCTCAGGTCAGACTCAAAACTTGTTGCGTTACATTATACTTGCTGTTGCCATGCCAACACGATTTCTTTGCTCACACTTCATTTTGCACTCTGAAAGGCATGCCTAATAAAAAATCAGGACTTTCCATTTTAGCCATCTCAAATGTACATCTGGACTCTGTCCCAGACTGTAGGTTCCTTTAGGAAATATTCCAACTGCAGTTAAAAATACAGTTCTTAACCATTTACAGGTGGCTAGGCAAAACCTCCCAGCAGGATTGAGTTTTAATGCAGAGTACTTTGATAGAGAACTACTACTCAATTTTCTGATATTACAGAATTGTGGAGACCAGCAAGGCACTTAGCAAAGACTCCATAGGTGAAGATGGACTATGTAGAGAGTATGGCTGCCCTGAAGATACATTGCTGACATGTAAAAATGTCTTGGATGATAGTTTATGGAGTTATCCAGCTAATCCTCATCATGCCACCAGGACAGCCTGTCAGCAGTGTCTACAGTAGAAGCAGCCTTGGCTCCCAGTTCAGGCTTCATGTAGTGAGAAGGGCTGAGCTGCAGAAATGTTCTCCATGCTTCCTGGGGCATTCCAGCAGACAAAGGAGGCACTTTGCTTTGTTCTTCATCAAGATTTAACCCAACCAAAGAAAACAAACAGCAGGTTTCCTAGACACCATAAACTTTGCCCTCACAGCTGGAGGCAGAGTGAAGCAAAAGGGACAGGCAAGAGGAAAACAAAAAGTGAAGGAGAGAGGTTGCCATGGCACAAAGTTTTATTCAGACTTACAAAGTCACAGAATCACTGGATTGTCAGGGCTGGGAGGGACCTCAAGGATCATCCAGTTCCAACCCTTCTGCCATGGACAGGAAGACTTTCCACTAGATCAGGTTGGCCAGAGACACATCCAGCCTGGACTTAAAAACATCTAGGGATGGGGCTTCCACCCTGGCAACCTGTTCCAGTATCTCGCCATGCTCACGATGAACTTCTTCCTAATGTCTAATTTAAATCTACCCTCTTCAAGCTTGGATCCATTCCCCCTAGTCCTATCACTACCTGACACCCTAAAAAGTCCCTAACCAGCTTTCTTGTAGGCCCCCTACACATAAGGTCTCCTCAGAGCCTTCTCTTCTTCAAACTGAACAGCCCCAACTCTCTCAGCCTGTCTTCATAGCAGAGGTGCTCCTACCCTCTGGTCATCCTTGTGGCCCTTCTCTGGACATGTTGCAGCAAGTCCATATCTTTCTTGTAACAGGGGTTCCAGAACTGGACACACTACTCCAGGTGGGGTCTCATATGAGCAGTGTAGAGGGGGAGAATCACCTCTCTCAACCTGCTGGCCACACTTCTCTTGATACAACCCAGGACACGGTTGACTTTCTGGGCTGAAAGTCTGCGAGTCCGAAAGTCTGAGAGTCCTCTACTGGGAACAGAAACCATTAAAATGTTAATTAAAAAGAGTATCACCTTGGGCATTTATTATTTATTGCAAGCCTTTATAAAACATTACTCTTCAGATGTATTCCATTAAGTCCCCATATACTCCTGTTCTGCTCCAGCCTGTTAGCAGACCAAACACCCTGCAGCGAGTGCCAGCGCGGCTTTGTGGCAGTTGGACTTTTGGCTTGCAGCGAGGTCTCTTTTACATGCACAACTATTACTATTGATCTACAATTTGATCTTTCGTAGCTGAATCCACAGACTAGTTAACTTTGGATTCAAAGAAGAAAATGATAACAATAACAATAAAGCTGGATAATCTCTACACCTTGTTCATCAGTGACAGTGGTTTTGAGAAGAATGGAAAGATTGGAAATGCTGGTTATGCACAGAGTACTCAGTCCACCAATTCAGCTGCATGCCTGCATTACTTTCTCAGCCTTGTAACATTAAATCCTCTGCCTGGTTTTCCTCTAGTGTTTGGTTGTTTTGTTTTTATCTTCTGCAGAATTTGTCTGTAGCACAGCTCTCCATTAGCCATTTGAAATACAAAGCAGATGGAGACTTTACAACCTGCGTATTAAGGTTATATATTTCTACCTGTGCATCATGAAAGGCAAGCACAGAAGACCAGAAGGCTTGGCACGTAGCTATACTGCCTCATATTTTACTGAAAGTAGATGCTAACTCACAACATATAACAGTTGCTTCAGTATTTTGATTTTTGATCTTTTAAAAGACTGCCAACCAACTATTCTCCCCATATTCACCCAAATCCTACTGGAGGGCACGTGGCCTGCTGGAATGTAACCTCTCCAGAGATCCACAGCATACCATCCTCCTGCTCCAGCTCATATCGCTGAGATGCCATAGATGTTGCATCTACCATGACATACAGTTCCAGGGTCATATCTATGATGATTTTCCAGCTGCAGTACATATTCACAGGTCTGCCACACTGCTACAGCTAATTCTGCCATTAGCTGGTGCAGACTCCCTTAGATAGCAAATGCTGCCAGAGGGCACAAGAAAATAAAGAAAAGATGTGCCAAAGTATGAGACACACCAATAGTAAGAAGTTAGTATGTTCGTTCTTTACCCATGTGCTACACGGTAGATTCTGGAGACACTGTGTGTCGTGTCCTTGGGCACACTTGGGCAGAACTGTCAACACAATTTATCATCTTCCCTGAAACAAGATCTGCTTTCAACACTGCAAAATAGGATTTTACTGGATTTTCTTCCACAGTTCTAATGTAAAGCACACATAGGGAAAGGATGGCAATATAGCATCAATGAAGAGAAATTGGAATGGAATGGAATGGAATGGAATGGAATGGAATGGAATGGGAATAGAATAGAATAGAATAGAATAGAATAGAATAGAATAGAATAGAATAGAATAGAATAGACCAGACCAGACCAGACCAGACCAGGTTGGAAGAGACCTTCAAGATCATCGTGTCCAACCTATTATCCAACACCACCTAATCAACTAAACCATGCAACCAAGCACCCTAGCAACATTAGCAACATTCACTTTCACTTTCATTATAGAATTGTGTTGTTAAGGTTTAGCTTGTAGTGCTTTAGGGGGGAAGATAAGCTGTTTCCTTTTGTCTCTTTCTTATAGAAAGAATTACTCTATAGATGGCTTTGTAAGCTTCCTTTTAATGAACATGCACTGTGTGAAAGAAATAACTTCTACTTTTTTCTCATGTTCACATGCATGAAGATTTTACCTGTGTTAAAATGTATGAGAGTACCAAAATCGAGATATTGAAGAGCAAGAGAATATTTTCTTTTATTTAGTCTTCATCATCTGGCAGGATATCATTGAGACCTGAATTCTGGCACTCTGTCCTCCCCACATGCGTAGGTGCTCTCAGTCAGGCAGGTCCAGTTAGAGTATAAGAATTGCCCTTGATGCGTGTTAATTGATCTCTGTGGCTAAGGACCAAGGATATGATAAGGATATGACAAACACTTCTGGTGCATGGACCAGAGTAAGTGTAATATAATCCTGTAGTGAAAGAAACCTGTCTGGAGTATGATTCCATAAGTCATGGCTGCTAACTGGCTTTCCAGCCATGTTTCTGTGTTTTTTGAAGAGATGCTTGACTGCACAAAGGTCAGGAAAGTTTCCAGAGCAGAAGTCCTGTGATTACCTAAAGCCAAGGTAACCTTGTGCAAACTCTGCAGAAAAGGGGAGGGGGGAAAAAGAAGAAATCATACCATTTTTGGCAATCCACATGGCTACAGCTTTCTCTGTATTAAACACAACTTTTTCAGATATATAGAAGAGGAGAGAGGAAAGAAGAGAGAAGAGAAAAGAAGTAGTAGTATTAGGCAAAGTGGATGAGGCAGACCTTCAATGGGAGGACCTTCATCACAGGTCACTGTGAGTCAGATGATTAAAATTCTTTGTCAATACTAAACAAGTGGATTTGCAGTTTTGCTGTGTGAATATATAGCCAGGTGAAGAGGTAAACTGGAATTCATTCATTACAGTTTATAATCTTTGTACTTTTCCAGATGCAGAAAAGCGATATGAATGCAGAACTACAACAATCCCGTGGCATTCATGCAATCATTTGTAAAATATGAGTTGCACAATAGATAGCCAACACTTTTGTGTGCCACAAGACTCCCTGCTAGAGACAGCTGTCTTCTCCATGTGCTTTCAAGAGATTTGTTTTCTATTACACCTTCTGAAGTTACTTAAGAATTTAATATTCTCACTTTCTCTAGGTAAATCACTGCTGTGTTTTTCCTCCTGACATTTATTGTCTTTTTCTATATTGTTTTTAGATTGAGGTCAATGGTTCTGGTTTCTGTTTCCTCCCCAGCTACTCTGGTCTATCTCCTCTCTTCCAGGCAGGAAAATCCAAGTGGCTATCAGCAGTGAAGTGAAGGTCAGAGATTTCCTTGTCTGGCCCTTGACGCCTTCCCACAGCTGCCTGAGTCAGCAGCACTCCTTGAAGATCAGAACTATCTGGTCTCTTGAGGGCATTCAAAGGCATATAGTTTCATGACCCATGCCTCCTTCATGAGAAATCCAGTCACTTCTAATTAATTTCTTAACCCTGGAGGAAAGCTCTTCTTCACAAAATGTTGAGCAGTTTTCTCTTGAATCTGGTTGATGTCCTACCCCCGGTGTCTGCCAAAGCAGGCCTGGGCAGACAATTACGTCCATTTAACTTTAGTTGAATGTTTGATACAAATCAATGAATTTTATGCACTTTGAGTACTTTTTTTCTTTAATGTCATAGCAGGTCCTAAAACCATCTGAGTCAACTCATAGTTCACGACAGTTCCTGCTGTCAAAGCAAGACATTCTTATACACAGGTTTTAATTAACACTCCCTCCTTATCATGCAGATAAAATACTGGGTTGGAAATGGGAGATTTATGTTACAGCTGCAAATCTAAACTTTGGAAAATGAATACTGATTCACATTCCTGATGATCCAACACAAGCTACTTTACAACCTTCAAAAACCTGGGTATTGAGATATCCTGTGGAGTTACTGGTATCAGCAGTATATGATCTTTTACCAGTGGAACATCAAGCAGATGTTCCTATCCTGAAGCAGATACTTGATGGATACCCAGGTAGAAAATATACAATGCAAATATTTCCCAAATATAAGGGCAAAACTGACTGTCAAGTGTAGTAAAAATCAGAGAAGGGCTGCAAGGGGTAGATAATTCTCAGGCAGAACTAATGGCTGGAGATGGGAAGGTGTCTTTGCAGCACGTTTTCAAGACTTGCCTGCTTTGCTAGCACAAACTCTGCTGAGACGGACAAGAACATCTTTGCTTCAAAGCATCGTTTCTCATTTACAGCAATGAGATCTACCCTGGAGCAGACACACAGTTGCATGGTCAAGCCATTACCTGGGGACATCAGACACTTGTTCCAATTCCTTGGGTCAATGCTGCTTGCACCGTCAGTAGGACTCTCGTACGGTGATGTTATGCTCACTTCTGCTGCAGGAGCCCAGCTGCCAGAGCAGACTGTCCTGTCTCAGCCTAGGCAGCAATCCTGCGCAATCACGAAGCACTTACATGCATAGCAATGACTTCCCCAGCAACCAGAGGCCTCAGATGGTCAAGCTGATGAAAAAAACACCGAATAGAGAAGCGTGTCCCTTGTTTCTCTGCACCACAGAGCTCCTTTAAACTCACTGCTGACCGTAGAAATTACTCATTAACCTCTCCTGCACTCAGGGGCCCCACACATACTTCTGCATACGGGTGATTAGATCGAGATCACTCATTTGTTTTAAGCAGCCAGTGTCCATAACCCTATTCACATTAAACAGTAGCACAGAAGACAGAAGATTTCTACAGTAAACAGGCAGTCAGGATCCTAGACCCAGAGCACTCCTAGGATCCTAAACACACATATTCCCCAGTCATCAGAAAACCACAGAGTACTTCTAGGTAACCCTCAGTTGTTCTTATCTGAGGTGAAGAATATGGTTTTGAAGGTCTGGGTGAGAGTTTCAACAGATCAATCTATCCATGCACCAGCACTACCCATGTTCAGAGAAGGCTTTCATGTGCAAACTATGCCTGGCCCCAGGAGCAGGCCTACCAAATTCACCCCTCAGAAGATGTCAAGTCAGGGAATCCTGTTTTGTGACTTCTGATGGTACTTTCACCATGTTAGGGCACTCAGTCCTGCAACAGCAGTATTACTCCTAAATAAAGGCAGTTTATTGGCAAAATTGGATCTCTGGGATTTCAGAAACCGTGAAGATTGACGCTGGCCTGCAAACTCTCAAGTCGGAAATTTGGGCATCTGAGTTGCACTTGAGGGGACTACTCTAAAAGTCAGTTTAGGATTTTTGAGTGTAGGAGGGCTCATAGTACGGACACAGGTCCCTGCATCTGCAAATACATTCAGAGCAAATCTTGCAAACATGACAGTGAGGGCCAGACACAGAAATCCTTTTGTGTCTCAATCATGTTACACAGTCCAAGAGAGGAATATAAAGAGAAAAAAGTATGCAAGCTTACACAAAGAGGGTTTGTGCCATGTTGAGAACTTTCTATTCTTGGAGACAAAACTAAAAAGAACAAAGATTCTGCTACCAGCAAGAGATACCACATCCTTATGTTATAGAGTTGCACTGGTAAAATGGAAACACAGGCTCACAGCTGATAAATAGCTAGAGTGAGCATTCACCAGGCTGATTATAAATATGTGCTCAGATAGCTTATAGACTCTGAGGACTGAAATCATGAGATACTCTACATGGCAACATGGTTATTTAAATAACCATTTGCACTGGGAATTCAGACATTATTCAAAGAGAGGAAGTATATTCATTCCTGAGTGCTCCAGACACGGGACAGCTATGAAAAGCTTTCTGCCCAAAAGAAGTAAACGTGGTATCCCGCAGGGAGACTGAGCAACAGCTTCTGTCACGCCCTCAAAACTGGCTGTACCTGAATAGAGGCTAGAAGGTAGCTGGGGTCATGGACAGCAGCATTTGTTGAATCCTGTCACTCCCTCTCGAGGGTTACTTACTTGGATTTAAGACCTTATACAATCGCAACAGATACAGCTGACAGCATGAAAACAATTACCATATAAACAGTCGAGACTATAACCTTATTCAAATGGATGTTTAAGGAAACCAGCAATTTCTACAGCTGTTTTGGAAAGTCTCTCTTTGGCAGAACATGCTGGATTGTCATTCTAAATGATTGTGCTTCCCATGCTGGTTTCCTGAGGAAAGGTTGGTGGACAGACTTGTTTATTTATTATACTTTTTTACCCCTCTTAGCTGTAGCTGTGGATTCCCCAGCCTTCTGAAAGTAGCTATTAGCTGCCTTGTTTGGCCTGTTTGGCCAGGAGAAAACTGTAAAAAAAATTGGCTTTTGTCCAGAGACTTCCAGAAATTTTCTCCTAGCCTTGTGTAAAAGCTTAATAAAATCAAAGTTAATTTTATGCAAGGTTTGTTACACGGCTATAGGTGTTTTCTGAGAACAAAGAGCAAAAGACACGGAATTATGTTTACTGTTCTGAAGTAGATCATACCCAATAAGTTCAGACGGGACTTGCTAAGGTGATCATCCTTCCAATTGGAGCAAGACCACAAGGATCAGATAGTTTCATAGTTCTTGTCATCTTAAACGAGAACTGAAGAAAACTACATCCACACGCCCTGAGGCTACTTTGAAGGAAAGTACCTTGGCTGTGCCAGTCTAAAGCCGCAATAAACTTCCACAGAAACAATGGACAATCGCAGCCCTTGTGACCTTTTGTCCCTCGAATGTTGACCTTCTGATCTCTGGGAAACAGAAAGCAACCTGTTCTTAAACGTTTTAAAACAAACACTCCATTGCAAATGCCTCTCCCTTTAGAGGAAGCCATACAGAACAAACACCTAATGGATTTTAGTCACGTTATTTAACACACTATTCGGAGAGGAGCAGACACTGGGGAAAAGAGCACGTTATGAAGCCTACACATCAGTGTAAGACAGAGTAAAATGCCACCCCTTCGGAAGGCATTTATGCACTTGGCACTGAATACACGAAGCTTAACAAAGTACTACCTTAAGTAGAGTACTAGAGGTCCTATTTATAGAAGTTACATCCCTGGCAACAGTATCCATCATTTTCTGAACTGAGAACTGCAGTTCTGTGGTGATTTTCAGCTACATCCACGACGTTGACAGTTGGTCACCCGTGCAGAGTGCTGCATGCAGCACAACGACCTGATCACTGATTATGGAGCTCTCCTGTGTTATTAGATACTGACTGGGTGGAGCAACGTAAAGTGCAATTTCTAGTTTCAGCTGGCTAGAGGACTTACCCATTCTGCAGCCATCCATTCTGACTAAATTACAAGCCCTCCTCACGGTTCAGCTTATCACTAGCTACGGAAAAGTCGTGAAGAAGCTTTCTGTTGGCTACAAGCAACTGCTGCTTACCCACCTTCTCCAGAAACCAAAACAAAAAGCTGACATCAGCCTGACACAGCTTGCTGTGGCATGCTCATGCACTGCCAGATACCAGATTCAATTTAAGATCCTGTTCTTCGATGCAGATCAAGGACTGGGCCTTGTACATTTCATGTACTACCTTGCTTGACAGCTTACCATGACCTAGCATGACAGCTGTGGTCATAAGTAATCTCTGCCAAAAGGGAGGATCATAAGAGTGGGTGGAAAGGAAATCAAACATTCCTGGCGGCTGGCCCACAGCTCTGAAGTTTCCTTTCACCAGACTTCAGACTGAAAACAGATCTCCTCTTGCTGAAGAGGAAAATACAGGCTTCCACCTAGTGCAGCATACAAATGGTTTCCCTTCCCTGAAATGTAAAGGAGAAAAGAGAAAAGGCAAAGGGAGAGCCACGTGTGTTCACCCAGTGGAGTAAAACCAAAGAGCCAGACAAGACTGTTCCTTCCTGGTTTGTTACTGCCATTTTTCTTAGCACCAGAAAATTAGGCAGGCAGGGAATTATGTCCCTTGCAAAGAAAAATACAGAAGTGTTTGCCATATAAACAGATAATTAAAGAGTTACACAGGTCAGAAGAGTTTCAACCAGTTCTTGATGAGAACACTACGTAGAACAGTATACAATCACAGTACAAGTTAATAATTTCTTTTTACTGTTCCATTTTTACAAAATCAGTAATTACCTACAATGCACTTCCCTTCAAGGGCTCAGCAGAGTTGTTTCTGCCTTCAAGGACAATGAAGCAATTTTTCTCATAACTAACCCATCCAAAGCAAACAAAATGCTATGGCATTTGGTCCTGTAAACATTTCACTTAGAAATGTGGAAAAGGTTCTGCTTGTTCGGCTACGATTACAGCCTTCTGGTTGTTTTTTTTAGGGCAGATGGAAGAGAAAGTAAAAAAGAGGAACAACCACCCACAGAGATTGTGAAATAACATGGTCTACAAACCCATTGATTTGAAAATAAATGAGTAAGATTTAGCTGCGATGTGGATGGTGGTAAAACCCCCAAATTCAAGAATTCCCCTGGCTTCTGAGCCTGCTGATAGCTTCAGAATGGTATCGTGAAATCCTGCAGCTATTCACTCCAGCTGAGCCTGCTTAATTAGAGTTCCTCAGCACTTAGACATATTTCCTTAACAGCAAATTATACAAATAATCACTTCAGGAGACAGCTGAATATATAACATGGACCTTTAAAAAAATTCTAATAATAAAATCTGTTATTGTAAAACTGAGAGACAAAAGTAATAGCCACAGCTTCCCAACAGATTTTTGTCAAACCAAACACAATCAAAACCATCCCAGCGGCGGTTTAAAGCCTTCTCTCTAACCCCATCGCCACTGCTCTTTCAGTGAGCAAGTATGTAAAGACATTTTAAGCACCACAGCAGCGTTAGCTGGGAGCATCGTTAGCTCCTACCCAGCGGCTGGGGGAAGCACAGGAAAATGATAGAAGTTTTCATTTATTAATCTGTGATGAAAACCAGGCTCGTGTTGATGGAGGGGGCAGGGGGAAAGGTAAAGATAATCTTGTTTGTGTAGTTCTTGGCCCAGATATATATTTGGGAGGGGGGAAAAAAGAGGGGGGGGGGGAAAAAGCAGCAAGCAAGCAGCTGAGCACATTGCTTCTGGCTGTGCCTTTCTCTGGGTTGCCAGCATTCACAAAGCACAAGTTATGTAATGCACTCCTATCAGGAATCTGAGTTCAAAAACATTTCTTGAAGTCCCATGCTGTTCTTGCCAGAGTCATTGTTTCTGATAATGAAAAGTCTGTATCACTCTGATTCAGCTGCCTCAGCCCTCTTCAATGGAAGCACTCTGTGCTTTCCCTCAATCTTTTCTCCCTCCCTCCATCATAATGACCTCTGCTCATTTCTTAAGGAGACTTTTCTCTTCCCTTTACTGCCTTTACCAGCTTTTACTAGAGAAAAAGAAAAATAAAGGAGGATGCATGGACTTTTGTCCCTCCTGTGCCTCTGAAAGAGGCTGCCCTGCCTTCAGCATCGTCTGGGAAAGCCTTAGTTCTTTGGCAAGTACAGAAGAAACACTGGATTTGCGAAAATACCTTCATCACGTTGCAGGATAGACAGAACAGCTTTCCTGATTGAATTGTGTGAGTCAAGACCTACATTTCAGAGCAATCTACCACCTAGAAACAAGCTTGTTTCTGACTGAATTATTTGAGGCACTTCTCAGCAAAACTCTGCAACTTCTCACAGAAATACTGATTGGATGACTTGTTGAGCGAGGAGTTTCATTTGCACTCACACTGCCACCTTGATATCATTCAAACCCATCAGGCACACAGGTAAAAGCACAGCATTATTTGAGGTATCTAAAACAGAATGCATATAGAGGAAGTAATGCAGTGATCTGTATTCAATGTGTTATGCCAGTACATGCATGTATAAATGTTAGTCACTCTATTTCAGCATGTACATCACAGCAATCTGCTTCTTTGATAAAATTTAAATAGAATAAATAAAAGTTACAAAGCCAAAATGTGATTAGTCAGGATTAGTTCATAATGCTCTTACCAAATACCTCATCAAAATACAGGCTTAAACTCTAAGCATCATTAAACTGTGCTTGTTTAGAATTCTGTTTCCAGTGTAGCTGCTAATATAGTTTTAAAAGAGCTCATCCTTTAGAGGAGAGTGAAATTTAACTTGTAGCATTCTCTGGGTAAATGTGACATTTAAGCCAAATATATCTAGGAAGTTTGATTCACAACATTCCAGCAAAGGATTCCCATTTCTTTCAGCTCCTTCAGCACAGATAGCAGGGATATATAATGGTCTCTACCCAGCAGAAGAGGATCATGCTCCTGATGCCAGCCAAAACGGAGGTTGGGACCCAGACAGAGCTCCCACAGGAGGATGCAATGATACAGGTCACTGACTGCAGTGAATGCCTCAGTCTCTCCTTGGTAGGGAGGAGTTGTGCACACTATGAGCAGGTAGGATTTCTACTCAGCCATGCAGCACAGCTTCAAAGCAAGCTTGAAAGATTGAAAGGCAAAGTTGATATGCTTAGGAGCATTAGGGAAGCTGAGATGAGATTGACTGCTGGAGCCAGGCTCTGACTGCCCTGAAGAAGAGTCAGGAACACCCATTAAAAAGTACTGAGGGTCAAGCACACCCTGTAGCCTTCCACCACCAGACTGAAGGCAGTAACCAAAGGGCTCTACCATTCTCCATCATTTTTGCAAAGTCATGGCAGGCAGGTGAGGTACCTGAGGACTGGAGGGAAGCCAATGCCACCCCAGTCTTCAAAAAGGGCAAGAAAGAGGTTCCAGGAAACTACAAACCAGTCAGCCTCACCTCCACCCCTGGGAAAACAATGGAGTGGCTCATTCTGGAGGACATCTCTAGGCACTTGGAAGAGAAGATGATCAGAAGCAGTCAGCATGGATTTACCAAGGGGAAATCATGTTTGACTAACCTGATAGCCTTTATCTTTGTGGTCAAAATTCATCCCATCTAGTTTTACCTGTGTAAAAGTTGGGTATCTCTTCTAAACCTCATCTAGGATTCCTGCACAATATTCAGTAAAGAAAATTATGGACTGCCAGAGAGCAATCATCTCATCCTAATTTTAGGTGATTTACATAGTTTAGATAAACCACTCTCTGGACACAGGTTTTCTCCTATTAATGATTTAAAAACAAACAAACCATGGTGAGAAACCCCACACTAAATCTCCTCCCATCAGTGTGAAACAACTTATGGATGTTGGTGACTGACTCTATCAGTCCCCATAGCATAGTGATTCAGGAAATTACATTGTTTATAGCATTTCAAATCAAGGGAAATCTGCAGTCTCCAAAATAAACACTGAAGAAGTGCAATATGAGAACATTTTACAAAATTCCAAGTGGTTAATAATAAACAGGACAAAAGCAACATGTCCCTAGGCTGGCAGAGCCATTCCTGATGACTCATGCACCTACTGTGAACAACTGTTTGTTGGAGGGGCTCACTGGGGTTTTTTGATGTGTCATACTGCATTCATGCAATGCCATCTGAAAAGAGAAGATGAGCAAGGAAAGAATAAATGTTTGGGGTGATAGTAGTAGCCTTTTTTTATCGTTTGGCTGGATCTGCTCCAAGACCTCCCAGTCACACTCTTGCCTAGTGGCAGTTCCATCACAGAGCCAGCTGAAAAATAAGAGTACGAACTCAAGAGTGACATAATTGTGCATCCCAGTGAGCTGGCACTTTAAGCTAATGGTTGGCAAATGTGTAGTAATCTCAACACATGACAGAGAACTTTATGGTTATATCAGCCTCAATTATTGTCTTCCTAGATAATCTAATGATCTTGTAATCAGCGCAGGAGAAGCACAAGCACCATCAGATGAAAGATCTGAGACAACTATCTGACTGATGGCCAAGATCTCCCCCACCCTAGAGAATTCAAAGTATTTTAACTCTATGTTATGAGGGTATGTGATCTCAGAAAGACCTGACAAAAACAAAAGGGCTATCTCAGATGCTGGGCACACCAGATCTTCCAAATACTCTTTTTTGTCCCCCTCCGTTCCATGATCCTATTGGCAGCAGAATGCTACAGGGGATGCATAAGGTATTTAATTCAAAAAATGTATTGATATTAAAATATCAGATTGATATTAAAATATCAGATTATTTTATGTTATCTAACATGGTATAAAATACTTACTGAAAATAAAAAAATGTAGACATTACTTTTAACATAACAATGTTGTAAATATTGTCACAATTGGCGCTGAAAAAGTAGGAAATACTGCAATAAAATCATTAGCAGCCAAAGGACTTTCACACTTAATACCACGTCTGAAGGAAAAAATGGTGGTAATAATAGGAATCCCGGGAAGGAAAAGCTATTGCAAACACAGCCTAAGGAGGCTGTGCACATCCAACTCTTGGGAAGGATCTTTGTCTCAGAAAGCTGGCCATTCCTCATGGTGTTCTTCCAAATACAGGCTCAGTATGTCAGGCAAAGAGAGAGCAGCAGCACAGATCTCAATTAAAGTATATGGTAAGTAGCAGTTGCTCTATCTTCGTGATGGAGAGATAAAAGTGTTGCTTCAGTGGCTGAGAAAATCACAAATGCTGCAGGAGGCATCCTGTTAAGACAAAGAAAAGGTTGTGAACTCCCTAACAGTATTGCGGCCTCAAGGTGCCTTCCAGGTTTCATCTGTGTTGAGACACCTACTCCTGGCAGCATGATTTGATCTCTTTCCTACATATTTTGGCTAAACTCTCACTGAAAGCATGGAGAGAAAGATTCTCTGTGTTACAGTAAATTTCTTTTGTGTCACAGTGCCAGAATTCTTCCTAAAGGATATGGAAGAAGTGGAAACTTTTGCTTTCCACAGATACTACTGAGCAAAAAAGAGGCCCGGCCACCAGAAGACTACATAAACAGCTGAACCCACTGGGAAGAAGACATCCTTGCTTAAGCCCACAATCAGATGAAAAAGAAAAATCAAGGAACAAAGAACACCTGGGAGTGGCCACAGACAGGCAACTCTACAACAGCCTGCAACACAACTTAGTGCTGCCCACACACATGCACCTTCAGATAGTGCAGACTGGATATTTTAATGGTTCAATTTTACACAGTGCTCATATGATCCTGCATGGAATACTACAGTTAGCTGAGCATCAGATTACCAGAACCATGTGATGAAAGCTAGGGAAGTTTCTGAGCTGAGCAATTCTTTGTAATGGATTATTATTTCATTTTCTGTATAAACACATTTATAGCACATTTATGAACTCTTGGAGAAAGGATTGTGCAGTCTGGCAGTATCTGCAATGTAAACAGCAAGAATGGAGGGAACACATTATAACTGTAGACACAGAAAATTAGCACATCTAACAAGAAAAACATTTCTTGAACAAAAAGTATGAGACTTTGGAATAACATCTTAAAAAGTGCATGGGAATCTTCCTTGCACAAAACCCCATTATCAGAACAGAAGACCAAAAGACTTGAAAAAACTCTGTGCTAGGGTTTTTTAACTGTTGACTGGCCTGAGATGAAACCTAAAATCATTAAGGGCACTCACAGACACATGAAAGAGAGTACTGAAGAATGTGTCTCTATTTTTCAGTATGGACTCCTTTGAGGCTCTGCTTGCCAGAAGAATGCAGACATCTGATCTCCTGGCATGAGGCTAGCCCAAGGAGCCCACCACAGTGCTGCATTAACCAGATACTCTGCATTTTCCTCAGGAAAACAAGGAGCTTCCCAGCTTTTAATTACTTTCTTTTAGTAGGTTTTTATTGTAATACGTCTTGCAAGTATGAATTTTTCCCAAGATCTGTTCCTTTCCCCGTCCTAGGTAGATGCAGCCTTAAACAGCCAGTCCCACAAAGGCATCAGGAGCAGCAGATGAGAATCATCAGTCCTTGCCTTCAATATATCGGCTGACTAACTGAAGTACCTGAAGAACTGACTCCTCAGTGCAGAGATTTGTAGATTCTGTGCTATAATTTAACTGTTGGCACAGCAAAGCACATTGCATTACCCTCTTCATCCTCTGCAAGACATGTTTCTGCAAAGGCAAGCGCGTTTACCTCTTGTCCGTCTGCAGGGCTCGACTGTTTTCAGCAATTACTGCTTGCCTGCAGAGCTCCCTAATCACTGAGCGGGGAGAAGAGAGTTCTCTTAATTGTTGTGTGGTTTTAGTTTCTTCCTTTTTGAAAAAAAAAAAAAACAAACTTTCCCTTGCCTCTCTGCCTGCCTCTCCACCCCCTTCCTGCTGGCAGACATGAGAAGAGAGCTGTGTTTGTTTTCACGGGAGGCTGGGGAAGTGACAAGGCTGATTTCACAGTTTCCAGCTGTAATGCTTGGTTTCTTTGCAACTGCACATATGCAGAAGTCAGCAGCTAAACTAGTCAAGAAAGAGTGATTCACATAAAAACTACACAGCACACACACAGAGAAGTAATAATTTTGAGGAGCAATAGGACAATTCTTGACATGAAAATGAATACTCCAGCTATGAGACAAGGGTTATCTAAGTCAACACTGCTGAAACATTGCAGCTGACCCTCTATGTCCACACACAGAGGCATGTCAGAAGTGTTGAAAGCCCAAGATTTTATAGTGCAACCAGACAAAGCTGGGCATGTTTAGATCACCTGAAAATGTCCCTGTGGGGATCAGGAAAATGCATCCAAGGCCTACTTAGAAAGAAGAGATAAAACAAAGTACCATTAAGAACTTTCCTTATCTCCCACTAACAGGGACAACCATGTATCAGCCACCATGATAATGCTGGTTTGCTGCTCTGGAGTTCATGTAATTCAGAATTATTGTCTTCAGCTTTGTATTAACATTACTGGATGAAGTATTTACATAGATCACCTCCAGACATTAGAGGGAGTCTTCTTATTTTGAGGGGGCTGGGGGGGTGTTAATTGGCCTACAAGAAGAATGGCAGAAATCTATTTCAACAGGAATTCAAACCAGACAGAATTTTCAAAAGTGAACAATTCTTTTTAGCAGCATTTTAAAGAACCCTAAAAAATGTCTGCTCTTCTGCTGGAGAATCTCTAAATCTCTTCAAATGGATGAGTTTGAATTTGAAGAGGAAATTGATCAAATATATAACGTTACTGGAACGTTTTTGACAGGATCATCCAAAATGTTCAGAGAACAGACATCCAGAAATAAAAAGCTGACTTGATACTCTCAGCTCTGGAATTAACTTCATTATCTTTGCAGTCTTTATTAACTATGTGTTTAAGGCAAGAGGATTAATATATTTTAAGCTTCCCTCATGTACAGACTTTCCAACTGAGAGTCGCCAAGTAGCACACCCTTCGGGAAGATCGTGAAATCTTTTATTTTGCTCTCAGGCCAGCAGCTGGGATCCCAGATATCTTGGTGCCATGGCATCCCAAAACACTGAGCCCAAGCCTGCACACTCACTGACACAGACCTGGAAGCTCAGAGCCCTCCTCCCTCCAAGTGGGGCTCCCAAGTTAGAATAGCATAGAATACACCAGGTGGGAAAAGACCTCAACGATCATCAAGTCCAATCTATCACCCAACACCATTGGACTCAATGATCTTTGAGGTCTCTTCCAACCTTGGTGATACTGTGATACCATCTAATCAACTAAACCATGGCACCAAGTGCCTCAGCCAGGCTCTTCCTAAACACCTCCAGTGATGGTGACTCCACCACCTCCCTGGGCAGCACATTCCAATGGGCAATCTCTCTTTCTATGAAGAACTTCTTCCTAACATCCAGCCTAAACCTCCCATGGCACAGCTTGAGACTGTGTCCTCTTGTTCTGGTGCTGGTTGCCTGGGAGAAGAGACAGACCCCCACCTGGCTACAATCTCCCTTCAGGGAGTTGTAGACAGCAATAAGGTCTCCCCTGAGTCTCTTCTTCTCCAGGCTAAGCAACCCCAGCTCCCTCAGCCTCTCCTCACAGGGCTGTGCTCCAAACCCCTCCCCAGCTTTGTTGCCCTTCTCTGGACACCTTCCAGCAAGTCAACATCCTTCCTAAACTGAGGGGCCCAGAACTGGACACAGGACTCAAGGTGTGGCCTAACCAGTGCTGAGTACAGGGCACAATGACCTCCCTGCTCCTGCTGGCCACACTGTTCCTGATGCAGGCCATGATAACATTGGTCTTCTTGGCCACATTGCTGGGCACACTGCTGGCTCATGTTGAGCCTACTATCAACCAGTACCCCCAGGTCCCTCTCTGCCTGGCCGCTCTCCAGCCACTCTGACCCCAGCCTGTAGCACTGCTTGGGGTTGTTGTGGCCAGTGTGTAGAACCTGGCACTTAGATGTGTTTAATCTCATGCTCTTGGACTCTGCCCATCTGTCCAGCTGGTCAAGGTCTCTCCTACCCTCTAACAGATCCACTCCTGCCTTGGTATCAGCTGCAAATTTACTGATGACTGATTCAATCCCCTCATCCAGATCATCAATAAAGATGTTGAACAGGATGGGGTCCAGCACTGATCCCTGGGGACACCACTAGTGCCTGGCTGCCAGCTGGATGTGGCAGCATTCACCACCACTCTCTGGCTCATCCCTCCAGCCAGTTCCTAATCCAGTCCTTAACTATGACAGCTTCCAAAGAAACTGGCACAAGGCAGGCTGTGTTGCAGACAATTAAAAGACAAATCAAAAGATGTACATTTCTTCAGCAAGATTTTTTTACCTCTATTGGCAGATCAAAGCCAACACTTTGCAGTACACTTCTTTGCATCCTGATCAATATTCCCACAGAAGCTGTTTTGTGGAGAAAGGCTCTGGACAGGTCTGGCTGTCTCTCTATTCTTACCTTAAAAACAATTTTTGTTTTTATTTCAAGACCATTGATGTGCAGAAGTTTGCTTGTGAGCAGCACTCTAACTATTGCAGCAAGTCCTACTCTGCAACTTATAGGTCAAACCTGGGTTTTGTTTCTAGTGTCTGTCTAGACTTCTCTGCCAAAGAGAAGGTTTAGATGGCAGCTATTAAGAGACAGACCATTCTTATGGACCTGTTGACCCGGGTATTTCCAGCCCTGGCATTAACTTTCTTAGAGTCTTTATTCACCAGGCACTGTAGCTCCGTGAAGCTGATGTGCCGGCAGATGTGCTTGCAAATCAAACGACGATAGGGAGCACTTGCAGTTCTGTCAAATCTCAGCAATCTTGTTTCAATTTGAGATTGGGAAAAGCCTTGGCAAGTGCTAATTACTCGAGCTGGTTCAATCCAGGACAAGCACAGAGAGAAGAAAAGCAAGGCTTTTGCCTCCTGTCGCAAATGAGCAAAGCAGACACGAAGCAGAAACAAAATGAAGCAGAGGTACGTGGTAAACTGGCTTTGGATGTGTCTTGTTTAGGTGGGTTGGATTGGTTGATGGGTTGGACACGATGATCTTGAAGGTCTCTTTCAACCTGGTGTATTGTATTGTATTAGCAAGAGGTTGCAGTGTACTGCTCACTTCCTTTCAACCAACCCTATTCTGACACCACAAAATAGTGTAACTTGGGATGACTGAATGAGGTTGGCTGGAGGTAGCTTCTCCAAAGCTGCACACTGTTTAGGGATTGATGTAACATGTCCACCTTTGTTCTGATGCTGTGCCCTCTCTAGGGCAAACTGTAGTAGTCTGAATGGCAAAGGTGCCCACTGAAGGATCTTCAACTCCCTTCCAGCAGCATTTGATTTGGGCAACATAGATTTCAATCAGTTCTTTACATTCCCAGAAGAGACAATCTAAGGTGAATCACGTGCCCCAAATGTTGACCAAACACAATGTTAACTTCCACAGTTAGCTCACAGACTTCAGTTAGAACTGAAACTGGCCACCTCTGTGAAAGAAAATAAAAAGCAATTTTACAAATATATCAACGCTAAAAAGAAGGGCAAGAAGAACCTCCACTCCTTACTGGACCTGGAGGGGAACACGGTGACCGAAGATGAGGAAAAGGCTGAGGTCCTGAACGCCTTCTTTGCCTCCATGTTTAACAGCAAGGCAGGAGTCCAGGATGAGTGGCCTCCTGAGCTGGGTAATAGGGTCGGGGAGCAGTGTAATGCCCCAGAAATCCATGAGGAATTAGTTCGGGACCTGCTGAGCCACTTGGACACCCACAAGTCCATGGGACCGGATGGGATCCATCCTAGGGTGCTGAGAGAGCTGGCAGATGAGCTGGCCAAGCCGCTCTCCATCATTTTCCTCCAGTCCTGGCTCACTGGAGAGGTCCCAGATGACTGGAAACTGGCCAATGTGATCCCCATCCACAAGAAGGGACGGATGGAGGAGCCCGGAAACTACAGGCCAGTCAGCCTGACCTCAGTGCCAGGGAAAGTGATGGAACAGATATCCTGGAGGCAATAACTGCGCACCTGAAGGATGGCCAAGGGCTCAGGTCCAGCCAACATGGATTTAGGAAGGGCAGGTCCTGCCTCTCCAACCTGATCTCCTTCTATGATCAGGTGACCCGTCTGGTGGACGTGGGGAGGCCTGTGGATGTAGTCTATCTGGACTTCAGCAAGGCCTTTGACACCGTCCCCCACAGTAAACTGCTGGCTAAACTGTCAGCTCGTGGTTTGGACCGCAACACTCTGTGCTGGGTTAGGAACTGGCTGGAGGGCCGAGCCCAGAGAGTGGTGGTGAATGGTGCCGCGTCCGGCTGGCGGCCAGTCACCAGCGGCGTCCCCCAGGGATCGGTGCTGGGCCCCATCCTCTTTAACATCTTCATTGATGATATGGATGAGGGGGTTGAGTCAGTCATCAGCAAGTTTGCAGATGACACCAAGTTGGGAACAGATGTTAGTCAGTTAGAGGGTAGAAAGGCTCTGCAGAGGGACCTCGACCGACTAGACAGATGGGCAGAGTCCAATGGGATGGCATTTAATAAGTCCAAGTGCCGGGTGATGCACTTTGGCCACGGCAACCCCATGCAGAGCTACAGGCTGGGGTCAGAGTGGCTGGAGAGCTGCCAAACAGAGAGGGACCTGGGGGTGCTGATTGACACCCACCTAAACATGAGCCAACAGTGTGCCCAGGTGGCCAAGAAGGCCAATGGCATCCTGGCCTGTATTGGGAATAGTGTGGCCAGCAGGAGCAGGAGGTCATTCTGCCCCTGTACTCTGCATTGGTTAGGCCACACCTTGAGTACTGTGTCCAGTTCTGGGCCCCTCAGTTTAAGAAGGACATCGAGCTACTTGAGCGTGTCCAGAAAAGGGCAACAAGGCTGGTGAGAGGCCTTGAGCACAAGCCCTATGAGGAGAGGCTGAGGGAGCTGGGATTGTTTAGCCTGGAGAAGAGAAGGATCAGAGGTGACCTCATTGCTCTCTACAACTACCTGAAAGGTGGTTGTAGACAGGAGGGGGTTCGTCTCTTCTCCCAGGCAACCAGCACCAGAACAAGAGGACACAGTCTCAAGCTGTGCCAGGGGAGGTTTAGACTCGAGGTGAGGAGGAAGTTCTTCACTGAGCGAGTCATTCGTCATTGGAATGGGCTGCCCAGGGAGGTGGTGGAGTCGCCGTCCCTGGAGGTGTTCAAGGGGAGATTGGACGTGGCGCTTGGTGCCATGGTCTAGTTGTGAGGTCTGTTGGGACAGGTTGGACTTGATGATCCTTGGGGTCTCTTCCAACCTTGGTTATACTGTGATACTGTGATACTGTGATACTTCTCTGACCTGGCATGCCTGTGGGAGCAGGACAACTGAAGGACTTTTTTCCCACAGGACTGTGCCAGCCTCGCATATGTTACCAGAGCCATTCCAGCTGTGTTCGGGTAAGTTACAAAGAACATGCTGTTTCCAGCTCTGTGATGGACAAATGGACAGGCTGCAGCTAACAGACAGTGTTTATGTCCATCACATAATGCTAAATATTAGAGAGTGACTTCTTGTATGTTTGCTCTGTAGAAAATGCTTCCCCTGCATAATATTCATATCAAATGGCTTCTGCACTAAGTTCCCACTTGCAGGTTTTCTACTTTGATTCAGTAAATCCTTTAGTCAGCTCCAAAATACACCTGTCCTCCTGGGTATGTGTTTGGCTATCTCTCTGGCTGATTACAGTTTATGATTTTTGATGAAAATTAGCTGAACTGCCGAGTTCAACATGCTAAAGCTATTTTACAGAGTGTTATTCCGGAGATGGCATTTCAAGAAGATGATAGAAAGGAAAAGAATCCTTTTATTTTCCTCACTCTCCACCCATCCCAGTGTGGCCTGAGAGGACTAAGGATTTCTAGTGTAAGAGGTTTCAAAGCTAACATTTTCCTTACCTTTATACCTCTTTTGGCTCCTGTCCTCTACCCAAAACACAATCTCACATCCTGACAGAAAGTGACTACATGAATACAAATGCCTGTGGACAACTTGTTACTTGGCAGCTCTATAACACTATGGACTTAATATCCATGGAAGAGTTCTA
The DNA here is from genome assembly GCA_015227895.2 of Colaptes auratus. Taxonomy (NCBI): domain Eukaryota; kingdom Metazoa; phylum Chordata; class Aves; order Piciformes; family Picidae; genus Colaptes; species Colaptes auratus. The sequence continues at coordinate 2,329,506 of CM037640.1, forward strand.
CTTTCCTCAAGCTGGAGTTAAAGTGCATTGGGAAACCAAGAAAAGTGTTGTCATTGCACGTCACACTGGGGCAGACAGCTTTAGAAAAGCCCTCACAGGGAGAAAGCCATTCACCACTTCCCTCTACCACCAATATCATCTGATTGACTGATAACTGTACTGCTGAGGTTTTAAAGACATCTATTCAGGTAAGTGCTGGTCAGAAACACCCACTCAAACTCATCAAAGCACAAGTACTTTCAAGAGTAGCCTAGTAACACAGAAAAGATTTGAAAAACCTCAAAGTCCAGCCACCTATGGAGCAATCATGTGAAAAAGCGCCGAAGAATCGCTGGTGTAAACGCTTGAGACAACTGCTGCTGAGTGGTAAACACAAACTACTGTTTAATTGCAATCTTCAAACATTCTCCCTGCTTTCCATCATTATAGGCCTGTCCCTCTGTTAGAAATGGGGATTCTTTCGGGTTTCAAGCCTGTGCTCTCCTTTCATTGCAGTGAGGACCCAATTCAGAGCTTTAAACTGTGTTCTGCAATGCATAATTCATCTGGCTTCATAGAGGCCTGGACAAAAGACCTCATTCAGTCCTGGCCTCCCTCTCCTCGCGATATTGTTATTGCTAACAACTCCTGCCAGCTGGACTGGAGGGAAATCTCAGCACTGTGGGAGAATGAACAAACTACAGACCTCTGAGGGACTTGAAGTAACTATCTGACTAAATTGGATTAGAAAGTAAGGAAGAGGAGGGGAAGGAGAGTTTATTCTGAAGTCTACAAGAGCTCATAAAAAATTCTTAGAAGATTTTCATTTGGTAAAGGGGGAGAAATATGCAAAGTTTGGTAACAAAACAGAGCATTTTTAAACATGCCCGAGCCAATACACTTGAGGGTATTTGAAGAGATTACTGCCAGGAGTAGTTCAGGAACACTGCTGTGTCTGCCTTAAGGCCTTGAAATGGCATTTCACTGCAAGATCTGGGCTGCCCTGCTAACCAAAATAGTCATACTTTGCTTCCAGGTATTTGATGTGTCTCCTGTTTGAACCTATAACGGAGACTAACCCTAAGTTGTTTTAAATTTCCTCTTAAATACATGTCAATTAAAAGCCTGTCCCAGAAAGATTTCAACGGGCTACAGAAACAATGAACTTAGTCTTGTTCAGAGAGCCAGCAGCCTGCTTTCCTTCATCACAAGCTCCTTCCCCAGCATGTGTCAGTGACACTGCCCAGATCACCTGGCCCCTCTCGTGCATTTCACAGTATTTAAGCAGGCACATGCACACTCAGAAATGCTCTCCTCTTTACCACCAGAGTTTTCAGAAGATGAGGTAGGAAAAGCTCCCAGCCCTGCTGGGAAAGTGGGTGGCTCGAGGAAAAGATGCTTTAGGTTCTCTGGCTGCCCTGCTCCTCTCAAGGCTCTCCACTGATGCAGACATGCTGCTTGCAGGCTCGCTGCTCCTACAGGCTTGTAGCACGGATGCTGTAGTTGAATGAGGCTTTATGGGTGTAGACCAGGATCAAATTTGGTTCCCTAGCTTCAGAAATGTTTTCAGAAGCCAGATCTCTTAGTCACCCTAACCAAAATTTCACATATTTTGATGGGCAGTCCTTATGACAGTCATAACTGTTATAGGGAGGGGATTCTCCCCCTCTACTCAGCCCTGGTGAGACCCCACCTGGAGTACTGCCTCCAGTTCTACAGCCCCTATTCCAAGAGGGATCTGGAGGTGCTGGAAGGTGTCCAGAGGAGGGCCACGAGGATGAGCAGAGGGCTGGAGCACCTCTCCTGTGAGGACAGACTGAAGGAGTTGGGGCTGTTCAGTCTGGAGAAGAGAAGGCTCCGAGGTGACCTCATTGTGGCCTTCCAGGATCTAAAGGGGGCTACAAGAAGGCTGGGGAGGGACTTCTCAGGCTATCAGGTAGTGATAGGACTAGGGGGAATGGACTGAAGCTGGAGGTGGGGAGATTCAGGCTGGAGGTGAGGAGGAAGTTCTTCCCCATGAGAGTGGTGAAGCCCTGGAATGGGTTGTCCAGGGAGGTGGTTGAGGCCCCATCCCTGGAGATGTTTAAGCCCAGGCTGGCTGAGGCTCTGGCCAGGCTGATCTAGTGTGGGGTGTCCCTGCCCATGGCAGGGGGGTTGGAACTAGCTGATCCTTGTGGTCCCTTCCAACCCTGACTGATACTATGATAACAAGGACAGAACAGTTTGTAGGTTTCTGTATTTTACAGAAAGAAATTATATAAAGAGCTTGGGGAAGGGCAGCACTCAGCATTCTTCTGCTGACACTATCAGAAATTTAAAATGCAAAAGTCATCATGAAATTCTAATAATGGGACCAGCTTCCTCACCTCCCCCCAGCCCGTGCTTGCCCATCATGGTGGTGTTAAGGAATAGTGTTGTCATGTCTAAAAGACATGGGAAAAATACTAATAAAAATATTAATAACTGTTTATTAATATCAAAATTTGCCAAAACATATCAAAAGGTTCCATGTATGGTTAGATTATATGTTCACAGTGGGAATGTACAGCATTCAGGCAACTATAACAATTTTAACGATTTTCTGCAAACCAGGAGGAGTATCAGAAAGAGAGAACAGCCCCAGGAGCCAAATGGCATCGACCACACCAGGGGAGACTCAACAAGAGCCCTTAAGCCAAAGAGGCAATGAATTAATTACTCAGAGCTGGTTCCACCCAAGCGGGGAGTGCTGCTGCTGTGTACAGCTGTTGAGGCTTTGGGGTGCTCTCATGTGCCAGGCACGGCTGGTTGCTGCCAAGAAGGCCACACGGTCCCGGGGCTGGTCTGGCTGCTGTGCACAGCAGGCTGCTTGCGACGCTTCTCGCGAGGGGCACTGGCTTTGTCCTGGGGAAACTGAGGCACTGCAAAATCCTGGTTGCAAGGGGAAGCAGGCTTGGCTCCGGCTCCTAGGCTCATGGCTTCTCTTGTAGCTTGCAGTGTGTAGGCTTGTGGCTTTATCCAAGGTGCTGGACTGGGCAACTTGAGGCGAGGCAACATGAGGCACCTTCAAACCAGACAAGGTCCAAGCAGGTTCAAGCAAGGCAAGGTTTAAGCAAGGCAAAGGCAACTAGAAATCATCCTGCATGTATATCTTACCCAATATTCGCCTGGGCCAATAGGCAACTGAAGCCAGCACACAGTTACCCAATGAGAAGGGGTTCTGCCAGGCTGTGGCCATGAAAGGCAGAACCCTAGGCCTGGGCAGGCAGGAGCAGTGGCCAGCACACATGCCCTTACCCCAGAAACAGGATTGTTTGCCAGACATGTCAGGTCCTGTCCCTCTGTTCCTTTGCCCGTGTTACCCCGACTTTCTGCAGGAAGGAGCAGGGAAGAGGGGGACCATGTCTAGACACATGAGAGTCTGTCTGGGTTTTGTGCTGGGCTCATTTGGCCCTACCAAGACAGGCAGTAAGATTGCATGGGAGACTAGAGGTGTCTGGGCTGCGGCTCATGGGACACACTGCCAGGGCAACGAGTTAAAAGCGCCCACAAAGTACACTAACTTCTCCACAGTCAGAAGGAATGAAAACATAGCCTAAAAGTTGGACTACTTATGACTTGTGTGTTGTTGTGGGCTGAAAAGTGGGGGAGATTTCAGAGGTCTGGCATGCATGATGAACAGTACATCCTACTGGACAGTGCAACTGTGTAAAGAAACACGCAAGAATTGCAATCTGTCAGATCAGTCCTTATCAAATATCTCATTTGTGTTCCTTCACTCTTATCAGCTGCCAGTTCTAGACCTATTAGCACAGAATAATTTTCTTCCTTTGCCATGGAGAGGAAATGCATGAAGAAGAGGCAATAAGTGGGTCAGTTAGGGAACAAAAAGGAGCAAACAAACATCAGCAATGTCTTTCAAACCATTGCAGGTTTTTAAAGGGTGTCACTTCATACACAAACACTTGTGTGCAACTTGGCAACACCACCAACAACAAAGGTGCTGGTCACTCACGTTCCAGTCAAACAGAGAAATGTCTGAAACATTAACTTGTTGTACAAAATCCATACAGCCCATTTCGAGGTCCTTTAGTCCTGGGGTTCAGAAAAGGCAAGCAAACACCACCACACTTTCTTTCCCAAACCCACCACAATGAGCCACTTGTGTCACACACGATCCAAAGCCACTGGGAGTTGTCAAATCCATGGCAAGGTATGACATCAAGAATCTGTACTTGAACAACTCTGAGCAGTTAATAACTGCGGCATCTCTCAAAAGGGACAACTAAAAGTTTTGCATGTGTGATAACTAAAGATAGGGGAAGTAGTTTTGCTTTAGCTAAGTAAGGGTATAGGCAAGCAAAGAGGAAGAATGTGAGGATCCCATCCCAAAGGAGGGAGTCAAGAACATTTCGTACCAGGTCAGGTACTGGTCCTGTGCAGTGTGTCTGGGACACCTGAGTTCAGAATTTCAAGCCCCACTGGCCCCTGAAGAGACCACCTCCAGACATACAGTGGTGGGAACTCCTGTGGGGTTCTTTGTTCTTGGATCCAATCAGGATGTTGTGCATGAAGGGGTCCTGTAACAAGAGTGGGTTATAAAAGCCCCCAAAGCGGGGTGGAAAGGTGTACATGTGGGAAGGCATGTACCCAACACTGTAAATATACCTGCTGTAACAGACTTTGTCCCTCAACAAAATTTTTAGCAGTAAGCTTGTTTCTCACACGTTGATGAAAGAGCAAACCTGATAGAGGGAAAAATGAAGTGTCATGACACCCATCTAAACATATCCTAGCAATGCTAACACATAAGACAAAGAACTACCAAAATCAGCACTGGCCTTTCTCAACTGAAGGAGAATCTCTACCATCACTCAGTGCATCTGACAGTGCAGTAAGAGCATGAGACATGTCCTCTCTGTAGACATCACCTATTTCAAGGCATCCTACCCAAAACTGGCAGTGGAGTCTGAAAGGAGTGAAGGACAGACAGTCAAACCCAACGTAGCCAAAGTGATTGTGAAATGTCATCCCTGCACTCCAGAGTGTGCATTGCACTGCTGTAAGCACAAGACCGTGCAGAGGATTTTCTGGTAGAAGACATCTTCCCCACAGGCTGCCTAGACACTGTACCCTGCCATGGTCAAGACCTTTCCTAGTAGTGCACAAGCAGCCTTCCTCACTCCCACTCTGACCCATCTCCTTAAGCCCTCCCATGGCCCTGGCACTTATCCTGGCTGTTGCTGGAGTCTTGCAGCACAGCTGGGACAGGAGCAGAGCCAGAGCAGTCATTATGGGTGGTGTGAATGAAAAACTCAAATCTGCTGCTTCCAGGAAGACAAAACAACTTGTTCACCTTGCTAAGATGACAGGAGCTTAGCAGCAGCATTGGCCAGATGATGGAGGGAGAAAAAGAGAAGCCTGGCAGCAATGCAGGTCAGGTTTCTGCAGAGAGCCTCTGAGACAGCTCATGCTGCAAGGAAGGGAAAAGGGTAGACCTGAAAAGGAAAGCAGTGGAGACTGGGGTTTGCTGCAGTGTGAGAGAGGTTGGCCATTTCCTTGGAAGAATGTCCTTGCCTCCAGGTGCAACACTGCATGGGAAGGGAGAGAAGCACAGATCAAGCTTCTCACTCATATATCTCCAAGAGTACTCCTCCTCCCTTTAGAGAAGAAAACCAAGGCATGAAGAGAAAAAGAATTTGTCCCATGTTACAGTAGTGTCAAAGAGGAACCTGAAAGTTTTGGACACAGCTTCTCCACCCATATATACTTGTGTAAACTTTGGAGGCTAAACAGACACCCTGCTGCTGTCCCTGAACCCGATTCTACTGGCTGTCCATCAGCCCGTATCCAGACCTATAGCTCACCCTGGTCCCAGCCCTGCTTGCGGCTCCACCCAGCCCCACTTCTCCCCTTGCACCCAGCCTGCCAACCATCCCACTCCGCAATTGCTCCCTAACTGGCTTCATTCAAACGCACAGACATTCATCTACACACACATTCTCAACCCAACAGCTGAAGCAGATCAGCCAAATAACCACAGACAGCAATATAACTCACTTCGAATGACACGAGTGAAACATTTCAGCCCAGCCCTGTGTGGTGATACAGGCATGGTGGCTGCCTCCACTACCCCCAAACACATCTCGTTATTCCACAGGCTCTCATTCAGCCTCTTCTTCCCTGACATTTTAAAACTTCATCCTATACAAACACAAGGGGAAATTTTAACTTCCAGCTGAGAATCCACAAAAGACTCCCAGAAAGAGGTGGGTGACTACCAAAAGGGGGAACAAGGCTCTTCAGCAACATTAACTGCTATGTATCATGGTAGGGCCAAATGGGCCCAGCACAAACTCATAGGTGAGGCTTACTCCATATTTTAAAGCATACTATAGTAACCGTGAGACAACTTAGTTCCTTGTTACCCCTCTCTTCCTCAAAACCTTGGTTTCAGTTGAGAGTAATCCCCAGAGCAAAATAAGCGTATGACTCAAAAGGGTGCGAAATCAGGGGGACACTAAAGAATAAAACAAAGGCCAAACTCTTCTGTCACCTGTTTGGATAACACCATGGATTTAAGTTGAAAAAGTTTGCAGAAATCAGACCATTACATTTCAAAAGGAGGTAGCAGTGTGCCTTCAACAGGTTTGCCACAGATCTAAATAGATGAAGACATTTTCACAAAGGAGTTCTTACGGTGTGAAATGCAGGCGCAGAAGTATTCCAGAGCAGACCCTATTAGAGTCCCAAAGTCTGTCTGAACAGGCACACTACTGCGCGTGCATTCTGTGCAACCCTTCTTGTTTTATAGAACCAATCAGGTTGGAAAAGACCTCAGAGATCAGAGTTCTACCTGTCACCTGAGACCTCGTGACTACTAGACCATGGCACCAAGTGCCACATCCAATCCCCTCTTGAACACCTCCAGGGACGGTGACTCCACCACCCCCCTGGGCAGCACATTCCGATGGATAACAACTCTCTCTGTGAAGAACTTTCTCCTCACCACCAGCCTAAACTTCCCCTGGTGCAGCTCGAGGCTGTGTCCTCTCATTCTGGTGCTGGTTTCCTGGGAGAAGAGACCAACCCCCTCCTGGCTACAACCTCCCTTCAGGTAGCTGTAGACAGCAAGAGGGTGTCCCCTGAGCTTCCTCTTCTCCAGGCTAAGCAACCCCAGCTCCCTCAGCCTCTCCTCATAGGGCTGTGCTCAAGGCCTCTTCCCAGATTTGTTGCCCTTCTCTGGACACATTCAAGTGTCTCAATGTCCTTCTTAAAACTGAGGGGCCCAGAACTGGACACAGGACTCAAGGTGTGGCCTAACCAGTGCTGAGTCCAGGGGCACAATGACCTCCCTGCTCCTGCTGGCCACACTGTTCCTAATGCAGGCCAGGATGCCATTGGCCTCCTTGGCCACCTGGGCACACTGCTGGCTCATGTTCAGCCAGCTGTCAACCAGCACCCCCAGGTCCCTCTCTGTTTGGCAGCTCTCCAGCCACTCTGACCCCAGCCTGTAGCTCTGCATGGGGTTGTTGTGGCCAATGTGCAGCCCCTGGCACTTGGACTTGTTGAATGCCATCCTGTTGGACTCTGCACATCTGTCCAGTCAGTCAAGGTCCCTCTGGAGAGCTCTCCTACCCTCTACCTGATCAACATCCACTCCCAACTTGGTGTCATCCACAAATTAGCTGATGACTGACTCAATCCCCTCATCCAGATCATCAATGAAGATATTGAACAGGATGGGGCCCAGCACTGATCCTTGGGGCACACCACTAGTGCCTGGCTGCCAGCTGGCTCTGGCACCATTCACCACCACTCTCTGGGCTCTGCCCTCCAGCCAGTTCCTAACCCAGCACAGAATGCTACTGTCCAAGCCAGGGGCCAGCTGTCTCCCTAAGTTACAAACTGCACTGTTCCACCTCCACCACCTTGTCCTAATCAAACCTCTGAGATGTAATCCTTAAAAATTTTGAGTCTGGGAAATGCAGTTACTGTTTTCAGGAGTCTAAACTGTGTTATCAAAACTGCAAAATAGATCACAAAAGTTAATAGGAGGCTTCACACTCAGCTAGTACATTTCATTGTGCACAGGAAATGACTCAAAATAGAAATCGTTAGCCTCAAAGTTCAAAAGTCTTGCCACGATCAGCAGTGCACAGTCATGCAGTTTCTGCAGAAAGGATAAAGGCTTCATGCAACTTAAACCAAGAAGACAGTGGTTTAAATGTAACAGTGGTTCACATTTTGGGCAAAGGCATTCTTACAAATTTGTCATTTTTACAAGTGCATTCTTGTCCAACAGTATAGGAATAGCAATTAGCTCCAGAGGAAATGTTTTGTTTGTCAGCTTTAATGAAGATGAGGTGGCTGAGACCCTGGAGAGAGCAGGGACACAGGCACAGAGTCAGACATACCACACCGAGGTCAGGTTTCCATTCACTTGGCTCCGTTAGCCTAGGCACAACAATCTGGAGTTGCATTGCTTTACGACCAGACTAGAACATCCCACGCAACCCATCCCACACCAAAACCAAAGCAAAACACAGTTAGCCCTTCAATTATCAGGAGTGCAGCTCTTCAAAAACTTTACAGGAAGCATTTAAAATGAAACAAGGAGAGAAGATGGAATCCAGGGACATGTTAATCTGTTTGATTAAATATCGAACAAAACATTCACGTCATCCAAATTCCTTTCTATCCCAAGGCACATTCTTCAGATTACATAAAGACATTACATGTACCTATACTTCAGCATTGGTTATTGCCTGATCACAGCCCCAAAATGCAGGATGGAGCTCTTCTGCTTATGCTGTAAAAATACTCTGTGGTCTTGCTTAATAACAGTTGTGAAGAGCACAAAAATAAGTTGGGGGAAAGAACTGGGAGCGGGAGGTACTGTCTGTCTCCTGGCGTAAAACTCGCCACACGTTCCACCAAGCTGCAGTCTGGGGAGCTGATGGAAGATCACACTCACACACACACACACACAGAGAGCTCTCCCTCCTACTCAGGCAGTATTTTTATTTCTATTCCCCCTTCCTTTGGGTTGCATGGCAGTTTGACAGAGCCATTCGGAGTCACATGGGATGCTTAGGAGCTGGCAGGCTCTGGCCTGAATTTTACCCTCTGACCACAAAGCAGTTCAAATCTTTGGCTGAAATTTTTGTTAATGAGAAGTCATTACATGTGGGGGACACGAGATTGGATGTGTGTAATGCAGGCAAACCTCAGTTTCTCTGACACAACACATCAGGCAGACCTGGCAACAAGCCCTTAGCACTCTGAAAGACAAAAGGAAGGTCTGTGAGAGGGTCACAGGTCTCCAGGCTTCAGTCAGCAGACAGATTCTCTGTCCTGATGCTATCCAAGAACCACTGCAGTAACCACAGTCTTAGCAGTTGGTTAGTTCAAGCAGCAGTTTGGTTAAAACATCCTTGCATGGGCTGCTTGATGCACTCATGCAAAGCACTGTATGAACCCGTGGTGTGATGACTGCAGCTACACAGGCATCAGCCTTGCTCCATGGCACCTACTACAGCAGAAAAAACAACCAAAGTACTTAAAGAAAAGTTGCAACTTCAGTTGTGCCATCGTATGCTCCTCCAGAGATGTAGAAGACAAGTAAATGGCAACTTCAAAAATTATTTTCCTAGCAGATACTTGTTTCATCCAGTTTTGTTTCAAATACTGAGTTGCAACCAGTGCTAAAAGAATAGAATAGAATTAACCAGGTTGGAAAAGACCTTCGAGATCATTGAGTCCAACCTGTCATCCAACACCATCTCATCAACTAAACCATGGCACCAAGCACCTCATCCAGGCTCTTCCTAAACACCTCCAGGGATGATGACTCCACCACCTCCATGAACAGCACATTCCAATGGCCAATCTCTCTTTCTATGAAGAACTTCTTCCTAACATCCAGCCTAAACCTCCCTTGATACAGCTTGAGACTGTGTCCTCTTGTTCTGGTGCTGGTTGCCTGGGAGAAGAGACCAATCTCCACCTGACTACAACCTCCCTTCAGGTAGACAGCAATAAGGTCTCCTGCAAGCCTTCTCTCCAGGTTAAGCATCCCCAGCTCCCTCAGCCTCTCCTGATAGGGTTTGTGCTCAAGGCCTCTTCCCAGCCTCGTTGCCCTTCTCTGGACACCTTCCAGCAACTCAACATCTTTCCTAAACTGAGGAGCCCAGAGCTGGACACAGGACTCAAGGTGTGATCTAACCTGTGCTGAGTCCAGGGGCACAATGACTTCCCTGCTCCTGCTGGCCACACTGTTCCTGATGCAGGCCAGGATGCCATTGGCCTTCTTGGCCACCTGGGCACACTGCTGGCTCATGTTTAAGCAGCTGTCAATCAGCACCCCCAGGTCCCTTTCTCTTTGGCAGCTCTCCAGCCACTCTGACCCCAGCCTGTAGCACTGCATGGGGTTGCTGTGGCCAATGTGCAGAACCTGGCACTTAGATGTGTTCAGTCTCATGCCCTTGGACTCTGCCCATCTGCCCAGTTGGTCAAGGTCCCTCTGCAGAGCTCTCCTACCCTCTAACAGATCAACTCCTGCCCCCAGCATCTTCCCCATTTCCTCACGAAACACAAGCTGAGACACTAGTGTACCACACTAAACTAGCAAATCCTAACCAAACAGAAGTTACTTTGTCCTCTGGTTCTATGAAGCCACGGTGTGAGTTTCCTCCCATGTATGCCAGGGTCAACTTCATGGATGCCACACTCGTGTAACTCAGAGTGAAAAAGACTTGCCTCACTCCTAGTGGAAGGGAGGTGCCTGTGCTTTCTCTTCTCAGACACTTTAAGAAAAACAACCAACCAACAACAACAAACCCCCACACCCTCCAAGTTTGCAAAGGTTCTGAGTGCCTAGGTAGATTTAATTCCCTTCTCAGGCATCCTTAAAATGTGAATTAGGAAATGGAGATTGGAGTGGAATTGGCATAGGAAGAAACAAGAAAACACCACAAAATCAGCTGCTCATCTGCTAGTGAGGCATCTAAGCTAAATCATTTTATGGTTCAAAACCAGAAACTATTTGTAAGACAACGTGTGCTGTAATCAGCATGCAAGGAACAAGCCAATAATTAAAAGTTCAAAATAGAGCTTTAAACTCAAGCATAGTTTTGCAACTGCAGTTACAGCCAGATTACAAAATTCCTTTCACGCAATGCCCATAGCATCCTTTTAGACTTAATGACATTCTGCAGCTGGGGTAATATGAATCTGAGTTCTTTCTGTTCTGAGTTATTTACTTCTGCAAGAAAATTCTCCATGGCAACTGTCCAGAGGGGCTTGTCTCCTTCAAGTGTGAAATGTGAGCAGATGTAAACTTGACACCATATTTCATCCCCTTGTCTTCCTTCATGTCTGCATTCCTAACTGTAAATTAAGGGGTGGCATTGATTATTCTGGGGTGGCAGGAAGCAGCTTAGTCTGAAAGATAGGAAGAGGTGAAGGAAAAAAAAATATTGCAGTGCTTGAAGACAGTTTATTAAACTACAGTAAAATTCTTCTCACCCATAATCAAGACAAGCTGAAATTGTGCAACGTCTTATTCCCTTATTAAAAAGTGACATTTATTCCTTGTATTGGCTTTTAGAGATACATTTATCATCTAAGCAGAAATCAGTAGAAATTTATCAATAGTTGATAATGCACATCTGTAAGTGAAGCACTAATCCCATTTGTGGTCTCCTTTCTGTGTGGAAGGTCCATGAAAATACAGAATTCTTCTGAAGCACAGTCTGCCAAAGCTGATTATGAAAGAGGCAATTTGGAACACACACTTCAAGCTGGACTTCAGAAAACAAGAGGCACCTGGGAAATGGTGTGCAACTTGCAGAGACACTGAATATGCTCTGGCAAAACCAAAATTCCCCTAAGGATCTCAGTCAGCCAAGGGTGAAGCTGTGACCTTGGACACGTGTTTACCCTCTTGGAGCTGATCTGCATAATACATCAGATTTTCTTGCTAAGGGATACCATCAATGCACTCACTTCCTGTTGCATTGTGGTTCACACTCCAATTCCTGAATGCTCATCTTTGGTTTGCAGTGACATCAGCAAAACTTACTTAAAGAGACCTAGTTAACAAGGTCCATTTTCTGAGAAAGCTTTAAAGAGTCTCAACATGCTGCTCTCAGTTCTAAGGACCCTCTGCACTGTCCCACAGTTAGGGGTCTGTGTGCAGCTATTGTCGCACACACCGTTTAGAGAAGCTCAGGCTTCAGCCTGCCCCAGATGGAATCTGTGGATTCCTCCTGGCTTACAGAGAAACCAGAGATCCCCAAAATGTCACTGCCATGGGTGTAATAGCATTTGACTTAATTTCACTTGAAATGAAAGTATGTTACTTGAACTTTCAAGCCACAAGGCTCAACCCAAAATTCTGACAGTCTAACCATGGTTTGTTTGTTACTATATTTGATTAAAAAACAAGCAAGATGTGACTTTTGCTTGGTCTTGTTCACCCTTCATGGACTGCAGAGGGCCCAGCCTCAGCAGTGAAGAGGACTTTTCCTGTCAAGGAATCTCACAGAAGTAGCTGTGCTGACCTTTTATCTACCCAGAGGAGCCAGGGTCTTGTTGAGACTGGTTGCAGGGGATAGACATTCCAGGGCAGGAAAGCTGAGTTGGGTAAGTACAAAGAGTGTTCACCAATCTCAACCTGCAAAACACTTCCCAGGGATTATGCTAGCCCAAGCAAGTGAGGACAGATTAGGCTGTACAAAAATCATGCCAGAAAAACTGTCAGTGGAACTGGCTTTGGTCAAAATGATTGCAATTCAATTCTCATTTAAATAAATAGAGAACAAGGCTGGAAGTTTTGCAGAGAAACCCAGGAAGCTGTTACCAATGAGAGGAATCAACAGGCCAAATTCTGAAGAATTTTCTCTGCCTGTGCTAAGGCCTGCTGCAGGAAATCTCCCATTAGCATCTCTGTGACAGCTCCTGGATCTGTGATAGGTAGCAATCAAACATGCATGTGATCAAAACCTGCTTAGTCAGGGTTTATGACACAGAGAAATGCAAATGTTCCATAGTGAAAGGCAAAGTAGAGCTCCCAGCTTAGTTACCTGTTCACTAGTTCTCTGCAAAGCACAAAAACCAGGGATGAAAGCTTTTTAAGAGGCTCAAGCTGCACATTCTTTTGGTACTGTCAGGGAGGAGTTAGATACAGCCTCTTAGGTTTCTAGGGGGCTACTGCTGAGGTAACTGGTCACTAGTGAAAAGGGTTAACAGCTGACAAATGAAAAGACTTTAAGACAGTTCAAAGAATAGCTTCAAATGTAGTTTCATTCTTGAGAGAGAAAGGAGGCAGGTGAAGCAAAAGGCTTTTATAGCACCTTCCAAAATATGTCTCAAGGAGGAAGAAGCAGAGAAAAAAATATTTTCCCCTCTCCCTGGGAAGCCAAGCAGCAATGCAAAGGTTGAGACCCTAGGAACAGCACAACAGGAAATTTACTCCTGCTTATCTGTACTCCTACCATGCCCCACATAGCAGCCCAGCAAAAGTTGTCCTGCACTGATGGTCTGTGCCAGCCCAGCTCATTTGGACTGAAACTGGGAATTTAATCAAGGGGAGCACAGAGAAGTTTGTAGCTTTTGGTAGAGGTTAGTCACTGCAGTTGGTGCAGGGTACAGAGATGCTAAGTCTTCCTCAGCTGCTGCTGTGAAAGGATTTGTACATCTTCAGCCACAGGGACTATTTTAGCAAGTATCACCTACTGCACTCACTCTAGAGCTGTACATCAGCTGAGAGCCAGCAAAGCATTATATAACTGCATCTGGCTCTGAAACATTTGCAGCTCAGACCCTCCTGCCTCTTGGCTGGGAAAAGAGAGAGATTGTAGTACTTACTCCACCACTTTATTCCTGGTAAGGTCTTAACTGGCCAACTGGACAGCAACTCCGCTCCTTTGCAATAGTAAAAGGGTCAGAAGGCAGCAGAATGAGCCTGCTGGGAGGCTTGGGGAGAAGAACAGAGTGCTACATATGCCGAGTCCTGCATCAGTGCCTAAGCAGCTTCTCTTGAAGGAGCAGCATAACAGCCAGAAAAAGACAGGCTTAGAGGCATGAACATGATCTCACAAAGTGCAATACTAAAAGAACATTTTGAAAGGAAGAAAAAAGGTGGAATTAGGGACAGACAAATTGTTCATCAGCCCTAAACCAAGAATTTGGCAATACTAAGTCAGCTCTTTCATATAGTTTCAAAATAGACAGTTTTGGTTTGCTTTCCTCTTTCCCAAATTCTTTTGCCTCCCCCCAAGCATCATTACTCAAATTCACATAAGCAGCCAAAAGAGCAAACAAAGGGGGAAATCACAAAACTCAGCTGAGGCTCACAAGGCAATTGAAAATAACTTGGGGTTTTCATTAAAGGGACCTGCTTCTGCACAGCCCCTGGGCTGGCACACATTGGTGCTACTGCATTTGTGTCAGGAGATGCACAGGGCATGCAGGTCTGGTCCAACTCCTCTTAGGTTCAGGCTTTCTGGAACCTGTGTCTGACTGATTGGTGGTCAGCTTTTTCAAGACTTCTTTCATGTTTTAAAGAGCTCTGTTTTGAGAGGGGAAGTGGGGTTTGGATGGGGCTGGGGTTTGTGATTTTTTTTTTAATACAGTGAATTTTCTAAAGGAGTTGGCACTTGGAGGATGGGTGACATGAGCTTACTGAAAAGCACCCCTTGTATTTGTAGAGTCTGCAGAAGGTTATCAAGTACCATAACAAATATTCACAGATTTACTTAATACAGGTTCTTTTTTATCCCTTCACATTAAAAGGGTAGCTGAAAATACAATGCAGCACTAGGATGTCACAACTGACCTCACCCAACTCACTGTACTGTGTGCTAGTTGTCCCAGTGACTTACATACAAACGAGCCTTAATCTTGTCAGAATTCACTATAATGACTTTAACAGTCTGTGTGCCATCCTCCCAGCACAGCTTTCTGTCCCCGTGCTTCCCTCCAGTCTGCCCTTTTCTGTTCCTAGCAGGTGTTTCACACCCACTCCAGTACTTCTCAGCTATGCGGTGATGGAGGACAAAGCCACTAACGGTCTCCAGAACAGGGGAGCCACTGTCCTTGTCCAGGCAAGGCAGGGAAGTGTAGTTCCAAATAGTGAAGATTCAAACTCACAGCAAACTTTCACAACTCCACAGCTGTCGGGTGTTTGCAATCTAGGAATATTAGGCCACAGGACAGGACTCTCAGGAGCATTTTAATTTCAAAGGGGATGAGGCATTGAACCCCTTGCCTGCTCACAGCAGTGAGCCCAACACTTAGACATGTGCCTTGGTCACATCTTTCAGTATGTCCTCTCAAGTTCACCACTACTTTGCACTCAGACTCTACCACCTTAGCAAGTGTTAAGACCATCTAGACAAAGAGGGACAGTGAAGTGTGAGCAGCTCCTTTTTATGACCCCCACAGCTAACAGATTCAGCCAAGATCAAAAGCTAAAGGTCCTGTGAGGAGCTATTCATTAACCATTAAAATCTTACTAAATAAGGAATCTCAGCTTCCATATAGTCCATTTTTAAATTACATGAAAAACCCTCAAGTAGGGCATAGTCTTTACCAGCTTTTGCTCCTAGGGAACAGAAGGTGGAATCATTTTCATGTAATTTTCACTCTTGTTGATAATATCAGTCAGGATTTATACCACTGAGATGCATATTATCATCCATGAACTCGGCACCTCTGCTATCCAGCCCAGCTGAGAAGGTGGTCAAAACAGAACTGCTCCTCTTATCTCAGTGGCATCTCAAAGAGCTCTCAGATGGAAGATTCAGGAAAGAGAAATGAGTGGTACTCTCCCAGCTTGCCCTCGGGAAATGAGCTGCAGTATAGGCATTCCGTCATTCCTTCTGTTATTTGCTGGAGCTTTTAAACCAATATGCCAAATTTTACCCTGAGAAGGAAATCTCAAACAGCATCGAATTGCTGAGGAATCAGGAGAGATGTCTGTCTGCAGAGTGAGAGCTTCCTTTCTCACATCTTTCATAGTTGTCTGAAATGGCACGTGGTTGCAGAAGGTTTCAGAGTACTCTGGTTCCTGTTCCCACATAGAAGTGTTTGTGGAGCCAAAAGAATTTAGGCCAAACCACTGAGAATTTTCTTCTTTAGTAATGCACACTTGACCACATACTGCTGGACAAGGCATGCAGTCAGTATTTCTTGTATCCATTTGCTGCAGAGGCCACAGCCTTAAAAACTCTGTTTCTTCTTGCACAGAGTTGAGAAGGAAAGGAACTTACTGCTGATGTAGTGCTGAGTAGAAAGGGTTTTTTCCCCAGAAGAAAAAAAAAGGCATTATTTTCATAATGGCAGCATTGTTGTGTGTATTTACTGCAAGTTCATCCAGGCACTTGCCTTTCCTCTCTCTGTTATTTGTATCTTTCACCACAATCATGTTAGCAGTTAAGCAAACATTATTTACAGCTTTGAGGGAGTAGGTTAAAAATAGTCTCCTGCTCAGAAATTGTTCTGCTCATTTGGAGCAAGCTCATGCTGCAGCATTTCATGTCGACCAATCTCAAAACATGCCTCAGAACGAGAAGTCCACAACTTTCCTTGTGAATAGATAACCACTTTTAGAGATGAGAAAGTTCACAGAATTATTTTCAAAGCTGGAAGTCTAGAGTTAGAATTCTAAGTTTATTGCTTATTTTTCCAGTGAAACAATCCTTCCATTATCCATTTGGAAAATGGAAAATACTGATGGTCCTAACTTTTCAGATTAACTTAGCTACAAGGTTTTTATTTTGGTACAAAGAAAAGTGACCAGACCAGACCCAACCCGGTTGGAAGAGACCTTCAAGATCATCGAGTCCAACCTATCACCCAACACCACTTAATCAACTAAACCATGGCACCAAGCACCCCATCAAGTCTCCTCCTAAACACCTCCAGTGATGGTGACTCCACCACCTCCCCAGGCAGCCCATTCCAATGGGTAATCACTCCCTCTATGAAGAACTTCTTCCTAACATCCAGTCTAAACCTCCCCTGGCACAGCTGGAGACTGTGTCCTCTTGTTCTGGTGCTGGTTGCCTGGAAGAAGAGACCAACCCCCTCCTGGCTACAACCTCCCTTCAGGGAGGTGTAGAGAGCAATGAGGTCTCCCCTGAGCCTCCTCTTCTCCAGGCTAAGCAAGCACAGCTCACTCAGTTTCTCCTCATAGGGCTGTGCTCCCAACTTTGTTGCCCTTCTTGGGAGACATTCCAGCAACTCAACATCCTTCCTAAACTGAGGGCCCAGAACTGGACACAGGACTCATTGTGTGGCCTAAGCAGTGCAGTGTACAGGGGCAGAATGACCTCCCTGCTCCTGCTGGCCACACTGTTCCTGATGCAGGCCATCTTCAAGCAGTCCGTGTCTAAACACATCCATCCCCTGTATTGTTGTGAGCACGAGCAACAGTCTCCCCTTGTCCACCTGCTTGTTTGAGTACTGGATTGCAAGAATAAAACAAAAATCCCAGGCTTGCAACTGTTTTCTGCTTTCTACTAGAAATTTAAATAATTTGCAACCTTAAGCATTACATAACAGAAAAGTAAAAGGAAATAAAAGGTCCAGTATAACAAAACCAGGGTGTATGGAAAATAAAAACAACTTGATTCAGTAAGTGTGCAAGAGATTGAGGCCTGTTTGTCACCAGATCTCCCTCAAACTTCCCCCTAGAGTGAAACTCAAGAAGCATCCATGGACGAAAGCGTGTCAGGACTTGGTGGGGAAGCCAATGCAAGAATAGCAGCAGTAGTAACAGTGTTTCACATTCATGAAGATCTTGGGTTACCAAGATATATTCATCGAGGAGACTCACTCTTGTGCGTTCTTAACCCCTTCACTGCAGGATGACTTCATATGGGATGGTGCAGGGGGTAGGGAAAGGGAAGGCTAGGAGACCTCAGGATGGGCTATTCCTTCTGGCTGATGGCTATCACTCACGTTTAATCTTTCCAGAAATCCCACAGGTCTTATTTAAGTGGTAATGGATATTGCTGTGGTTATAAACTCTTTTGCTATTCCTCCTCACTGATGTGATTAAGATGGCTATCCTTCTCATATATTATGGCATAAGATCTGCTCCTCTCAGTCTCTCCACATATAAAACTGAAACACACACACAATGCCCAGTTACACACACACACAAAATGCCCAGTTACACACACACAAAGAGAAATCAAATGCCCAGTTATACTGGGTCTGGATAATGGCTTTTAAAGTTTTAACTTCCTTCAGATAATAAATAGCACTGTTTGAAGTCATGGCTTTAGTTTTTAGTTTCCAGCTAATAAAGTAGTTGCAGTGCTAGCAGTCAGGCAGCTGTGATGTTCTTATCTTTCTGAATCATAACATTATAAAACTATTCTTTCAGGGTTCCAGGTTTTACACTGACTGGACCCTCCCCTCTTCCCTTTCAACAACACGTTAGTGCAAAGACTATTGAGGAAAGAACATTTCCTCACCAGCACATCCCATTGAATTTCTTACTTTAAAAACATATGAAATATATTTTTATATGTTTAATAACTGTTGACCTATCTGCTTTAAACTGTTTTTAAAGAACTTTTCTTTCATGCTTGGGCAAGAAGCAGATGCACTGTAATGCCTGAAAAAGCCTTGGATTGGGTTTTGTCCCTCCTGATATCAGCAAGAAGCCAAGGAAATGTCGCAATAAAGCCTACGGATGTGTTAGTTGGGTTCAAACTCTCTTCAACAGCGAGATTTCAGCTATGTTTCTATCAGAACTCAGCAGAGGCTTGCTGCATCCTTACTCTGCCAGGAGTTTTTGTGAGCACTGTCAGTGTCTCATCTGTAACGTGGGGATCCATAAATAGTTTCCTCCATGACAAGGGAACTACAAGAATAAAACCATGAATCTGGGGGTAAGTGATGAGCATATATTAAAAAGGAACATGTCAGCAGCAAGGCAGTAAAACTCATGGTAAGTACAGAGGCTTGTGCTCCACCAAGTAGGACAAAGAATTAAAAGTCAGGTTCATGCCAGATAACTTGCAAGAGCAGAGAGCAGCAAAACCTCCTTTAGTTTGGTCTCGTGGCTCCTTAGTGAAAGGGTGAGTGTTGGTGCATCTTCTTTTCCAAATAGCTCCCAAATCAGGAGAATTCCTGTTAACAGACTGAAAGCAGCACTATGTACATGAACTGGGAAGGTCAGCTCAATCCTAGCAGTCCTTCCTCACCCAGATCCAAGCACTCCAGCTGAATCCCACCCTGAACTCTTCACCTCCTTCCCAGCATGCTTCCCTTCTAAATATAAACTGCACTGCTGACGTGACCGCAGCTGGCATTAATCTTTGCAGATATTTTCCATGTTGTCCTTGGTTTTGTTTACCATGTTAAATCAAGGGAAATTTTGATTTAAGCAACAAAGAAATAGCCAAAATGTATGTAGATGAAAAAAATAATTAGAAGTTTATGAAGTTTTGATTCATAGAATGGTTCAGGCTGGAAGGGACCTCAAAGATCATCCGGTTCCAACTGGGCAGTTCCATGGGCAGGGACACTCTCCACCAGACCTCAATGCCTCATCCAACCCAGCCCTGAACACCTCCAGGGAGTGGGCATCCATGAATCCCCCTTGAGCACCCCCTCCAACAATCATAAGAACCAATGACTGGGTGTAGTGAGGCAAAAGAGATTCATAGAAAACAAATTATCTGAGCAAGATGAACTAATAATTCCAGACCAGGTTGGAAGAGACCTTCAAGATCATCACATCCAACCCATCAACCAATCCAACCCACCTAATCAACTAAACCATGGCACAAAGCACCCCATCAAGTCTCCTCCTGAACACCTCCAATGAAGGTGACTCCACCACCTCCCTGGGCAGCCCATTCCAATGGGCAATCACTCTCTCTGTATAGAATTTCTTCCTAACATCCAGCCTAAACCTCCCCTGGTGCAGCCTGAGACTGTGTCCTCTTGTTCTGTACTGGCTGCCTAGGAGAAGACAACAAGGTCTCCCCTGAGCCTCCTCTTCTCCAGGCTAAGCAACCCCAGCTCCCACAGCCTCTCCTCACAGAGTTTGTGTTCCAAACCCCTCACCAACTTCATTGCCCTTTGTTGCCCTTCTAATCTGAAACATTAAAAACCCTGCAAGCATTAGAACACCTACAGTTCTCATAGAAACAAAACTACACTTCAAGCAAACATCTTTGCCCCAGAGATATGTGAACTCCATTAAATTTTAACAAACCATTCAGAACTGAAGTTCCCTAATTATTCCAGCAGCTAAAGCAGTTTCTCACCTCACAGGAGAAAAACCTACAGAGAGCAATTGTGTCCAGTTTCTGCTATTCAGTAGAGGGATGTGAACCTCAAGTCAAGTTTGTGTGTACATAAACATTTCCAAATGACAAGACTAAGAACTCACAGCAAATTGCAGTGCTAGTATGAATAAAAGCAGGAAAGCATTATGCACCCTCTCAAAGGAACTTTATCATATGCCATTAGATCTCCAGCTTTTTCCATGAAAACACAAGTAATGTGACAGCAGCAAAAGGCTGTTTCTTTCCTTGTGGTGGAGTAGTGAGCACTGCCATGGTATGCAGACAGTCTAGCTGTGGTACAACACCACATACAGACTTCTTGTATGT
This sequence comes from Colaptes auratus, assembly GCA_015227895.2. Taxonomy (NCBI): domain Eukaryota; kingdom Metazoa; phylum Chordata; class Aves; order Piciformes; family Picidae; genus Colaptes; species Colaptes auratus. The sequence continues at coordinate 2,350,109 of CM037640.1, forward strand.
CAGTTCTAGTGTTTCCATTGCAAGGAAAAGGACAAAGGATTTAGCTTGAGCTTTGGAAGGGAACCAGCAGGAGCAGGGTTCAGGGCTCTGAGGCACAGAAAGGAAGGAGATCCAACTAAAAAAAAAATCCCAAGACGACAGACAAAAGACAGTCACCCCACATTCATGCCAAAGGGTGCTGCTCTTAGCTGAGCAGCAAGTTGCCCAAGCAAAGCTGAAAAATCCAGAACCCTGTTTTCCCAGCCCTACCAGCTGTCACTAACTACAGCCTTTATATGTGAACGAAGCTCTGTACTTGTTTAAGTTCAAGAGACGATGTGCTTGCAATGACATCCTCTGCACATTCCAATTCTTCCCATGTGTGCATAGCCAAGCTGGAGGGCAGATGGATAGAGAGGCATAATAAGGTTTGCATTAAAAAGCTACAGCCCAAGTACATACATGCTCTACATGTATTTAGCTAGCATGCTGTGGCATGCTGTGCTCTTCCCCTCAACTACCAAGAAACAAGCTTTCCATTATGGTTTTACAGAATTTCCTTACATCTTCCCCTTATCTTGATGTTCTATGCTACTTTAAGTCACCTTAACACTTACAGGAGCATGGATGGGGGATGGGATGCTGCTGTTTAATGAACCAGTGGATAACACAAAATGTTGGGGCAGAAATTAATGCACAAAATCATAGATGCATATAGAGCTGCAAGAAGAACAGATCACAGTGTCACAGTATCACAGTACATTAGAGGTTGGAAGGGATCTCAAGAGATCATCAGGTCCAACGCCCCAGCCAAAGCAGCATCACTTAGGGTAGTCCACACAGGAATGCATCCAGAGAAGGAAACTCCACAACCTCTCTGGGCAGCTTGTTCCAGTGCTCTGTCATCCTCACTGTAAAGAAGCTTCTCTTCATGTTGTAGGTGAAATCTTCTATGCTCAAGTTTGAACCCATTGTTCCTTGTCTTATTACTGTGCACCACCAAAAAGAGCTTGGCCCCCTCCATTTGACACCCACCCCTCAGATATTGATACACATTGATAACATCCCCTCTCAGTCTTCTCTTCTCAAGATTAAACAGCCCCAGGGATCTCAGACTCTCTTCATAGGGGTGATGCTCAAGTCCCCTAATCGTGCTCATGGCTCTGTTGCATTCTCTGTCTTTCTTGAACTGGGAGCCCAAAAGTGGATGCAGCATTCCAGGTGTGATCTCACCAGGGCAGAGTACAGAGTTAGAAGAACTTCCCTAGCCCTGCTGAACATACCCTTCCTGATGCATCCCAGGACACCATTGGCTTTCTTGGCTACAAGGGTACATTGTTGTTCCACGCAGAACTTGCTGTCCACCAGCACTCCAAGGTCTTTCTCCATGGAGCTGCTTTCCAGCAGGGCAGCCCCTAACCTGTACTGGTGCTGTTGTTATTCCTCCACACTAGATGTCTGTATTTGTCTGCTTTTATGCATTTGTTGCACGATCAAAAGTAACTTTAAACCTATAGCTTCATCACTGTGATGCCTTCTGTTCCTCTTTCATTAGATGGACATACATCTCAAAGACAAAGCATCCTCACGTGAAAGATTCGGGACAGAGAAAGGTCGTTTAGTTGTCAAGCCAAGGGAGACAGATGAGATAGCAAAAAACCACTAGTAAACCAAGAGGATTGGGTTGTTGTGTGTTGGAAAGTTTAATGTCCACAAGTTTGTAAAGGACTGTCTTGTGAGCTTCATTTTGCTCCCAGACCGAACAGCTCCATTTCTGCATCTGTGAGCACAGGGGGAATCAACAAAATCCACACTGAGAGTTACTGTGCACATGCTTGAGTGAATGAGAACTCTTTACTGCATGTAAGCACTAGTAACATTATGGCTGGATGTGGCTCAGAGCAGCCTGGTCTAGTGTGAAGTGTCCCTGCCCACAGCAGGGGGTTTGGAGCTAGATAATCCTTGAGGTCCCTTCCTACCCCAACAATTCTATGATTCTGTGTTATTGATAAAAATGATAGGACAATTCTGTCTCTAATAAGCCTCTAAATACCATGCTTCAGGACACAAACCAGTTCTCTTCAATAGCCTATCTAATTTACACCCTCTGTACTACATTGTGCAATGAACAGTTGCTCATAAAATGGTTTTTGCTGGAAAGCACTGTGTATTCAGTGCCCTTCTGGTACTAGGATACAAATAACTGGTTCTGGAGAAAACAGCTCCTGTGCTCCTGATAAGGGCAACAAAGTTGGTGAGGGGTTTGGAACACAAGCCCTATGAGGAGAGGCTGAGGGAGCTGGGGTTGCTTAGCCTGGAGAGGAGGAGACTCAAGGGTGACCTTATTGCTCTCTACATTACCTGAAGGGAGGTTGTGAACAGGCAGAGGTTGGTCTCTTCTCCCAGGCAGCCAGCACCAGAACAAGAGGACACAGTCTCAAGTTGCGCCAGGGGAGGTTTAGGCTGGGGTTAAGAGGAAGTTTTACACAGGGAGAGTGATTGCCCATTGGAATGGACTGTCCATGGAGGTGGTGGAGTTGCCGTCACTGGAGGTGTTCAGGAGGAGACTTGATGGGGTGCTTGGTGCCATGGTTTAGTTGTTTAGGTGGTGTTGGATGATGGGTTGGATGTGATGATCTTGAAGGTCTCTTCCAACCTGCTCTGGTCTATTCTATTCTATTCCATTCCACTTAGCTAGCATGGGATAAAAGAATTCAGCAACTCACACACAGTTAACTGGCCTGATAGGTAACTAGTACTTCACCAGTAATTTCTGTTTGTATTTTACAAGGGCCAGAGAGAATCCTCAGTCTCCCAGTATATCCTTTTGCATAAAGGAACTCTTACCACAGCAGAACCTGTGAAAAAAACTATGTCTGCACCTAGCCTACTTCATTTCTACCTCCTGTATTTCACTATTACATGTACCACTCCCACTAGAAATTAAATCAGGGGATTCCTGGAAGTTACAATGGGCACACACTGCTTGCTTCAAACCCTGCCCAAGGGAAAGAGCCATTGACAGATGATGGGACAAGAATAGCCACAGCTTCTGCAGCTTCAGGACTGCTGCAAACTGTTCTGCTGTTTTCTGTTCAACGCTAAGTCATCTGATGTTGCAAGCTAGGACAAATAACTCCCAATTTGCCCCTAATCACAAGGATATCTCATCTTAATAAGTGAAGATTACTGACTTGTGCTAGTTTGCAAGTGCTCCTTTATGTGCTTATTGAAGAGGAGGAAGAAGGTGTAAAGGTGCCATTTTTCATACACTGTTAATATGCATAAGCAAGCCATTTTTCTTATCTGACTGAAAAGGAACTGAAATGGGCAGAAAACAAAACCACCATGAAGAATAAACACAACTTTTCGTATTATACACATCATACAAATGGAGAATGTTGGTTAGAACTCTTGAGAATGGTGGCTGGTGGCAGTTCATTCAGCACAACGCAAAACTCTCTGCACCAAGGGCAGATTTCTGTGAGCTTGAAAGTGTGTGTGATGGGTTACACCCATCCTGAAATCGGGGGGGAGGGGTTGTGAGAGCTCTGCTCTCCCTGGAGGGGGGTTTTCACTCCAGGAAACTGAGTTAGTCTGTTCCACTCCCCCTCCCTGTCCAGCAAAACTCTAAAGGGGAGGGTACAGCAAGCATTTGGCTCTTTTGCTTCTGCCTCGCCAGGACGAAAGGACTGAGAGCGCTGCTGCTGGCTTCCTGGTTCTCTGCCACGCGGTCAGGCCTGGTCCTCCTTCCTGCTGCATCCACGCTTCTTCAAAGGGCTGTTGGTTTTGTACATCTCCCTATCCATCCTTGTTCCTCACCCTCGCAAACCCTTCCTGCTATTGTTTTATATATATAAATATATATGTATATTGTTTAAAGAAAATTTTACCTCTCTACTTGCAAACTGACTCCAAATTATTTCCTCAGTAGATGTACCTCCTCCCTTCTCTCTCTTTTTTCCTTATCCCCCTTTCTTTCCTTTTTTTTCCTTCCCTTATGTCTCCCTGTTCCTTCCCCTTCCCTTTTTCCTCTCAACCAGGAAAGAGGAGAGGGGAGCGATTCTCAGTCTCGCCGCCCACCTGAGCTCTTAAATCCCAGTTAAGGCTCAAACCACCACCACAGTGTGGCACTAAACACTCCAAAGATGCGGTATGGGGGTGGGAGGGCTCTGTGTAATTACACTACTTGCTAATCTACCAAAACATCAGCCACCGGCTTCTCCAGCCCAAATAAAAGCTCTGGCAGAAGGTGCCGAGACATCCATGCTAATCAGCTGGCCTTCTGTTTCAAGTGACACATGCTTGCAAACAAACAAACAACCAACAGTACATCTGGGTTTTCAGACTATGCCAAGAAGAAAAGGGAGATTATTTTTTTCCATGCATGGCTAAGATCTTAACATGCAAATCATCAGTCAAATTCTAATTGCCCAAATTACTAGAAACAGATTGCAAAATTATAGCAAACACTCTGCCTAATGGCCAACACGGAGATATTAAACTGCAAATTAACAACTCTGTGGTGGCTTTAACATAGGAAACTTGAGGAAAATGAAAAACACAGATCATTCCAGAGCGCAGGCAGGAAGAGGCAGCGTTTGCTTGCGTTGCCGACGCTTGCAATCAAAACCACACGCAATTTGCCTAAGTTCAGATTTCATTGCAAACATGAAACTCGGCTCATGGGAAAGTTTGCTTCCTTTGCATAACTATTCAGTCAATTGGGGCCCAGCCTCAGCAGAGCTTTGTGATCTAAGGAGCCACGAGAAATACGCAGTTTCACATCAAAATTAGGTAAAATGGAGAAAAATCTGACAGTTTCATTTTGAATTGTGAAGACATTTTAAATGAAACTTCAGAGACAAATAGAGTAGCAAAGCAAACTGCAAGAGCACAAACTGATACTGAGAATAATGTGCTGGGTAAAATAATGATAATATTTTTTTAAGGTTTAATCTTTTTCTAGCAAGCCCTGTCAGCATCTCCATCTGTCCTCACTCTCCCCTACACCTGAAAGATGGGCTGCACACTTAGGTCTATGGGGTAGGTGGGAAACTGAGGCACAACAGTTACATGTGGGCAATAAAGCTTGACTGTGATTGCAATTTTACATCCTTCCCTTCTCATCACAGTATCAGCAGGGTTGGAAGAGACCTCGAAGATCATCGAGTCCAACCTGTCACCACAGACCTCATGACTACACCATGGGACCAAGTGCCACATCCAATCCCCTCTTGAACACCTCCAGGGACAGTGACTCCACCACCTCCCTGGGCAGCACATTCCAATGGCTAACAACTCTCTGGGAAGAACTTTCTCTTCACATCCAGCCTAAACTTGCCCTGGCACAGCTTGAGACTGTGTCCCCTTGTTCTGGTGCTGGTTGCTAGAGAGAAGAGACCAACCCCTTCCTGGCTACAACCACCTTTCAGGTAGTTGTAGAGAGCAACGAGGTCTCTCCTGAGCCTCCTCTTCTCCAGGCTAAACAATCCCAGCTCCCTCAGCCTCTCCTCACAGGGCTGTGCTCAAGGCCTCTCCCCAGCCTCGTTGCCCTTCTCTGGACACATTCAAGTGTCTCAATGTCCTTCCTAAACTGAGGGGCCCAGAACTGGACACAGGACTCAGGGTATGGCCTAGCCAATGCAGAGTGCAGGGGCAGAATGACCTCCCTGCTCTTGCTGGCCACACTGTTCCTAATGCAGGCCAGGATGCCATTGGCTTTCCTGGCCACACTACTGGCTCATGTTTAGGCAGCTGTCAATCAATACCCCCAGGTCCCTCTCTGTTTGGGAGCTCTCCAGCCACTCCGACCCCAGCCTGTAGCTCTGCATGGGGTTGCTGTGGCCAGAGTGCAGCACCTGGCACTTGGATTTGTTGAATGCCATCCTGTTGGACTCTGCCCATCTGTCCAGCCTGTCAAGGTCCCTCTGCAGAGCCCTACTGCCCTCTAACTGACCAACATCTGCTCCCAACTTGGTGTCATCTGCAAATTTGCTGATGACTGACTCAATCCCCTCATCCAGATCATCAATGAAGATATTAAAGAGGATGGAGCCCAGCACTGATCCCTGGGGGATGCCACTGGTGACTGGCCTCCAGCTGGATGTGGCACCATTCGCCACCACTCTCTGGGCTTGGCAATGTCTACTTCTCATGTCTACTGCATGCAAAGTCAATCACATACACATGCCTGCTTCAACCAAAAGTAGTGCCACTGGTCTCACTTTGCATACACTCTGAGCATAAGATTCAGCATCTTCATATCATATCATGCAGTACCTTCATTTAGTACTTTCTAAAGCAGTTCATACCCACAGTTGGTTTCTGCTTTGACTTATTCCAGGCTTTGACATCATTGCAGCTGAATTCAGCCTGACAGGGATCTTCAGTGATGGAAACATTAATGGGCAAGTAGGCTGGCCTACAAAATAGTTTGCAATCCTATAGCTGCCCAAAAATTATATGTTGCTATACAGACTAGATCCCTTTACATCGAGAAGCTTAAACACTCTCCCACACCCCACACCACCAGAGCCTCTCTCTTAAGCAAGGAGAGCAGTAATGATAAAACATGTCTTCCTCTACACCAAAATAGGATTTCACACTGAGATAAGTAGCAGAAAAGAAGCACAGCATATTTATATCTCAGTATGCATGACAGTCAGACCTATGAACTGTCATCACATTGCTGATGAGGAGGGGAAAAATAGATGGGTTGGGTTGGTTTTTTTTTTTGGCAGAAAGGAGGAGTGATTTTCTGGTTTGCTCTGGGTTTACAGTGGGTTGGTTATCTCAAAATCACTATTCTTATGTCAGAAGTTAAAAAACAAATTCCCCATTATGTGGTGAAAACTTAGCTTCTCTCCTCCACCATATGAAGGTAATGGTGAAAACATTAAAAGTCATTGTCCTGTCAGAGTAATAGAATAGAACAGTCTTTGCCAGCAAGACTGCATTCAAAAGTGAACAACATTAGAAGATTCCAGTGACAAGAACTATTTAGCAGATTACACAGCTAAGAAATATTTTCTGACTCATTTTGGTCCCCCAAAAGGTTGAGTTCTGCAATGGAAAGCTCCCTCGGCCCATATTATAAAATACACAGCTACTGCTTCTGATGGTATTGAAAGTCTGACCCACGCAGGAAAAGGCACATGCATTTTCAGAATCATTTTGGAAAACCAGAGCAATAGCCAAGTCACAGCTCAAAGCATCTGAGGTAGCACCACCACAAAGCAAGGCTTCCACACAGCCCAGCTCCACAGAGCTACACCCAAGACCCAGCAGAGCTTCATTCGTGCAGTGATTTAGCAGCTCCTGCACATCCACTATAGCACCACGCTATTGCTGCTACGTAGTTTCCAGCTTCAACCCCATCCCTGTTAACTGAGGCATCTTTCTGCCACGCCCTTCTGAACAGAGTTGACGTGTGCTTTGAGCACAGAAGTACAAACTGGCTCCAAAAGCAGACAGATTCGGGAGTCACTTGGGCCCCGCAACTTTAAACGATGCCTAAATTCCATGTCAGTCCTGAGCCAGGGTCACCACCTGTCCTGATTCACTTCCCTACAGTATCACCCCAGTAACAGCTGGTAGATGTGCTCTGTGCAGCTCATCTCTTGGCACCTAGTGCGTATCTTTCATTCCCTGCACAGGGAATAGCTCTAACTCTACTCTCTCCTTTATTCTGTGGTTCAGGAGTGAACTTTGCAGAGTTGCAACTTTGGTTGGATTTGGTGATCCTGAGGGTCTTTTCCAACCCGAATATTTCTGTGATTCTGTGACCAGGTGAGCCTCATGGATACCACCAGAGCTGACTGAGATGTTAATACCCATAGAACAGAGATCCCAATTCTGAAATTAAACCAAGCCTCCGAGTGAACTGATCCCAGTCAAACGGCACTGTGAATGGAAGAGGCCAGGCTGTCACTTGCACTACCGAGTAAAAGGGCGCTGTCAGCAGCTGCAGAGTGCTTTCTTAACCTTCCAATCATCACAAAACCCCTGCTCAGTTTTATTTTGTTCCTCCACAGTATATCATAGAGACAGTGAAACAAAAATAACTCTTCCTTGAGAGGATGGACACTTGGTAATGCTACTAGAGTTTCTCAAGACAAGTTCAAGAGCAAGATAGGCTGAGCAGACTGAGACTTATAAAACTGAAACAATTGCATTTGTAAAGCATCCAAAGGAAGCCAAAACCCTGAAGGAGAGAGTGCATCTGAATTGTAATGAAGCAAATCCTGGAGATTCAAAATTCACCCAATAAACTCAGACTTTGGCCCTTCTCTGGACACCTTCCAGCACCTCCAGATCCCTCAGGGAATAGGGGCTCCAGAACTGGAGGCAATACTCCAGGTGGGGTCTCACCAGAGCTGAGTAGAGGGGGAGAATCCCCTCCCTTGCCCTGCTGGCCACACTTCTCCTGATGCAGCCCAGGATCTGATTGGCTTTCCGGGCTGCAAGTGCACATTGAGAGCTCCTGGTGAGCTTCTCCTCCCCCAGCACCCCCAAGTCTCTCTCCTCAGGGCTGCTCCCAGCCAGTCCCTGCCCAGCCTGGATTTGTGCCTGGGATTGCCCTTAGTCTTGTTGAACCTTAGGAGGTTGGCTTGTGCCCACCTGTCCAGCAGAACAAATGTAGAGGCCTAAGCACCTGTGACTGTGCTTGCAACAATGAGGCAGTTACCTGGTGCTTCTCAAGCTTCTTATATTTCAACAGTAGCAATAGTTGTGAGTGAAAGTTGCTGTGGTGTGATGAGAGCAGACTCAAGGGGCTCCAGGTAAAACCAGTGTAATCACCACAATGTCATCTGACTAAACAGCTCCTGCTTCTGCTCCTCCTCCACCACCACTCTTGCACGCATCCCAGAGACAGGGGCAAGACCCTCACCAGCCAAGAGGGCACACAGAGGAGCTCAGCCCCAGCAAGGAGCCCCAGCCAGCACCCGTGGATGATACTGGAGAAGTGATCAATCATTGCCCTAACAACCGGGGGGGCCACCAGGCCCCCCGGCCTTTGTTGTCACCACCACCATCACCCAGTGCGCACCAGGGGCACTCACCAGAGATGAGAGGAGGATCCTCAGCCCAGAAGGGCTCAGCTTGGGGCTTCTGCCTCTCCTGGTGGGGATTAAATAGGGGAGTGGGTGGGGAGGGCTAAGTGGCCACACCTGGGGTGGGAGGAGACGCCAACAGAGCCCAGGTGCTCTGGGATTTGAGGGGAAAAAGGGGGAAAATGGGGCAGGTGAGGGACTTTTAGGGTGTCAGGGATGTGACTGGGGGGGAATGAAAAAAAAATAGAAATGGGTAAAGTCAGATTGGATGCTAGGAGGAAGTTCTTCACAGAAAGAGCGATTGGCCATTGGAATGTGCTGCCCAGGGAGGAGGTGGAGTCACCATCACTGGAGGTGTTTAAAATAAGACTGGATGAGGCACTTGGTGCCATGGTTTAGTCGATTAGATGGTGTTGGGTGAGAGGTTGGACTGGATGATCCTGAAGGTCTTTTCCAACCTGGCTAGTTCTGTGATTCTATTCCAGGAAAAGATGCCTTATTGCAAGACCTGATACTTGCAATCACAGAATCATAGAATCAACCAGGTTGGAAGAGACCTCCAAGATCATCCAGCTCCACCTATCACACAGACCTGTCCAATCATCCAGATCATGGCACCAAGTGCCTCATCCAGTCTTTCCTTGAAGATCTCCGGGGATGGCAGCTCCACCACCTCCCCGGGCAGCACATTCCAATGGCAAATCTCCTGAAGGGAGGTTGGAGCCAGGCGAGGGTTGGTGTCTTCTCCCAGGCAACCAGCACTACCCTCCACTCAGCTCTGGTGAGACCCCACCTGGAGTACTGTGTCCAGTTCTGGAGCCCCTATTCCAAGAGGGATCTGGAGGTGCTGGAAGGTGTCCAGAGCAGGGCCACGAGGATGAGCAGAGGGCTGGAGCACCTCTCCTGTGAGGACAGACTGGTTTTGCTCAGTGCAAGGCAGAAGATGGCACATGGCTTCAGACTGCACTGAATGTGCAGCCTGTTTTGTAGCCCTTCCCACACCACTGGTGCACTCTCAACTGTAGTTTTCTACTACCAAAATTACTTTTCCACAACTTGTAACAGACAAGAGAAAGCAAGAGCAGACAGACTAAAACTCAGAGGTCAGGAGATTGTCTAAAGAGATGAGGAAAGCCTCACCATGGTTTCCTGCAGCTATCACTGCAAGAACAGTCTCTCCTCGCAAAGTTAGCATGGTGACTATCTTTTTCTTTTGAGGTCTAGTGATAGCAGCTTTCTCATGTAGCACTTTAAGTCACTTGCACCAGACATATCAAGAATCTTTGCTATTTCAACATCAGCACAATTTCCTATGTAGTCCTGTTCTGCCAGCTCTAAAAGATGGATGTTTGTTCACTGAGACTCAATAAACTACCTCAGTGCTGTAATTGCCTTAGAAAATGCCCTACACTCATTAGGCAGACACCAGGTAATGTGTGTTAGGTTTTCACAAGTCTGCTTGTATTCTGAGAAAGACACTGAGGGTTCTAGTGCAAGGCTAGGGGGATCCAGTGACATGCAGTTTGCTATCTGACATATCAGGATTTCTATCACTGGAGGTCCTGTACAGATTCCCCAGGTAATGTTTACCAGAGCTTTATCACCTGTCTTTACCAGGAAGAAAACTGACATGAGTATTTCATAGTATCACAGGATCAGTCAGGGTTGGAAGGGACCACAAGGATCATCTAGTTCCAACCCCCCTGCCATGGGCAGGGACACCCCACACTAGATCAGGCTGGCCAGAGCCTCAGCCAGCCTGGGCTTAAACACCTCCAGGGACGGGGCCTCAACCACCTCCCTGCACAACCCATTCCAGGGCTTCACCACTCTCCTGGGGAAGAACTTCCTCCTCACCTCCAGCCTGAATCTCCCCACCTCCAGCTTCATTCCATTCCCCCTAGTCCTGTCACTACCTGATAGCCTGAGAAATCCCTCCCCAGCCTTCTTGTAGCCCCCTTTAGATCCTGGAAGGCCACAATGAGGTCACCTGGGAGCCTTCTCTTCTCCAGACTGAACAGCCCCAACTCCTTCAGTCTGTCCTCACAGGAGAGGTGCTCCAGCCCTCTGCTCATCCTCGTGGCCCTGCTCTGGACACCTTCCAGCACCTCCAGATCCCTCCTGGAATAGGGGCTCCAGAACTGGACACAGTACTCCAGGTGGGGTCTCACCAGAGCTGAGTGGAGGGTAGTGCTGGTTGCCTGGGAGAAGACACCAACCCTCGCCTGGCTCCAACCTCCCTTCAGGAGATTTGCCATTGGAATGGGCTGCCCAGGGAGGTGGTGGAGCCGCCATCCCCAGAGATCTTCAAGGAAAGACTGGATGAGGCACTTGGTGCCAGGATCTGGATGATTGGACAGGTCTGTGTGATAGGTTTGGGCTGGATGATCTTGGAGGTCTCTTCCAACCTGGTTGATTCTATGATTCTGTGATTGCAAGTATCAGGTCTTGCAATAAGGCATCTTTTCCTGGAATAGAATCACAGAACTAGCCAGGTTGGAAAAGACCTTCAGGATCATCCAGTCCAACCTCTCACCCAACACCATCTAATCGACTAAACCATGGCACCAAGTGCCTCATCCAGTCTTATTTTAAACACCTCCAGGGATGGTGACTCCACCTCCTCCCTGGGCAGCACATTCCAATGGCCAATCGCTCTTTCTGTGAAGAACTTCCTCCTAGCATCCAATCTGACTTTACCCATTTCTATTTTTTTTTCATTCCCCCCCAGTCACATCACTCCCTGAAACCCTAAAAGTCCCTCACCTGCCCCATTTTCCCCCTTTTTCCCCTCAAATCCCAGAGCACCTGGGCTCTGTTGGCGTCTCCTCCCACCCCAGGTGTGGCCACTTGGTCCTCCCCACCCACTCCCCTTTTAATCCCTGCCAGGAGAGGCAGAAGCCCCAAGCTGAGCCCATCTGGGCTGAGGATCCTCCTCTCATCTCTGGTGAGTGCCCCTGGTGCGCACTGGGTGATGGTGGTGGTGACAACAAAGGCCGGGGGGCCTGGTGGCCCCCCGGTTGTTAGGGCAATGATTGATCACTTCTCCAGTATCATCCACGGGTGCTGGCTGGGGCTCCTTGCTGGGGCTGAGCTCCTCTGTGTGCTCTCTTGGCTGGTTGAGGGTCTTGCCCCTGTCTCTGGGATGGGTGCAAGAGTGGTGGAGGAGCAGAAGCAGGAGCTGTTTAGTCAGATGACATTGTGGTGATTACACTGGTTTTACCTGGAGCCCCTTGAGTCTGCTCTCATCATACAATAAATCTCTGCCTTTGGGCCTCATTTACAGACCATTTCTTTCCCCTCACTGCTTCCTTTCAGAAACAAGGAAGGAAAGGACGGGGGAGAAAACAAAGCAATAAAGCATATCTGGACAATGCTTTCACTTATCAAACAACTCTGGAGAGGGGCAGCTGGGAAAGGGAAACTCTCAGGATTAAAGGAAATTATTAATTAGATTAAATCTTTTCATCCTCATTTGGTTCACAAGCACAATCAATCTTCCTCTAAGTCTTTTGTGAGAGGACATTTTATCTGGGTGAACTGTGATAACTATCCTGGGAGTATTTGAGTAAGGTTGGAACAGACCTTCAAGATGGCATGGCAGGGGGGTTGGGACTAGATGATCCTTGTGGTCCCTTCCAACCCTGACTGATACTATGATACTACTATGATAAGGTTACACCTGTATTTGTTTTCCTAATCTTCTAATAAGTGATGTTTGTGGAAGTTATGACTCTCACAAAAGGGGGAAAAATGAACAGGCTCTGGAGGTCTTTAGCTCCAGATGCTACATCCCTGCAGAAGTTCAGTGCTTCATGCAACTCACTTCTACTGTAAAGATTCACCACTTGACTGGGAAATCTTGTGTATGCAACAAAAAGAAACCTGGTTCTTGTTCTTTGAAGTCAAAATCTGAGGGAGGGAAAACATGAAGATGGAGCTTATTTTTTTTGTGGCATAGAATGTAAGATGCAGTGCAATTTACTGCTCAGTAGGTACAGTAAGATTCATTCCTGAACAAAATTCCCATGGAGAAGAGTCAGAGGCCTCAGGGGTGACCAATCTGCCTGACTGTGTGAGCACCATGTTTCTTAAATGCTGAAAGGCACAAGACCCATACCATCATTAGGGAACTAGGAGTGTCTGGGAAGTGCAAGGTAAGAGGGCCCAGAGCTTCTGCTGAGCGTGCTCAGCTTCTGCTGAACGTGCTGGAGTCCTCGCATGACTGGAGCAGTGGTGACTCTGGGTCACCTGGAGCCTGGGATTGAGGTGTTATTGCAATCTATACATCAGGAAAACATTCCCCCTACAATGCAGGTTTCCTGCTTGAACTGCATGGAAACCACAGCCTGTGGCTGTCTTTGTTGTGATTTGCTGAAGCCTTGGCAAGCAGCTGTTTGCACTGAACTCAGATCTATAGATCCCTTGACCTTTTCTGATTCTTTCTGTTTATTGCCTTCATTATGTAGGAGCTCTGGTTTGGGGGTTTGTATTTGGGGGGGTGTGTTTGACTGGGGTTTGTTTGTTTGTTTTCTCTCATGCATGTTGATGAAACCTCTGTAGATGAGACTTGGACAACACTCTTCAAACAGAGCAGTGGATTTTGATGGTGTCTTTTAGATCATCCTGAAATGCATGGAAGAGCCTAGGTCTGGTAAGCCTCACTAAGAGTTTCAAAGTCTGCTCTACAAAGGTTTGTGATCCAGTTTACTTTAATCTTTGGCCCTAGCACAGCTGTCAAGAGGGCTTGAAATTCAGGGGGAAGTTCCCTGTGGCTCTTAAGCTGTTGACATTCTCTAATATCAGCCTTTACTGCCTTCCACTGAATTTTACTTACTTGATGGACTGAGTGATTAGACCTGTGTGTGCATCGTGTATTTCATAATGAAACACACAGGGGGGGTATAACCTAGCAACAATAAATAGAGCTGAGCAAGATTTTAAATGCAAAGCAAACATTTCTTGCTATAGAGATCTGTGCATCTCTGGCAGATGCAGCAGAAACCATTGAAAGTTTGTGTAGCCTGCTGTGATACAGGGAATAAACTGGGAGCACATGTCTAATGATACCAGTGCTAATTGATACATATATCTCATACTGAACTGGAAGAAGGAAAAACAGTTTTATAACTTAAGTACTTGACAAAAAGCACCCTTGAAATCTAAATGGAGATCAGACTTTGAGATGTATCATGCTGGGGTCAGAGTGGCTGGAGAGCAGCCAGGCAGGAAGGGACCTGGGGGTACTGGTTGATAGTAAGCTGAACATGAGCCAGCAGTGTGCCCAGGTGGCCAAGAAGGCAAATGGCATCCTGGCCTGCATCAGGAACAGTGTGGCCAGCAGGAGCAGGGAGGTCATTGTGCCCCTGGACTCGGCACTGGTTAGGCCACACCTTGAGTCCTGTGTGCAGTTCTGGGATCCTCAGTTTAGGAAAGATGTTGAGTTTCTGGAAGGTGTCCAGAGAAGGGCAACGAAGCTGGGGAGGGGTCTGGAGCACAGCCCTGTGAGGAGAGGCTGAGGGAGCTGGGGTTGCTTAGCCTGGAGAAGAGGAGGCTCAGTGCAGACCTTCTTGCTGTCTCCAACTCCCTGAAGGGAGGTTGTAGCCAGGTGGGGGTTGGTCACTTCTCCCAGGCAACCAGCACCAGAACAAGAGGACACAGTCTCAAGCTGCACCAGGGGAGGTTTAGGCTGGATGTTAGGAAGAAGTTCTTCCCAGAAAGAGATTGGCCATTGGGATGTGCTGCCCAGGGAGGTGGTGGAGTCCCCATCACTGGAGGTGTTTAGGAAGAGCCTAGATGTGGTACTTGGTGCCATGGCTTAGTTAATTAGATGGTGTTGGGTGATAGGTTGGACTTGGTGATCTCGGAGGTCTTTTCCAACCTGGTTAATTCTATTCTATTTTGCCACTCTCTGGAAGAATCTCATCTTCTGTTTCCCTCATTTCATTATGAGGGCATCATATAAACCAAGAGTCTTAGCTCCAGCAAATACCCAGTATACAGTATTTTAAGGTATTTTAGCTGTTTTTTAACCTTCCCTCCCTGTCACAAACTGGTATCCCCCGCTCTGGGCAGTAGGGGAGGTCATGCTAAGATTCAAAAATTCCCTTGCAGTAAATTAAAGCAAACAGACACCAAACAGCTCAAGAGTTAAGATGCTGAGTTTAGGTTTATCACAGCCAAAGAAAACTCTCAGTAATGGACCAGAGAAGAGGGGAAAATGAGACCAAGGCAGAGAGTGATTTAAGCAGTCAGAGAAAAA
This sequence comes from Colaptes auratus, assembly GCA_015227895.2. Classification (NCBI taxonomy): domain Eukaryota; kingdom Metazoa; phylum Chordata; class Aves; order Piciformes; family Picidae; genus Colaptes; species Colaptes auratus. Next base: position 2,365,406 of record CM037640.1, read on the forward strand.
GAACCATATCACAGCCTTGGCTCCCACGAGGTCTATGGGCATCGTCCCAGTTTTTGGTGGTGGGTGTACATTCCAGCAGGGTCTTCTGTGGTTCTGTTGGCTGGAGCAGGGAGAGAACAGACGACACACACGCTCGGTCTCCAAACCACAGCGAGGTGGGCACCAGGCGCCTGTGGTGCTGCTCCACATAGGTTTAAAGAGGGGATGCTCACTTCCTGCAGGAATTCTCCTTTCATTGTTAAGGCAGCAGCTCTCTTCCAGAACTATTAAGTTCATCACCCTGTCTATTCAAGACCACATATGTCACACCTTAAGACAATAGAGTCATTATGGGCTATCAATCCACTCCTGCCACCTGCATTGTTTTGAGACAATAGACGATGGGGATGTCACACTCCCACAGCTACAACCCAAGACATCAGCTCCTCTGAAACTGGGCATGTTACCAGAAGTAACTTGACCTTGTAATTACAATTTCAGCAACAATAGTGCACAAGTCATCTTAAGCCACTTCTATCCTTGGCCATTCATTCACACTTTCGTACTGCTTAGACCTAACCGCCTGCATCGTGCTTGTGTGTAGAAAACATCATTGGAAAACCAAACACCCAGAGGCCTGTGCAAACACAGGGAAAAGGCAACATTAAGTTGACAGACAATAAACCAAACCAACCCCAAACCTACCTTTTGTAAATTACACCAGCATTTCAAGTCAAATTCTGAGATGGCATTTCTAATGACCTGGCTCGATGAGAGATTTTGAAGAGAAATGGAGAGTTTCTGAAGCTGTAGATCATAGAATCAATAAGGTTGGAAAAGGCCTCAAAGATCATCAAGTCCAGCCTGTCACCCTGTGCCTCATGACTACTAAACTATGGCACCAAGTGCCACGTCCAATCCCCTCTTGAACACCTCCAGGGATGGTGACTCCACAGCCTCCCTGGGCAGCACATTCCAATGGCTGACAACTCTCTCTGCAAAGAACTTTCTCCTCGCCTCCAGCCTAAACTTCCCCTGGCACAGCTTGAGACTGTGTCCTCTTGTTCTGGTACTGGCTGCCTGGGAAAAGAGACCAACCTCTGCCTGTCTACAATTTCCCTTCAGGTAGTTGTAGAGAGCAATAAGGTCACCCCTGAGCCTCCTCCTCTCCAGGCTAAGCAACCCCAGCTCCCTCAGCCTCTCCTCACAGGGCTGTGTTCCAAACCCCTCCCCAGCTTTGTTGCCCTTCTCTGGACACGTTCCAGCAAGTCAACCTCCTTCCTAAACTGAGGGGCCCAGAACTGGACACAGGACTCAAGGTGCAGCCTAACCAGTGAAGTGTACAGGGGCAGAATGACCTCCCTGCTCCTGCTGGCCACACTGCTCCTGATGCAGGCCAGGATGCCATTGGCCTTCTTGGCTGCCTGGGCACACTGCAGGCTCATGTTCAGCCTCCCATCAACCAGTACCCCCAGGTCCCTTCCTGCCTGGCCGCTCTCCAGCCACTCTGCCCCCAGCCTGTAGCACTGCCTGGGGTTGTTGTGGCCAATGTGCAGAACCTGGCACTTGGTTGTGTTCAATCTCATGCCGTTGGATTCTGCCCAGCTGCTGTAGCAGCAATTTGGTTTCCATACTCATTAGTGACTGGTGCCTCTTAAAATCACAGTTCTCAGCAAACCCCAAAGCCATAAAACATCATAATAGCTGTGAAATACTCTGTCTCCCATAACCATGTGGTACTGAATTCTCAATTTATATGAGATTTGCTAAATGAAATTCTATAACACATTTGACTTTTGGAAACAAATCTGAAGCTCTATTTGCCCTGAAAAAGCCAAAAGATAAAATCACACTGCACTGTCAGAGGACATGGACAATATGATTAGAGAGAGCCTAATGTACACAGTCCAGCTTCAAATTTCCCAAAGATAATTGTGCTCACTTCCTCCATGAACTGCAGCCAGCTGCAAAGTTTACACTTCCCCTGAAATATAATGTTAAGGAACATCTGAATCTGTGGGCTCAATTCAAAACCATAAGTGGAATTATTAAGTCTTTCACACTACCAGCTTTTAAGATTTTACCAGATGTCAGTTAGATGTAGTAGGGAATAGGGCTCAGACATGACCATTACCGACCTGGTTGTTCACCTCCTGCCTGGTTTGAACTGCCTGGGCAATTTCAAGTGTAGAAGCAGGATGGAAATCTCAAGGATTGAGTTTTGTGAAAAAAGAGAGCTAAGAGATTTGATTGAGTGCTCCCAACTTGAGAAAAGGCACACAGAAATCATGAGCATGAAGTCCACGTGACACCTGGGTAGCCAACACACACATCCTTCTGAATTAGCATGGCACAGTAATCCCTTTCTCAGTTGGGTTACCTAGGAGCACCTAAGGAGGAGGGAGAAGTGAAAGGTATTGAAAGTCTAGAAGAGAATGGAATGGAATTACCCATGTTGGAAGAGACCTTTGAGATCACCGAGTCCAACCTATCACCCAACACCGTCTAATCAACTAAACCACAGCACCAAGCACCCCATCCAGTCTCCTTCTAAACCCCTTCATTCCTAAACACCTGACCTCTTCTGCAACTACCAAGAGTGTCCATAAAGATCTGTATGCCAGTGTTTACACGTCACCTGCTATTTCAAAGGAGTAATAAATACTTTCTTCCCCTATGATCTCTGAAATCTGACCTGAACCTGTAGTTACAGCAGCCATTTGTGTTGAGAGATGCAAGGTCAGAAATAGCATGCCTTGAACCCCCACCCTTTCCTGCTAATGATGCAATGATTCAGTACATCCACATGCTGCTGGGGTATACGGAAGGAAAATACATTACAAATTAGTATGGGTGTTACCAATGCATGGAAAAACATGATACAGGGCTCAACTTGTTCTTAGTGCCTCTGCTTGAGGAAGCAACGACTACAAATACAGAGCTGAAGATGCCATTACAGATGAAGGTCTAAGAATTCTTTTGGGTAGTGATTTCCTATACCCCTAACATAGATACAAGGATACAGACTCCATTTTGTTGTATTTTAGTGTGGTTTGGTTTGGTTTGTTTTTTTCCCAGAAGTCTTGGTTTAGAACAGGGGAAAAAAAAAGGCTAAATAGAACAAGATATTTTTAGTGCTCCTGAAGAGGATTTGTCCAAATGTCATTCATTATAGAGCTACATGAAATCATCTCTCTGACCACCCACTCCAGAATCTAGGACAAAGAGAATGACCTCAGCCACAGCCCACCCTAGAGAAATATTGCATTCCCTGCTCCAGCATAATGCACTCAATTCAAATTGGTTTGTTTCTCAGCCAAAGGACACAGTGACATAATGTACTATTTCCCTTCTGAATATCCAGTGCAGAATAAATCTGATCTGGTGGGGAAGTGTTTTGAAAATCTAGCCTGGAAGCATAGAATCTGTTTCCTCCCAAAAATTCAATAGCTAATTTTACACCATTGCACCCATGAAGTCTTTAGAAAAAAGCAGGTGGGACAGAGGGAATTAAATGGTTTAACAAATCATACAATGGTAGAATCATAGAATCAGTAAGGTTGGAAAAGACCTCAAAGATCATCAAGTCCAACCTGTCGCCCAACACCTCCTGACTACTAAGCCATGGCACCAAGTGCCATGTCCAATCCCCTCCAGTGATGGTGACTCCACCACCTCCCTGGGCAGCACATTTCCAATGACCAATCTCTCTCTCAGTGAAGAACTTTCTCCTCACCTCCAGCCTAAACTTCTCCTGGCACAGTTTGAGACTGTGTCCTCTTGTTCTGGTGCTGCTTGCCTGGGAGAAGAGACCAACCCCCTCCTGGCTACAACCTCCCTTCAGGGAGTTGGAGACAGCAATAAGGTCTCCTCTCAGCCTCCTCTTCTCCAGGCTAAGCAACCCCAGCTCCCTCAGCCTCTCCTCATAGTGTTTGTGCTTGAGGCCTCTCCCCAGCCTCGTTGCCCTTCTCTGGACACATTCAAGAGTTTCAATGTCCTTCTTAAATTGAACAAACAAAGGTTCTAAAAAATTGTTCAACAGTTTCTATTGATTACCCTTTGGTTGCAAAGCACCTGGCAGGTTGCACCCCAAAAGCTAAGACTGCTAGCTGGAAAATACCATTTCAGTAACTATTGTCTTATATAACATCTCACACTGATCTCTCATAGCACAGTTTGGATTTTGAGCCAAATCTCCACCTGTTAGTAGGAGGAAATAACAAACTGAACAGTATTGGCTAGCAAAAACATGACTCATCTTCTTCTGTCACCCTCTTTGTTTCTTTCAGAGGGGCATTTTATTTCTGCCTACACAGTATTTTTACAGACACCTCTACATGGGGAATTCCACCCCAGGAAAAGTAACACTTTGGTTTGTACAGGGTATCTGTAGTCTTCCTCAACTCCTCCCAGGCAGCTGTACATAAATTACCCTTACTGGCATCACGTGCAAATGCACAAATTTCTTTCTCCACATGCTGCATGTGCAGCATGTCTGGAGCTCATCCTAGTGGATGCTCTTTACCATTAATGATATTTGTTAGGGATAGACAGGCAACTATAAGCATGGGAATGTCCCTACAGAATTAGTGACAAGGAATTCACTGTGAGACTTGTGGGAAATGTGGACAACATAGGGAGGGATCTGCCTGTGAAGGCCAAGGCCTTTCTGGATCCCACCGTGACAGACATTGGTCCCCTGAACCCAGGAGTGTGTGAAGGGGCAGAAAAGAAGCAGGTCCCATTATCACTGCCCTCAGTCTCTCAGGACTGTGCAGGTGTCAAAGGGTGCCAATTCAGCATTCACTGATCCTTCTTCTCCAGTCCATGGTAGGGTTCTGACCCCCAGTGACATTTATGCACAGAACTTGGGACATTGAGTACCTGTTAGGATATGTAACCAAACTTTTAGCCTGCTTGTAGTTTCCTGTGCTATACATGTTCAGATGGTTTAGAGAGAGGGACCAGTTTCCAGAAAATTAAGCAGGCAGACCTCGAGAGGAATAATAGTGCAAACAAACAAAAGGAGAGACAGCCTGGAGGCAGGAGCACTTTCCAGTGGTCAGTGAAGACTGCATTAGGGATCAGTTACAAAAACTGACTATTCACAAGTCCATAGGCCCTGATGAGATGCACCCAAGCGTGCTGAGAGAGCTGCCTGATGATGTTGCTCTACCATTCTCCATCACTTTTGCAAAGTCATGGCAGGCAGGTGAGGTGCCTGAGGACTGGAGGGAAGCCAATGTCACCCCAGTCTCCAAAAAGGGTAAGAAAGAGGTTCCAGGAAACTACAGACCAGTCAGCCTCACCTCCACCCCTGGGAAAACAATGGAGTGGCTCATTCTGGAGGTGATCTCTAGGCACTTAAAAGAGAAGATGATGATCAGGAATAGTCAGCATGGATTTACCAAGGGGAAATCATGCTTGACTAAGCTGCTAATGTTCTGTGATGCCATAACTGAATGGGGAGATGCAGGGAGAGCAGTGGATGTAGTCTACCTTGACCTTAGTAAGGCTTTTGGCACTGTCTCCCATAATATCCTTGTGAGCAAGCTCAGGAAGTGTGGGATAGAAGAACAGACAGTGAGCTGGATTAGGAGCTGGTTCCACACTAGAGGCCAAAGAGTGGTGGTCAGTGGTGCCAAGTCCAGCTGGAGAGCTGTGACTAGTGGAGTCCCCCTGGGATCAGTGCTGGGTCCAGTCCTGTTCAGTGACATTTATGAGGGGACAGAGTGTCTGCTCAGCAAGTTTGCCAACAATACCAAACTGGGAGGCTTGGCTGATATATGTGATGGCTGTGCAGCTGTTCAGTGAGGCTTGGACAGCCTGGAGAGCTGGGCAGAGAGGAACCTAATGAGGCTCAATAAGGATAAGTGCAGCGTCCTGCATCTGGGAAGGAATAATAAATTGCACCAGTACAGGCTGGGAGGTGATCTTCTGTGGAGCAGCCTTGTGGAGAAGGACCTGGGAGTTCTGGTGGAAAAGAAGGTATCCATGGGACAGCAATGTGCCCTTGTGGCCAGGAAGGCCAGTGGTACTGTGGAGTGCCTTCAGAAGAGCATGTCCAGCAGGCTGAGGGAGGATCTTCTCGCCCTCTACTCTGCCCTAATGAGCAGTAGTGGCAAAAGGCCTTCTCAGTCACCATCTCTAAATTTAGTTCCTGAATATTGTGGCTTTTCTTGCTTTTCAAAACTTTCAGTCACTGTTGGCAAGGTTTGTAAGCATGGAGAAGGCCTCAGTGAAACTCAGGAAGGAGACACTCTCAGGAAAATGAAACCCAGTTTAGCCCAAAGAGAGAAATCGTTTATGAAATCATTGAGTGCTTTAGCATGGGGCAGTTAGGTAAGAGGATTTTTCTTTCTTTTTCTGAACAGTCATGAGGGTTTTTGCCAGCTCAAGCACAGAGTGGACACAACCTTTACTCCACTGGGGGTATAGTTTTCAAGGCTTCCTGACAACAGCAACAGTAAGTGAGAACTTCCTCAGCCCTATGTTTAAAAACTGATGTAACAAATCATCAGTTAGGACCCAATACACTCTGTAGAGTGTACCAGGAGAAATTACTGTCAAAGATGGCAACTCAGACAAGGGGGGGGAACCCAAACAAACAGAAAGGAAAAAGGAAAAACAAGGAAGACAAGAAGCCACCCGAGTTAACCAGGAAGAAATGTTACAAGGAGATGGTGCTGAGCAAGATGATCATTTGTAAAGGGAATTCACAGCCCTGAAGCACTTTTGGCTAGTGGGAAACTGCACTTGCCCTTTATCACAAACTACAGCTGATCACACCATTACCACAGCCCAACAGAGCCGGAGCAGTCCTCTTCCTACCACAAAGGTTCATGGTGAAAATATGCTTTAACCTCTTAAACCTGCTAAGACACTTACAGGGAGTAGGAGTGCCAGCCAGAACACCTTAAAAATATTTAGACAAGATAAATTCCAGCCAGCAGGGACTGATTGCATTTTCCTTAGTAAGTTTCACAGTTTCAGATGTTTCCAAAAGCTCAAAAGAGAATAGAGACAACGAAGCCCAAATGTGAGAAAAGTGGGAGAAGATTCAGGGAGCAGAAAAGTAACAGCATGGGAGGTCATGAGGAACTATGATCTGTTAGTATCTATTTGTATATCATATAGGTGATGAAGCAATTTGTAAGCAGATCTACAGCAGCCACTTCCAAAGTCTTGAACTGAAAAGGCCACCAGGAGCCCTCAAAGTAATATCATCATCCATGTCAGACCGTTTTCAAATGTTTTCCATTAGTCAGGCAGGAGGTCTGTGGACTGCTCAGAAACTGTTGTACCAAACACCAGCAGGTGACCTGAGAATGCGGTGGGGTAAGAAGTGTTGGTAGCGATTTGCCAGGAAGAAATGAAGTTACATTAATCTAATTCCTTGCGCTGAGCGAGTAACGAGGTCTGTCCCTAAGAAGACAGCGCGTGCCTCCCGCAGACACGTAAGCACTGCCTTTTCTGAGACCTTACTCCAGCCTGCTAATAGTCTCATAATCACATTAGGAAAATAATTATGAGACAGACACAAAGCCAGGTTGAAAAAAAAAAAGGCCACTATTTTTAGAAGCATGAACCAGACCAAGCTATGGGAAAGGCTGCTCAGCCCAAGCCCTAAATCTCCCTGTCAATCAACCTGGGATAAGTGAACAGAAAACATTGCCCTATCCTAGAATATACTGTACAAGTGCAAAACAGCATCTGTCATATAGTTTGAGGGAACCTCATACCTCTGATAGCTCTAAAGAGTGTAAAGTTTCTACATTTGGTCATTTGCAAGAAGCACAAATAGAGGCACACAGCCCTGGCCCTCTATGTTGAGCCTTCACCCAACAGCTCCTCCTGTCCCCAAGACTGAAGCTTCCAGTTGGGTGACAGCTTCTCCTACATGGCTTTGTTGGGAGTTCTTGTAAATTATGGTTAAATGTTTACTGGCTTCGGGGTTATACCAAATGTGCTTTTAAATGTCTGCTGAGTTGCTTGTAAATGGATCAAAGTTTTGTTTTAAGATGAAGTCTCAGGTGACAGGTTGGACTTGATGATCTTTGAGGTCTTTTCCAACCTTGTTGATTCTATGAATCAATGATACACAATACACCACCAGGTTGGAAGAGACCTTCAAGATCATCGCATCCAACCCATCAACCAATCCAACCCACCTCAATACAATACAATCCAACCCACCTAAACAACTAAACCATGGCACCAAGCACCCCATCAAGCCTCTTCCTAAACACCTCCAATGAAGGTGACTCCACCACCTCCACGGGCAGCACATCCCAATGGGCAATCACTCTCTCTGTATAGAACTTCTTCCTAACATCCAGTCTGAACCTGCCCTGGCGCAGCCTGAGACTGTGTCCTCTTGTTCTGGTGCCGGTTGCCTGGGAGAAGAGACCAACCTCTGCCTGGCTGCAACCTCCCTTCAGGGAGTTGTAGAGAGCAGTAAGGTCACCCCTGAGTCTCCTCTTCTCCAGGCTAAGCAACCCCAGCTCCCTCAGCCTTTCCTCATAGGGCTTGTGTTCCAAACCCCTCACCAACTTTGTTGCCCTTCTCTGGACACGCTCCAGCAAGACATCATCCATCCCCCAGGTCCCTCTCTGCCTGGCTGCTCTCCAGCCACTATGACCCCAGCCTGTAGCACTGCATGGGGTTGCTGTGGCCAATGTGCAGAACCTGGCACTTGGATGTGTTCAATCTCCTGCCCTTGGACTCTGCTCATCTGTCCAGCCTTTCAAGGTCCCTCTGCAAAGCCTCTCTACCTTCCAGCAGATCAACTCCTGCCCCCAGCTTGGTGTCGTCCGCAAATTTACTGATGATCACTCAGGTGATAACCTTGAAGCAGCTTCTGTAACAATTTAGGATCAACCAGTTTTAAAATAGCATATGAAGGGGAAAAAAAATTAAAATACAATATTTTGTACAAAGAATTAGACTTCAACTGTCTTGAGTAAAGCTACACATTACAATTGATTGCTATGCAGTAATGTGAACATTAAGGTGACTCATGCCCTATGGATACGACACTAGTACCTCTCAGCTGTCAGAGGTCCTGCAGGTTCTGGTAAAATCCGTGAGTACCTTCAATCCCCTCAGCTTTGTAAGAGAGAATACACGCTTCTGGCGCTGTGTACGCTGCATATACGAAGTTCATGGCCAAGCCCAGCATTCTCTAAACAGGAAATTCCTAAGGGCTAATTCTCAAAGTTATTATTCAGCCCTACATTGTGCCAAGAGTCTGTTTGATTCCAGCATGGCCCCACAAACCAAAAAAAGAGATGTCTTGCAGAAGTCAGCGTTCAGCTCAATGACTTCAGGTTACCTAATTGAGGACTGATGGAAGTGTCTTAGCCTACAGTTAAGACAAAGAGCTTTATGCATTTGGGACTAACACAGCCAACAAGATTCAGTCAAACACAACTCCTGTCTTTATTTCAACATAAGGTCTTGGGCAAACTTGTATGGGACAGCTTGGAGTGTCAGGCAAAGCAGAGGAATACACTAGAAGGGAAAAAGTATGTGTGTCCAAGATTGTATCTTGGAGAAAAAAACTTTTAACCCTACTATGCCTCACAGCTGACAATCCATTCAAATGTATGCTGACTGACAGCTGTGGTATTCATCATTGCTCAATTTAAGAAGGACATTGAGACACTTGAACATGTCCAGAGAATGGCAACGAGGCCGAGGAGAGGTCTGGAGCATAGCCCTAGGAGGAGAGGCTGAGGGAGCTGGGGTTGCTTAGCCTGGAGAAGAGGAGGCTCAGAGGAGACCTTCTTGCTGTCTACATCTCCTTGAAGGGAGGTTGTAGCCAGGTGGGGTTGGTCTCTTCTCCCAGGCAAGCAGCACCAGAACAAGAGGACACAGTCTCAAGCTGCACCAGGGGAAGTTTAGGCTGGAGGTGAAGAGAAAGTTCTTCACTGAGAGAGTGATTTGCCATTGGAATGTGCTGCCCAGGGAGGTGGTGGAGTCACCGTTCCTGGAAGTGTTCAAGAGGGGACTGGATGTGGCACTTGGTGCCATGGTTCAGTAGTCATGAGGTGTTGGGTGACAGGTTGGACTTGGTGATCTTTGAGGTCTTTTCCAACCTTATTGATTCTATGATTCTAAATCTACTATTTTGCAACAGTTTTATCATGCTTCCAGCTGCTGGATTCTTCAAGCATTGATAGTAATCCATGAGCTTTTACCACAGCAGAGATGACACAATGATAACAGCATCAGGTTGGAACTGAAGGGACATACAAACTGGATGAAAAGATTAAAGACAAATTTTAAAACAATCTTGCAGATTCTTCACATCTCCAGGAAAAACACAATTTGTTACTTACTCATTTATTTTGCTTAGAAAGAAAAGAAAGGGTCAGTGCTGTTTCAGTGTCAGTAGGTACAGAGAAGCTCCTAGACACTGACACTGCAGAGCCAATCAATCTCTCTTATGATACACACTTTATACACTTCCCTGCAGATCATAGACCTGCATGGGGTACAGTGTGCCAAAGATATGAGCTGCAGCTGAACATCTAGAATGAGTTATAATAGAGTAGTATGCAAAGATTCATCCCAGAACTTATAAATAAATAATACAAAAGCACTAGTAGTAACAAAACCAGACCCACAAACACAACCCTCAAAGCAAAGGCAACAAATTGGGAAATCCAGCAGCAATTGCACACAGAGGGAAATTTTGACACTTAAGCCCTTGAATTATTACAGTGGACCAAGAGGATCTGGTCCAGCTGGTTGCTATGTGCATATTCTCATACAGCCCTTATCAGCTCCTTCCATTTGCAGGTAGCAGGAGCACAAATACCCTGAGGTGTGAAGGCAGCATAGAAACTCACAAGAAATAAAAGGCACTGGCATCCATCACTCAGCAAAGAGATAAAAGAAAGCCTGCCTCTGCAGGGTTTGTTTTGCTGCAGTCCATCTACATTGCATATTGTAAAGGCTTTGCCCTCCAATTTCAGAATCTTTCTTCTCTGGGCTTGTTGTGCTCCACCTCTTTAATCCACTCCATTCACACCATCATTGTGGTTCTGAGCAAAAGGTAAACAATTCCTACTCTTGTTTTGTCCTGCATTCTTCTAGCACAGTCTATTCACCTGCTCAATTCTTCATGGAACTCTGATATATTTAAGCAGCAGCTGTTCTTTACTGCTTGTGTTGAACAGAATACACTAAGGACTCTACTTCTAATCATAGGACCCAAACAATCCACTTTTGCTTCTAGTTGAAAAATTTTCTGGACAGGGAGCTGTCACAGCTAGAGCTGAACTTGCTGCGGCCATGCCCGCTTCCGAAATGAGAGTGCTAACTGGAGCAAAGTATTATAGGGCTTGAAGTTCACATTGCAACATGGGAGGCTTCCTGCTCCAGTTCCTGCTTCTGGGTTCCAGCTTCTTGGGTGTGGTCTCTTTTTAGGCAGACATGGCAGTGGAACAGTGGGAGTCCAGTGGCTGCTGGCTCTGGTTTTCTGCTTTACGCTGTTTGTTGGTTTTTTTTCCTCTTGTATTTCACTGTGCTGCTTCTGCAAATATGCTAACGGAATAAGCATTGTATTATTAGATTAATTAAATTATTAGCTGAGGTAATCACACACAGTGCTCATGATATAGAATAGAATTAGAATAGAATAGAATAGAATAGAATAGAATAGAATAGACCGGGTTGGAAGAGACCTTCAAGATCATTGAGTCCAACCCACCATCCAACACCATCTAATCAACTAAACCATGGCACCAAGCACCCCATCAAGTCTCCTCTTAAACACCTCCAGCGATGGTGACTCCACCACCTCCCTGGGCAGCACATTCCAATGGCCAATCACTCTCTCTATGAAGAATTTCTTCCTAACATCCAGCCTAAACCTCCCCTGGTGCAGCTTGAGACTGTGTCCTCTTGTTCTGTTGGTGGATGCCTGAGAGAAGACATCAACCCCCTCCTGGCTACAACCTCCCTTCAGGGAGTTGGAGACAGCAATAAGGTCTCCCCTGAGCCTCCTCTTCTCCAGGCTAAATCCCTTCTTTTACTGTGGTTGGTCTCCTGTGCTTCAGAGCAAGACCAGAGAAGCCAACAATCACACATCAAATTGTGACCCCATGGATAAAAAGAGAAATCACCAGAGCAAGGTATTATTAAGCAAGCACACTTTTGTCTTTTATTTCTTCTTTAATAAGCACCAGTGAGAGACATCTTTGCAATGGATATGATAGGAAGTTGAGGTTCAAAGTGAGACCACTCAGGAACAGATGCCTCCTGGTAGAAAGTTATGCATGAGGACAGAGACTATGAAAAGGAGTCAAATGACTGTTGGGTGTCCTTCCATGATAAATTGTTACACTAATCATCATTAGTAATGCTACAAACCCAGACTCCTACTTGTTCAAACTGTAGTTAAAGCCATTTTTGTTCAAAGATCCTTAAATCTGAATTCTATCATCACAAAAAAACCCTCATGACACCATGAAGAAAGTAATTTTGTGGGTGAAAAGAACTGCACTACCACATTCCAGTCTGATAAACAATGGCAACAACTCACCCATGCTTCTAAAAGCTTCTCTAAAAACATAACCTGCTCTCAAGCTTTACTTTAATTTTAATCATGGTGCAATGCAATTTTAACTGCTGATGTGTTTTGGAGATCCTGTGTGAAAAACTCAGAGTGCTCTGTGATGAGATCTCCAATTAAGAATTGTTTAGCAAATTGCTTGACTTATAACAAGCTCATTTCGAGACTCTCAAAGTCATCCCCTATTTAAAGAGTGGATGAAACATTTTGGAATAAGACTTTATAAGTAATAGTTGAAACCCTACACAAAGTACAGAACTAAAATCAGCATTGACCACAGATCTGAGATCAGCTCGCAAAGCAGCTGCAGATTTTGGTTGTCATCATGTACTCTGGAGTCTTTTCACAGATGCTTCATTGCACTGAAGTGGAAAATCTGATTTTTTAATTACATTTTGAGAATTCTATGGAGACAATGTAATTTCTTACTATAATTTAACGATAACAAAATAGCAGTTCAAAATCTGGCAGCTCTGGCATGTCAAACATGAGCAATTACTTGGAAAAATCATGATAGCCAGACATGCAGATCTTCAGCATTTTCAAGGCTCCTTTGTACAACTTAATTAGGCAATAGACACTTAAATGTGTCCTAAAGCTGACAATGCCTCAAACATTTCCTTAACAGAGGGCAGTGCAAGTTCAGCTGTATGAGGCCACACCAGGGGCTTGGCATGCCAGTCCAGGGTGCAGAGCTAAATAGAGGAGAAATACAGTGACCCCCTCCTTCGCCAACAGGGAGTCTGAGCTGTACTCAGGTCAGTCTAACCTGGCAGCTTCTACAGCTGAACAGAGAGAAAACAGGCAGAAAGGCATAAGGAAAACCAAGCAATCCCATTAAGCACATCTGCAATGCACTCAGCCAAATCCTTTTCTCTGGTTTGCTATTGTGACTGCTCGTACTGCATTACCAGCAGCAAGCTTTAACTTGTCATGTCTGTCCCCCGCTGCACAAACAGAAATGTTTTTAAAGGCTCACTGGGTTTGTTGATTCTGTGCAGGTGGGGACACTATGGAAATTCCACCTGTATTCAGAGGAAAGACACTTCTTAAAGCAAACCTAACAACTGTGATATTGTTGAAAGCCTCAGCAATGCAGTCAGACCTTTCTTTATATAATGTGGCTGTTTGACTTCCAGGTATTCAAATGATTTTCTGTCCATGAGCTCAGTGATAGCCAAAAAGCCAAGCTAAGGCCAAGTTTCTGGGTCTTCACTTGCTGTGTACTGAGAGGCCAATTAAGTATGGCCTTGAAGCTGAGCCTGAACATCCTCCCCTTAACTTGAAAGGCAAATAATACTGGGAAAGGGCACAGATGTGGACAACAAAGCTTTCCTCAGCCTGGGAAAGTGATGGGAGTGTGGGGGACAAAAGTATTAAAGCTATGATGTGTAGTCAATAAAGAGGCTGGCAGCCGTTGGTGCTAAAGCTCCGAGGTGTCTGTGTGCCCAGCACCCAACATTCTCTTCCCCACCATTCTTTCCAAGCCAAACTTCTTCCTTTCGCTCTCAGAGAAGCCAAAACACTGACTCGCTCTTCAGAGATCTGCGAGTACTCCAGGTATTTCCAAGTAGCTGCAGTCACATTGTGCAGTAGCCCATCAAGCAGTGCTGCCATAAATCACTAAAAACAGTGTGTGTGTGTGTGTGTGTGTTCAGTGGGGAAAGCACAAGAATGATCAGGGGGTTGGAGCATCTCTGCTACGAGGACAGGCTGAGTAAGCTGGGGTTGTGCAGCCTGGAGAAGAGAAGAGAGGCTCTGGGGAGACCTAATAGCAGCCTTCCAGTACAAGAAGGATGGGGAGAGTCTGATTACAAAGGTCTGCAGTGACAGGACGAGGGGCAATGGCTTTAAGCTAGAGAAGAGCATATTTAGATTGGATGTTAGGGACAAATTCTTTACTGTAAAGGTAGTGGAACACTGGAACGGGTTGGCCAGGGAGGTGGCTGAGTCCCCTTCCCTGGAGATATTCAAGATGAGACTTGACAGGGCCCTGGGCAGCCTGGTCTAGTTGGGGGTGTCCCTGCTGACAGCAGGGAAGTTGGACTAGATGACCTTTGGAGGTCCTTTCCAGCCTGGACCGTTCTGTGATTCTGTAAATGTGTGTATTGTACATTAAAAGAGCAAGGCACTGAAATATTCTCTAGCATTTTAAAGGTACAGGCTAAATTAAGACATTCCAAAAGATGGAAAGGAACAAGTTTTCCTCAGTGAAAAAAAAACCAATACTTACAAACTTTATGTTCCTATAATACCACAAACTCAACAAAACTTCATTTCTGCAAAAAGAAACGCTTGAAATATTGGGTTTTTTAACTACTAGCTCAAATTACATATTCCACAGTAACATCTAGGAGCTCCAGATGAAGGTCCTCTGTGAAGGTCACTGTAGAACAAAAACACCCCACAACAAAACCCATGCTGATCTGGAAAACATGCTCTTGAGTTTTCACCTGAGCTTTGCCAAAATCCTGTGATACTCTCATCCTTTACATGCACAACTACTTGACCACTTCAGGTATTTTTCCTTGCTGCAGTATCCATGCCTGAAGATAAACAATATACAATAAATGTTAACCTACATTTCTTCCATCACAGTCACTGCTGAGGTCAGAGTTCTTTCCCTTACCTTAAGCTAATCTCGTCCAAAGAAGATGAGTCTGTGACACCAAAGGGAGCGCTTGTGCTTCCATCACCCCTTTCATCTATGCTTTTATGAAACAGAGAGCCTGAATGTGCTGAACATTTTGCTGTTTGCAGCAATAAAACTGCTCTGTCCTTCTGCTATGTTTTGGCATAAATCATTCAACTCCTTCAGCTGTAAGAGGAATTAATTATTCACAGGATTACGTTTATTTGACCAGAGGTGTTAGTGAACCCACTCACACTGATGCTATGTAAAACAGTCTCACCTAACAGCTAAGGACTCTAAAGGATAAGGTGAAAACAAGTATCAGCATCTGAACTAGTCAGTTCCTAAATCTGCTTCACTTTTGTGTTTTCAATTGCTACATGCCTTCTGAAAATCAAGGCTTTCCAATTCTTCAGCTCTGCATTGGCCAACCCATCGGAACAGTGGATGTCAGCATTGCCATGATCCTGGGGCACAGCTAGTGCCAGACAAAGCATCCAAAAGAGGTCGTTACCAAAAATAAAAAGCTGTCCTATACTTCAAGCTTTAAGATGGATCCAAGCCTTATGACTTAAACAGTGGCTCAA
This sequence comes from Colaptes auratus, assembly GCA_015227895.2. Lineage (NCBI taxonomy): Eukaryota > Metazoa > Chordata > Aves > Piciformes > Picidae > Colaptes > Colaptes auratus. Next base: position 2,381,187 of record CM037640.1, read on the forward strand.
GCTTCTATCAAATTAAGGTGGCTAGTCAAATTTTCAGCAGAGGGGAAGTAATTTCACTGTAGTCCTTTAATGTTAGCTTCAGTTTGAAACCATCTTACTGGCTCCAGTGAAAAACCTGGACTGGCAGGATCAAACTCCAGCATTTTCCTTTGAGATATTTTAGATGTAAGAATGAATTGTAAAGTTCCAATCCAGGAGTTACATTTCTATATACACTCATTTCATTTTCCTTCTGTTACTTTTTACATCTATAAAAAGGGCTCTAATATGTACCATAAGCAAACAAGTCACAAAAGCCAGACTAATTATATCACTCTTGCCCTTTGTTTTAGAGCAGTTTTAACCCATCTCCAAATGCCAGTCATCTGTTTTAATTCAAGTACATTTCAATTTCCTCACTCAATATGAGGAGCAGCAGCTCTAGTGCTCACCAGGGGCCCCTGTCAAGTGTAAATAAGAGTCAGGAAAAAACCTGGTGCTCTGCAAACCAAGCTGGCCTGGTAGCCCTCAACAGCGGTTGTCGGTAATGCCTCTTGGGCCTGGCATTGAGCAGCTCACTAAGCACAGGGTGAGCAGCCCTTACAGGTCAGGTTATTCATCGCTGGTAATGAACAGAGTTTTCATATTTTAATATCAGTTGCTATCTTTATAGGGAGATTAACCCTCCAAAAAAGTGAGTAAATGAGGTCTTTTGACAAAAACCCAAACACACATGTGAAAGCCCCAAACAAATGAACATGCAAAAGAACCACTTGCTAGAGAAAGCACACCAGGGGATAAGCATAGCATCTCTATCAGTGGTTTCCCTGTCCTTGATGCATCTGTATGAGTAGATAATTATTTTGGATCCTGTAAGATGCTACCACTAAATGCAATGAAACTTGTGGAGATGAATGTGTCCAGTTCTGGGCCCCTCAGTTTAGGAAGAACATTGAGACACTTGAATGTGTCCAGAGAAAGGCAACGAGGCTGGAGAGAGGCCTTGAGCACAGCCCTGTGAGGAGAGGCTGAGGGAGCTGGGGTTGTTTAGCCTGGAGAAGAGGAGGCTCAGGGGTGACCTCAATGATCTCTACAACTACCTGAAAGGTGGTTGTAGCCAGGAAGGGGTTGGTCTCTTCTCTCTAGCAACCAGCACCAGAATAAGGGGACACAGTCTCAAGCTGCACCAGGGGAAGTTTAGGCCATTCATCTTTGGAATAGGCTGCCCAGGGAGGTGGTGGAGTCACCATCCCTGGAGGTGTTCAAGAGGGGATTGGATGTGGCACTTGGTGCCATGGTCTAGTCATGAGGCCTGTGGTGACAGGTTGGACTCGATAATCTTTGAGATCTCTTCCAACCTTGGCAATAGTGATACTGTGAATATCAACACAGGACGTTATGGGACTAGAGGGGGAGAAGAGCACAACTTTGTGGCTATCAATTTATTTTAATCTATAACTCACATTGCACAACAAGAGTTTCTTTTTCTTTTCAGGATAATAGGATAAAGCACAATGACCTCCAAAGGGGCTGCATGGTTTGGTTTTTAACTCCCTGGTGGGGAAAAAAAAATATTTACATCTCTATTTCTGGGGTTTATCTACAAGATGAAGGTTAGTGTGACAGTATTCCCTACCTCAAAATACAATACGATACAATACAATACAATACACCAGGTTGGAAGAGACCTTCAAGATCATCGCGTCCAACCCATCAACCAATCCAACCCACCTAAATACAATACAGTACCATACAGTACAATACAACCCACCTAAACAACTAAAAAACTAAACCCTGGCACCAAGCACCCCATCAAGCCTCTTCTTGAACACCTCCAATGAAGGTGACTCCACCACTTCCACAGGCAGCTGATTCCAGTGGGCAATCACTCTCTCGGTATAGAACTTCCTCCTAACATCCAGTCTAAACCTGCCCTGGCGCAGCCTGAGACTGTGTCCTCTTGTTCTGGTACTGGCTGCCTGGGAGAAGAGACCAACCTCTGCCTGGCTACAACCTCCCTTCAGGTAGTTGTAGAGAGCAAGAAGGTCACCCCTGAGTCTCCTCCTCTCCAGGCTAAGCAACCCCAGCTCCCTCAGCCTCTCCTCATAGGGCTTGTCTTCCAAACCCCTCACCAACTTTGTTGCCCTTCTCTGGACACGCTCCAGTAAGACAACATCTTTCCTAAACTGAGGGGCCCAGAACTGGACACAGGACTCAAGGTGTGGCCTAACCAGTGCAGTGTACAGGGGCACAATGACCTCCCTGCTCCTGCTGGCCACACTGTTTCTGATGCAGGCCAGGATGCCATTGGCCTTCTTGGCTGCCTGGGCACACTGCAGGCTCATGTTCAGCCTACAATCAACCAGCACCCCCAGGTCCCTCTCTGCCTGGCCGCTCTCCAACCACTCTGACCCCAGCCTGTAAGTATGTGCCTTACAGCAGACCTTAACATTTTCTTCAAGAATCAGTTCACAAATGAAAAAACATGGTGTAGGCAAGGGAAAACTGACATTTTTTAGACTTACTCTGCTGCCAATGGAGTTGAGAAAAGACTGTCTGACATGGGAGCCTGGGATGGGCTTTCCTCATAGGATACGTGTCTGCCAAAACATAAAGTGCGGTGCACTCACTGTGGTGGGAAACTTTGACCAGTGCGAAGAGAATGTAAACTACTAATCTGTCCCAAATAATATTTTCCATCGTTATAAAAAGTTTCATTATTTAAAGTAAATATATCCCAATTGTGATATTTTAATGAAAGTTCATCAGGGGAAGTTTTGGTTGATTTTGCATCTACTCTCAAAACTCTATTGTTTGTCGTTTTCCATTCAAGCGTGAATTAAGAGGAAACAATTAACTGCATCAGGACCTTTCTGAACTGAGGTTCCCCCTGAGATGTTTTTTTCAATCAGATTTTTCAGTCAAAACACTTGACAATAGAAAAAAAACATCTACAGCAACAAGGGCAGAGAGAGGGCAGAACTTTCACATACTTCAGCAGTCTTAACCCACCTGAAGCAGTCATAACTTTGTCAATGAAAATTGGAATGACAAAAAAAATGCATGTTAAAACAGAATTCTGGCAAGGAAAACTTAGGCAAAATGAGCTAAATCTGGTGCTAACAGTATCAAACACCTTACCTAGCCGTTCCTCTGCCAAATACAAACGGGTAGATTTAACCACACTTCTCACAGAGGTATTGAAATGCTAAACTGAAATCCCATGAACACTTTTTTGGGTAGATAAGCATAACCCCTATGGCACAAACCTAAAAACAACCTCACAAAAAATCAGAGCCATGTGCAAAACCTGCTGAGCTCAGAATGATGAGTGACACTCTCCATCTCTCTGAGTGGCAGCAAGTGTAGAGCCCTGGCAGTACAGCCACCAGTCAAAGCTGTGAAAGGGGTCTTGATCCATATCTGCTGGCAGATTTAGGTGAGTATGCTATAGAATAGAATAGAATAGAATAGAATAGAATAGAATAGAATAGAATAGAATAGAACAGACCAAGTTGGAAGAGACCTTCGAGATAATTTTGTCCAACCCATCATCCAACACCATCTAATCAACTAAACCATGGCACCAAGCACCCCATCAAGTCTCCTCCTAAACACCTCCAGTGATGGTGACTCCACCACCTCCCTGGGCAGCACATTTCAATGGCAATTACTCTCTCTATGAAGAATTTCTTCCTAACCTCCAGCCTAAACCTCCCTGGTGCAGCTTGAGACTGTGTCCTCTTGTTCTGGTGCTGGTTGCCTGGGAGAAGAGACCAGCCCCCACCCGGCTACAACCTCCCTTCAGGTAGTTATAGAGAGCAATATCATCTCTTGACTGCAGCCATCCAGCATCCACCTACAGCTTTTCCCTGACAGCAGGCACGGCTGAGTAGGATACATACACACTCCTAAATTGCTGTTTACTTTCTGGCATGGTAGCATAAAGAGAAACTGGTGGTATACCATTAGGGTGACCTATTTGACAGTCTGTGTGCAGTTATCAGTATTCACCTAATTTCCCCATTCAGGAAGTGGTTGGAAAGAAAGATGGCTTCATTCTTATTGCTGGCCTGAACAGCTCCCCCAAAATAAAGGTTGTCACAGAACAAGGCATGCTACTTCAAAAGGTTGGACAATGCCAGTACAGATGGATTTGTAAGAGTGCAGGTGATGTTGCCATCTAGTGACTCCTGCCATAGCAATGTTGGCAAGATTTTGATTGGGCAGAGTCAAGCATCCTCAGCAGTTATAAGGCTTTCTTCAGTCTGGGGGCCCTAGTGTTTAAGTTGGAGGGCTGGAACCTTTTCCATTTCATAGCCTGCTATAATAAGGAATACTCATACAAACATCAAATAATTTTACAGTCTGTCTTTTCCTCTAGCCAATATAAAAGCAGTGGCAACCCTTCTTCAGCCTGCTTGTGATCGAGCTGATGACACCTGGAAGCCTACAAATCAGTAGATTTATTCCACTGAACATACTGATTGTCCTGTTCTCTTGTACCACCTACTTAGATTGCTACAATAGCAATTAACTTTTTGCTAAATTCAGCTTGCAAAGGTCAAGTAGAGTGAAAGAATATAAAGATATCCAGCAGCACTCTCATATCATGCAGGCAGAAACATCCTGCATCTGTGCTACATCTCCAGCACATGAGCCAAGCTTTGATGAAGACATGCTGCAAGACCTTCTCCTGAGAATGACACAGAAATCTCAATCTGTCATCTAACCTATGGCAAGTCAACACTGCCTTCTGTAATGCCATTCTTGTAGAGATGTGAGCAAAGCTGAAGGATTGGCAGTCTATTTTTGTCTATACACCACAAAAGACTCTTCATTTTTCTGTGGAGTTCAGTGCAGAGAGCTCTGCAGATTTGATCATTCTGTACTCAGCACTGGTTAGGCCACACCCTGAGTCCTGCATCCAGTTCTGGGCCCCTCAGTTTAGGAGAGATGTTGAGTTGCTGGAAGGTGTCCAGAGAAGGGCAACAAAGCTGGGGAGGGGTTTGGAGCACAGCCCTGTGAGGAGAGGCTGAGGGAGCTGGGGTTGCTTAGCCTGGAGAAGAGGAGGCTCAGGGAAGACCTTATTGCTGTCTACAACTACCTAAAGGGAAGTTGTAGCCAGGCAGAGGTTGGTCTCTTCTCCCAGGCAGCCAGCACCAGAACAAGAGGACACAGTCTCAAGCTGCACCAGGGGAGGTTTAGGCTGGATATCAGGAAGAAGTTCTTCATAGAGAGAGCAATTAGCCATTGGAATGTGCTGCCCAGGGAGGTGGTGGAGTCACCATCCCTGGAGGTGTTTAGGAAGAGACTTGATGGGGTGCTTGGTGCCATGGTTTAGTTGATGAGATGGTGTTGGGTGATAGGTTGGACTCGATAATCATGAAGGTCTTTTCCAACCTGGTTAATTCTAATTCAAGGCATTTGCTTGTTAGTGTGTTTTTTCTTTACTTTTATTTTTTTCCCAAATGGAAGAGTGCTAGGGGGGGGGTCCCTTCAAGCTGGCCATACTGAAGGCTGCTAGGGGAGAAAATAATAAAAAGACAACATAAGGAAAGAATGTAGTAGGAAAGCATAACCACCACATACAGTAAGAGCTACAAGTAGATGTATACAGTCTAGCTGTAAAAGAGGTGGTTGGGCTTGGCTACAAGTAAGTGAGGGGAGAGCAAAACCAGAAATAACAAAATTAGAGAGCTTTAACAAATCAAAAAATTGTAAGAAAGAGCAAAGAGAAAGAATGTGCATTCTCTGACAAGAAGAGGAAAAGTGCAGCTCTCTGTAGCCAGGAGACAAGCCAGGCAGAGATCCAAGAGCACAGAGCAATTAAAATTAGTTCAGAACAGAGGAACACCTCTGACACTTATGTAATTTGTTAATGTTCCACTTCAGAGTGAAATTAGAGGATTTGGATGATCCTGATTCATTCTCTGTCCCTTACACTGACGCTCAGCACTCACAGATCTCTTTCATGGGTTAGTTACTAGTGTATACACTGCAGACAGCTTGCACTAGGTCTGATTTTGACGTAGGAGGGTTGGAACTAGATGATCCTTGTGGTCCCTTCCAACCCTGACTGATACTATGATAAAATGTTTGGCATGGCCTCAGTGCATCAGCCCTGGAATGGGTTGTCCAGGGAGGTGGTTGAGGCACCGTCCCTGGAGGTGTTTAAGCCCAGGCTGGATGAGGCCTGGGCAGCTGATCTAGTGTGGGGTGTCCCTGCCCATGGCAGGGGGGGTGGAACTAGATGATCCTTGTGGTCCCTTCCAACCCTGACTGATACTATGATACTATGATACTACTACTATGATACTATACTATGATCACTTTCATATCATTGTATAAACTTCTGAGGGGTGGATGTCAAGTGGAGGGGGACAATCTCTTTTTGGTGGTGTGCAGTAATAAGACAAGGGACAATGGAAGGTTTCACCTCAAACTGAGGAGAAACTTCTTTACAGTGAGGAAGATGGAGCGCTGAAACAGACTGCCCAGAGAGGTTGTGGAGTCTCCTTCTCTGGAGACTTTCAAAACCCACCTGGATGAATTCCTCTGCAGACTACCCTAAGTGATCCTGCTTTGGCAGGGCGGCTGGACTCGATCTCTGGATGCCCCTTCCAACCTCTAACATTCTGTGGTTCTTGCATTTTAACAACTTTAAGAACATCAGATGCATAACTTGGAAAACTAAGCAACCCTAACAGCATGTCCACTTCAGTTGGTCTAGCTAAAATGATTCAGTGCCCTGTGAAACTGGCTTTGTCATTTGTGTCACCCAGTGTTGCCACTGGCCTTCAGCTCTCCAACAACTTTTCTCATGCATTCCAAGGTTTGCTTTGTTGTTCTCAGTGAAGTTTGTTCCACAGTTTGGTGAGCACACCAGTGCTCTCACTCATGCACACAAGCCTGGAAAGGTCAGAAGGCACAGATGTTTTGCAAAAAAACACAGAACACATAATTTGCATAATATCTGCCTCTTACTCACAATGCAGAGAGAAGTGTATCCATCCTGCAGATGGAATGCATCACATTTAAGTAATTATTCACATTTCTTGCATTTGCACAGCCCATCCCAGCTGTGGCTGCTAGTACCCAGCTCATATCCAGCCTAAAAAGTATAGAAGAAAAACAAAGCAACCAACCAATTGACTTGCCAGAACGTGTCCAGAGAAGGGCAACAAAGTTGGTGAGGGGTTAGGAGCACAAGCCCTATGAGGAGAGGCTGAGGGAGCTGGGGTTGCTTAGCCTGGAGAAGAGGAGGCTCAAGGGAGACCTTCTTGCTGTCTACAACTCCCTGAAGGGAGGTTGTAGCCAGGTGGGGGCTGGTCTCTTCTCCCAGGCAGCCAGCACCAGAACAAGAGGACACAGTCTCAAGCTGCACCAGGGGAAGTTTAGACTGGATGTTAGGAAGAAATTCTTCATAGAAAGAGTGATTGCCCATGGGAATGGGATGCCTGGGGAGGTGGTGGAGTCACCATCACTAGAGGTGTTTAGGAGGAGACTTGATGGAGTGCTTTGTGCCATGGTTTAATTGATTAGATGGTGTTGGATGATGGGTTGGACAAAATGATCTCAAAGGTCTCTTTCAACCTGGTCTGGTCTATTCTATTCTATTCTATGCTATTCTATTCTATTCTATGCTATTCTATTCAAACAAACAGAAAAACAACCAAAACCCAAAGCAACCAAAACCCCAACCAACAAGCCAAGCAAAAATCAACCACCCCAAAACTAAAAAGGTTACCGCTATGAGGTATTGTTCCCCACAAGAGAAACCTTGAAGGCATGACCAATGAGGAATGTATCATTTCAGAGTAGAAATGTAGGACATTCATCTCGCACTTGTATCACCCACAGAACAGGCATGCCCAGGTCTCATTTATGGGCTGCCACCCATTACTTATGTTTATACAGCACTGAGTCAAACAAAGAATTGCTGCCTCAGAAGACTTACAGCTTAATTCTCCTATCAATCCTTGGGTCAGCTCAGCCATAGCAGATAACAGTGGTACATTCTGAAAACACAAATGGGCTCCTGTAAGGACACAACAGAGGTTTTTAAATGCATTGTACTTGTTCTTCAAGAGAGTTAAGAATCTCTTCTCAGTGCTCTAACTTATACTGAAGTTTTGCAGCACTTCACTCCCTACCTTGCAGTTACAGCTTGTGGAACACAGAGGTACTACATCCTATTTGATCTTTGATCCAGTCTCTGTGCAGAGGGAATGACTACTTATCTGATGACCACCTTTTGCTTTGGGACTAGCAGCAGGGAAGGTCTGCACTTAAGCATTAGGCTTGCTTGTGAGCCAGAATTTTCTTGATTGGAATTTGAATTTCAGAGCCTGAATTCAGAGCTGCTTTCAAGAACTAAGCCTGGAGACATGTAGGAGTAGTGTGTAGTAGTAGTTCTGTGTTGCACATACAAACATAGCCTGTACAAAGAATATACCAGCTACTTAGATTAAGGTAATAATCACATTTGTTGAACACAAACCCCACCATTGTGAGGAAGTCTGGCACACTCAAGTTTTGCAGAAGAGTAGCTTCCTATCTATAGATTATCCACAGTGGCATCTGAATATTCATGACAGACAGGCAGTCCAGGACAGGAGCAGCCTACAAAACCAACAAACACAACAACTACAGAAAGCACAATAGCTATTGGAGGTATTTTGCTGTTGCCTTTTTTTTTTCTTCTCCCTCCTGGGTGAGAATTTGGATGGAATAGGATAAAATGAGAGAGGTGAAAATAACCACCAAAGAAAAGTAAACCAGAGAGGAAGAGAAAGTCTTGAGGACAAAGCACAGCTGATAGAAAAGCAAAGGAAGGAGAACATTAAGTAAAGCAGCTCAAAGAGGTTAGATTAATATTCTGTCAGAATCAGAGAAAAACCTGCAGCAGTTTATCTGGCCCAGGGCCTTGCTCCACTGGACCTGGTGAGGTAGCTGTCCTTAGAGGTACCAGATTTCACTTACTAAGCCACCGAGGGTGTGACCTAGACCACCTTCCCTGCTTCCCACAGCTAAGTTTTATGGCCTGACTGGACAGATAATAAGGAGTAGTAATTACAGTTGTAGTTCTTCTTTCAACTGCAAGACAGCCTATACAGGGGGCAGGTACCCATTGGGTGCAGCATAAGGCTTTTGACGTTAGCTCTAGAACATATTGCAGCAAACAGCCAGAAGAAATGTGCAGTTTGAAGCCAACTGCCTCTACCCTGTATCAGAGAATAATGTGTACAAGGTGATATGCAACATGTGAACTCTCACACTACCTAGCATGATGCTCTCTCCATGAATCAAGGATCCTCATAGCCACCCTGAGACTTGGCTCGGAGGGTAAGGAATGTTGGGTCTGAGGACAGAGCGGCAGGGTACCACTTCAGTTGGCAGTATACAGGAGAGATGAGAAAGAACACAGGAGGACAAGGGGGGAAAAGATGACATAGCAGGCTTAAGATAGCCAGGAAAAGGTGGTCAGAGGCAGGTGCTACAAGACTTTAAAGATCCTTTCTATCCAAAGGCTATGAAGTGCACATGGCTGGTATTTCCCTTGATATGAGAGAGTGGCACAGCTGCATCTGAAAGAAATCAGTCTACAAAAATTGGTTCTCCAGTTATATTTAGCCTAAGTTCAGTTAAACAAGTGCATTGCAAGAGCTACCCCTAAGATAAATCATTTGAGAAACTGAAGAGCTCATGAGGGGACTCTGGTCAGGTATTTGGAATTGTGTAGCACCCATGAAAACAAGCAGTCACACATTAAAACGCCTAGGTAAGAAACATCAGCTTTCAAATATACTTCTTAATGTTAAAATTGTTTAGGGTACAGAAATACGTGTTTCATAGGAAATATTAAGAACATCAAGAAGAAGGCAGGCTGCACAAGAGCAGCAAGCCCTCCATGAGAACAAATCCAAGCCTAAAATGCACTCTTGCAAACTTGTGTACACTATTTTTATAGGGGGCAAAGGCTTTCACAGCAGTGCTAGGTAGAACACAACAAATTGAAGGAGAGGAAACAACCTCGTACTGAGTAATAGGAAAAGATTTTTGCTCGTCAGATCTGTGACTCCACCAGATGGTCTAAAATCAGTGTACTGAGGCAATGTAAACTGTGCTAGATGAACAAATGGGGAAACAATTCTGGAGAAATTCATGCCTAGGGGGACGACTTTTGCAAGTCTTCCACTGCTGCATGCAAGTGAAAAAGGAAGGGACTTTCACAAAAGCAAGAAAAAGCTGGCTCTGGCTTCCCCGTGCCACATCCCCCCTTTCCCCCCATCCCCCCTTCCCCCCATCCCCCCACCCTTTCTTCTGTTCAGTGACCAGGATAAGAGGTCAGGAAATTCAGATGCCCATGTCCATGTCTTGCAGAGAGCGTACATACCAGACCTGTCACCATAACTAAAATATTTTCTCTTAGAGCCTTTTTTTTCCCCACTTCACAGTTCCTGAAAGTTTTATAAGGCTGCCTTTTGGGGGGGAAAAAAGGGAAAAAAAAGCTATGCATGTTTTATAGTCAATGCATCCATAAAACAAGAACACCAAATGCTGCAGCAGCTTGCTGAAACTCATTCAGGCAGGGCCTAATTAAAAAGAAAAGAAACCTTTGCAAACAGCATGTCTCCAAGAGGTGAAAGGTCCCCATGCTTCTCAGTGAGGAAACACCAGGGCCACCTTTAAACTTTATAGTTTTATTAGTGCTTTTGTCAGCAGCATGTATGTGTGTGCTGTGTTTTAATCGAGGCTCTGAATTCGTCTGTGACAGACTCAAAACAGGAAATTAACACCCTGCGGTGTGGCGGTAAAGCCTCAGAGGAAACAGCAGCAGGGTACATGAGGCCGAGGATGAACAAAGACCCGTAAACATAACATCACCTATAAAAGTCACACTTCAAGGCACAGGAAGGATACTAAACAACACTTGGCTGCATTACACACTTGCAGTAAAACAGAAAAGCCTCAGGTTGAGAGTCAGAACATTTACAAGGCAGCTATTTTTCTGAATATTTGCTACAGTTTGGTATTTCGAGCAACAAAGTTAGGCATAGGAAGTAGCCAATGAGCTCTCAAATGTCATATTTCCACTAGATGCAAGGCTCAGGGATATGATATTGCTTTTTATCAGAGACTCTGGTTATTTGGGTTATTTCCTCTTCATAAAGATTTCAACTTTTCTGCAGGCAGCTGGGTGGATTTCTGATGTTACCATGGTATTACTGACCTTTAGCGTGGGGTTGTTCATGTGACCTTTGCTCGTTTCCACTTCTACAAGGATGTTTCAGTGTAAAAAGTTTAGAAGCCAAACAGCATCGGGAGATTCCTCCTCTCCAAGACAGGACTGACACTAGCTTAGCAAGGAGAGCAGTAGTGGAAGAGATGTAAGTTGATGGGCAACAGCTAATAATGATATAAAACTGGAACAGAGCTCTTTTCTGCAGCTGAGAGATATCTGGTAACTGACTTTTACAGCACTGAACACTACCTGTGAACTGCCCTATCTCAAAAGGAGAGGGGAGACTATATGTAGCTACAGGGACCCAGAGGCAGACTCTGCAGGGCAGAACATCTGACAGCCGTTTGAGCGGAGTAACAGAGCTTGAGGATGAAGATATATTGGCAATATTGCTTAGGGTACCTATTGTAACTCCTATGATGGTGAAAGCCTGAAGAATTGTTACAAAACCAGAGCATGTGCACTTTTAAAGAAAAGTATCCATGTTCCATCATACCAATTAAAGCACCAGAGACCACCTAATTTACCAATTAAAAAAAATTAGAGGAACCCCCACTGCTGTCACCCTTATCTAATATGTTCTTCACCTCAAGCAACTGTTCACATAGTTGTGTAAATGTTCATTCTATTAACTGAAATAAAAGACAAGACTAGAGTTTCGTGGGGCCGTAGGAGTCTCTGCTGTGAATCAGACCAGTGTGCAGCCCACTGAACTGAGGGAAACTAAAAGATTTCTGCCCGCCTCGGCAGGCGCGGAGCGATCCTTGGAGTGCCGTAGCAGTGGCTAGAAGCGTCAGGAAAAGGTGTGCTCCATTAGGAAAAAAAGTTCTGGTCACAGCGAGACTTCCCTCTAATCCCAAACAGATTTAAGCTTAGTTTTTCAAGAAAGACCAAATAATACCTTAAATTCCATTAAAATTCGATGGGGTTTATGAGCCTAGCATCCTAAATCCTTCCGAAATTCTAAGCTTTTATGTTGGCTTATGCCACAGAGCATGAGAGGGAGACATTTCTTATATAACTCGAGGAGTTCAGATCATACATGAGTAATCCAAACCACCTGTGGATCACTGCAGTCAAAAATCTGTGTGGGTTCAACCCCCATCCCCTTCTGTCTTTTAAAGTAGGGTTTCTCATACATTCAGGCTTTGGCCAGACTACAAAAAGTGCAACTCTTGGGCAAGTGTCAGCGCCACCACAAAGCTACCCTAGATTGCTCGCCTGGTGGCTGCTCCCAACAGGCTCCCCTGTGAGAAGCTTCAGCTTGGTGTTCATGGAGAGAGACAACTATGCAGAGAGAGCACCACCTGCAGATTGCCCTGTGCCTGGGGAATCCCCAGCTGAGGAAATTGGTTGGCTTCAAGTTCTTTGAGCTATTGGAGCAGCACAGAGGTGCTAGATCAGCTTTGGGGATGGCTCTGGTGTTAAGGCGTCCAGGAATTTCCACCTATTACTAACAAATAGTGCATTACAGAATTAGAACAACTGCACTGACGTCGTATGGATCATCTGGAAGTGACATAAAAGGGTCCAAGCAAATTAATAATCTAAATAAACAGCATTTGAGAACTGTACTGCTTGTGGATTCCCACCTCCAATTTTTTGTTTTGCACATAGGATTAAAACATTAGAGATGGGTTCAGTCAGAATGTTACTCGACTCTTGTCAGCTGGAACCTGTGGCTCCCCACATGCAGCTTGTAGATAATGCTTTGCCCCAGCTGATACTGACACAAAAATTCAGCAAGAGGAAAGTGCCAAAATAAATATAAAAGCCTTCTACTACCAAACAGGAGGCGAAGCACCACCAAGAAGCTGCATTGTTCATGGGGGAGCTGTTCAAATCAGATGTTATTGAAGAGATTCATTCAAACTAGACACTGTGAAGACAGCTTTAAAGACATGTCACAAACGACACCTAAAATTAGCAGGGTTTTGTCTCGTCACTTTATACTCCTGCCCAGTGTAATGAGATCACATTGCTGCTAGAGCCAGTGGCGCTCTCTCAGTGCTGTTGCTCTGAGAGGCTAACAGTAGCTGTCAAGACCTCTACTGAGGCATTTGAAATTAATAGCTATATAAATTTTTTACTGTCCTTTCTATCACCACACAAGGTCTTGAAGTGTTAATATTCTGTTATGGTAACTACTTACCTAGTGAAGAGCAAAGCTGTGCCTGATTTCACATCATATAGCTGATAAAGGAATATAGGTAATGTTAGAAATATTTTGTTGAGTAGAAAACATCAGATGGGAGTTGGCTGCTGTAGGCTTTTGAAGGGTTTATATAGAAATTAAAATTGGAACAGACTCAAAGGACTCCTTTGTCTTTAATTGTAACAAGTGACAATCCAGATGAACACCCAAACGCTAAAAAAGCAATTCTAGAGTAAAACCTAGCGTGAGGGAAAGCCAATTGAGCCACCTTTAAAAGCTGATTAAAACAGGAGTAAGATTTCAGAAGAACACTGTTTTCAGAAAAATAAGTAGGTTGCAGTGGTATGGAGTGTGTGTAACGGTATGGACTGGTACCCAGCACAAATCATCATTGGGGTGTGAATGTGTTCACAGAACTAAACCAAACAAACAGACCAGGGAAAAGAAAAAAATCCCAAAGTGAGAACATCTGAAAATGGTACTTTCAACCAGCTGACATTTGGCAACAGGCAACTCTGCTGTTGGAGCTCAGGCAGGCTTATTCCTTAGGTAGGCGCAGGGACCAGAGTACACACACCCCGTCTCCGAATACCTGCACAGTGCCACCGGCACACACAACTTCACTGGTCCTCTAGTGTCTTGGTTTGATAGTTCTGCAACAAAGTTGTTCAGATAATGCAGAATTACAGTAGGATCTGGGGGATTGCCTCCAATAAGGAGACAAGACACAAGGTAAGGAGATACAGCCCAAGGAGGCAAGCTCAGTTGAGATCAAGGGTGCAATGCAATAGCATGACACTTTTCACAGTATCGCCAAGGTTGGAAGAGACCTCAAAGATCAACCTGTCCAACCTGTCACCACAGACCTCATGACTAGACCATGGCACCAAGTGCCACATCCAATCCCCTCTTGAACACCTCCAGGGACGGTGACTCCACCACCTCCCTGGGCAGCACATTCCAATGGCGAACAACTCTGTCTGTGAAGAACTTTCTCCTCACCTCCAGCCTAAACTTCCCTTGGTGCAGCTTGAGACTGTGTCCTCTTGTTCTGGTGCTGGTTGCTAGAGAGAAAAGACCAACCCCTTCCTGGCTACAACCACCTTTCAGGTAGTTGTAGACAGCAATGAGGTCTCCCTGAGCCTCCTCTTCTCCAGGCTAAACAATCCCAGCTCCCACAGCCTCTCCTCACAGGGCTGTGCTCAAGGCCTCTCCCCAGCCTTGTTGCCCTTCTCTGGACACGTTCAAGAGTCTCAATGTCCTTCCTAACTTGAGGGGCCCAAAACTGGACACAGTACTCAAGGTGTGGCCTAACCAATGCAGAGTCCAGGGGCACAATGATTTCCCTGCTCCTGCTGGCCACACCATTCCTAATGCAGGCCAGGATGCCATTGGCCAGGATGTCATTTTGGTTTGTATTATTATTGCAGCCCCTATAAGAGGTGATGAACCTACTCTTGATTTTCTGAGATCTTCCTAAATTCATCTAGCATTTACTGCAGATGACAGACTGATATACATCCAGGAAATAAACTGTAGAAATCTCAGAGCAACTTCCCATCTGCAGAGAGAATTTGTGGCATAGCAAGGAGCAATCCTGTGACAGTTTAGGCTGTGTCTTTAAAAAAAATTCTGAGCAAATCTACAGTTGGTGTAAAAAGGAAAACAAGAGCAATAATTCTAACTAATTTCACTGGTCAGAGGAGTGGGATGTAGTTTTACAATCTTACATTCTTTTCTCATTCTGTTCTCTCCTTCTTTTCTGCTGGCATGCATGCTGCTCTGGACAGAGAGAGAGAGGCCTCTTATCTATGGCCTTGAGATAAGCAATACTAACTTCTTAACAATGCTTGGAGCTAACCAAAAATTAACCAGAGGAAAAAGGGACAGGGGAGGTTGAGGGAGGCAAGGTGGAATCCTCCTGCCCAAGTACTAGGTACTTATTCATTGTATTCCATTATTGCTTGTAAAATATAGCTTCATTCGCTTCTCTGACTGGGTTCAGCTGAGCTTTTGTTGATGTGTGTGGGTTAAACCATCACAAATCCCTAAGCTTCATCTCAGCTTTTCACTTCTTAAAGTGATATATTGGGGGGGGGTTAAAAAAAAAAGTGAGGGGATGAGAAAAGAAAAAGTAAGATTTAAGCAAAGGGAGATAAGACAGATACAAGCTAAAACAGATTTAGTGGTTTGATTCTTGTTTGGGGTTGGATTTGGTTGGTTTGGTGTGGTGCTTGGTTATGTATTTTTTTCACTTAACTTGTGACTTTAGCTTAAAACTCTTTCACTCCCATTGGTGTATTTGAATCTGGGAGACAAGGCCAGCATACACAAGCCAGACAGAAGGCAGGAAAGAGGCATGAGTTAAAGTTTTTCACCCAGGATGAAAAATGTTCAGTACTGAGGCTGCAACTAGAACTCAGGTTTGCATAGTCCAGGTTTTGCAGTTTATATTTCGTGACACATTGTGTCCCAGATGAGCTTTATTGACTTCCTCTGCATTACTGCCAGAACAGCCTTTTCCATCTACAAGGGAATCTGATTGACACTTGAGGAATCATTCTACAAGATAGGGACCTGGAGGTGCTGATTGACAGCCGCCTGAACATGAGCCAGCAGTGTGCCCAGGTGACCAAGAAGGCCAATGGCATCCTGGCCTGCATCAAGAATAGTGTGGCCAGCAGGAGCAGGGAGGTCATTGTGCCCCTGGACTCAGCACTGGTTAGACCACACCTTGAGTCCTGTGTCCAGTTCTGGGCCCCTCAGTCTAGGAAGGACATTGAGACACTTGAAAGTGTCCAGAGAAAGGCAACAAGTCTGGGGAGAGGTCTTAAGCACAAGCCCTGTGAGGAGAGGCTGAGGGAGCTGGGATTGTTTAGCCTGGAGAAGAGGAGGCTCAGTGGAGACCTCATTGCTCTCTACAACTTCCTGAAGGGTGGTTGTAGCCAGGAAGGAGTTGGTCTTTTCTCTCTAGCAGCCAGCACCAGAACAAGAGGACACAACCTATACTGATCCATGGGGCTGTACTTTCCCAGGTGCAAGACTCTGCACCTCTCATGTCCACTATGATTTACCAAATATGGTGGAGAGAGGTCTGGCAATGACCTATGCCAGTTCCCTCATCACTCATGGGTGCATCCCATCAGGACCCATGGATTTAGGGATGTCTCTTCCCTAACCTAGTCCTCATCAAGCAAGGAAAAGCCCTCCTTTTTCATGACTTCCTCTGGGGCCTCAGGGGTCTGGCACGACTGAGGAATGACTCCAGCAGTATAAATGGAGACAAAGAAGGCATTTAGTAACTTTGCCTTCTTTGTATCCTTTGTCACCAAGGCACTCACATCATTCAGCACTGGGTCTACATTGCCTCTAGTGTTTAGTAGTCGTGAGGTCTTGGGTGACAGGTTGGACTTGATGATCTTTGAGGTCTTTTCCAACCTTGTCGATTCTCTGATTCTATGAATGGCAGTGACATAAGAAGCAGAAACAAGGAAACCACTTGGGCTGATGCCCTACATAAACTGAAAAGAATTTTACCTAGCAAGTCCTGTTGCAAAACTTAAACTAGGCATATTCTTACAGAAATGCATCAAGTGTGGAGGTCAAGATTTCAAGTGGTGACAAATCCCCTACATTGTTCTAAGTTGGTGAGGGGTTTGGAAGACAAGCCCTATGAGGAGAGGCTGAGGGAGCTGGGGTTGTTTAGCCTGGAGAAGAGGAGACTGAGGGGTGACCTTATTGCTCTCTACAACTACCTGAAGGGTGATTGTGGCCAGGCAGAGGTTGGTCTCTTTTCCCAGGCAGGCAGCACCAGAACAAGAGGACACAGTCTCAGGCTGCGCCAGGGGAGGTTTAGACTGGATGTTAGGAGGAAGTTCTGTACAGAGAGAGTGATTGCCCATTGGAATGTGCTGCCCAGGGAGGTGGTGGAGTCACCATCATTGGAGGTGTTCAGGAGGAGACTTGATGGGGTACTTGGTGCCATGATCTAGTTGTTTAGGTGGGTTGGATTGGTTGATAGGTTGGACACGATGATCTTGAAGGTCTCTTCCAACCTGGATTTATTGTATTGTATTGTATTGTATTGAGTTGATTTGAAACCAAACTTCTCATTATAATTTTGCACTCAGTATTTTAGTGTGAACTCATCCAATTTCTTCTGTCTTTCCAAAGTTCACCAACACAAATGAATACAAAGTCATACGTGGTGAATACTGCTGCAGGTGAAATAGATACCTTGCCTCATTGTGAATATTTTCCATTAACAATAGCCAATAGTTCCAAAGGAGGAGTTTTTGCATTACCTACAGACTTTTGGTGAGCACCATAGGCCTAATTCTGCTTTTAAGTGCTTGAAAAATGCAACTAATGCAGGAAGGCTTTTTTGAAGAGACTTTCTCCTCTGTTTTCTTATTGCTTGCATATTGAGGTTGAGTGCTTAAGGAAATATTTAAAACAGCACATTCATTTTACAGTGTCAAAGCAGGACAATAAAAAATTATATATGCTTTAAGTCTTGATTGGAACAAAAAAATTACCTTCTTTTGTTGAAACAAGACTACTTAAAGTCAGCCAATTTTGATCAAGGAAAAGCTTGCGGATGGCCTACAGATTTCAAGGGCAGAAGGCTACCATCTTTACAGAGCTGCTCAAGGGAAATGGTCTCACTTCTCTGGTGATGTAGTCGAACGGAGAAAGCTGTCACAGAGACATGTGCTAAGCAAAAGGAATAAAACCATTTGATTACATGCTATGCTCAAGTTAGAAAACAACAGAAAAACAAGAAGGCACATTCTGAACCTCATACCCATTTGGTTTCCATATGAGGTTTCACACTTCTGAGGCGACGGAGCGATGCTACAATGCTGTGTGTTTACACCTTGCGCAGTCTCACACTTCAGGAGCTACCCATCCGACTGTACAGGCGGATGCTGATTCTTGCGGTCTCCACCAAAACAGCAACAGCATTAGAAATGGCAAACATGTGATATGAATCTAGCAGAGGTAAAGGTTTCATATCAATGTTCATACACAATGACAGAAGAAATAGAAACTGAGTCAAATGAGTATACATATGTATACACACTCAATCAGAAGTCAACAGTTGCGTGTTTTATGCTCTGTCTTAGCAACCAAACTGCACTTCATCCACTGCTACTGCAAACGTCATGTTTTGAAAAAGAATCACCCTATGTGACCCAAAACCATTAGTTGGTCCAGGGTTTTCAATCTTTCCCTCACAAAACAGAAAACCAGGCAGAGGGAGGGGAGCCTGCTTAGCCGCTTGTCACATGACAGTGGTGAAATTCTGAGCTTCCCAGAATACAATCTTTCAGTTATTCATTTTGACAGCAAACACCACACCAAAATCTTGCCCTCTTGGGGATTTCTAGAAGTAGGTTAAAATAGATTCAGAACATATCAGTAAAACAAGTAGATAATTAAGACAAATATATTCCATTAAGAAAAATGCTTTTTCCACCATCTGCAGTGGGAATAGTGCCAGGACTATTGGCTGTAAACAGATTAAAGAAGATGTAAGGGCACGTGGTCTCATTTTTTACTTCCTGTTCCAGTTTCTCTGCAGATGAGCTTTTGGGCATGCTCACTTTGTCTAAAAGTGTGGGAGATCACAAATCTGCAGTTGGGTGCTTACAGATTGCAGCATAGTTGTAAATAAGCTTAGCTATTGTCCCTGTAAAAATGGATGACAACAGCAGACTGCCACACCCAAAGATCTGCCTGGATGGGGACCATCAGGACAAACATTATTTTGCATACCATTCTGCAGTGTCCCAGTATTACTATTTGGAAAGGGGGTAAAATACTTGGCATTTTCATATAAATAAATTGATAGTCAGTATGGCACAGAACCACATAGTGAAGAACCACAACTCTTTAAATCAAAGGACTAAAGCTCACCAGCAATGCCAATATACCTATTCACTTTCAGATTATCACAGAATATATCTCTGGTTGGAAGAGACATCAAAGATCTTCCAGTCCAACTTTCAACCCAGTACTGAAGGGTCAACACTAAACCATGTACCTAAGCACCAGGGCCACATACTGCTGCTTGAACACCCCCAGGGATAGTGACTCCACCACTGCCCTGGGCAGACCATTCCAGTGTTTGATAACCCTTTCAGTGAAAAATTATTTCCTAGCATCCAGCCTGAACCTCCCCTGTCACAGCTTGAAACCATTTCCTCCTGTCCTGTCGCTTGTCATCAAGGAGAAGAAGCTGAGCTGCTCCTCTCTCCAACCTCCCTTCAGGTATTTGCAGAGACTGATAAGGTCTCTCCTCACAGCATCCTCTCCTCCAGACTAAACAACCCCAGCTCCCTCACAAGCTCCTTGCAGGTCACATGGGCCAGACCCTTCACAAGCCTTCTCTGGACACACTCCAGCATCTCAAGAGCCTTCCTATAGCGAGGGGTCCAAAACCAAACACAGTACCTCAGGTGGGGCCTTACCAGTCCTGAGTACAGGGGAATGATCACCTCACTGTCCATGCTGGCCACAGTGTTTTGCATGACTAGACCTACTCCATTGAATTCAAAGACTTGACATTTAAAACACAGGATTCAAAAGTCTTATCCAAAGCCCAGTAAGTTTCTTCAAATCTTTGCAGTTACTATTTCAGATAAGAAACTTGGATAGAGCTTGGCCTCCAAGATATCACAGAGTTTCCTTTCTAAGATTGAGAACTCTTTTCCTCAGATTAATCCCTGGGCAGTTCTCTCTACTACCTCCATAAGCAGGGAATGTACAAGAGTGCCCCAATAAATAGATAATCATGATGCAAGAGCACACATGAAAAAGCATACAGCCAAGAGACTAAGCAAGTTTACAGAGTCAACATGTGTTTGTCAAAGAGAAATAACAGCCAAATGGGAGACTGTGCAGCAGGGGACAAAACAGCACAGTTTGAAGGAAAACAGGTGGTGTAAAATGAAATTCAGTCCTAGTAAAGTCTGGCTCTCAATAATACAGATGAAAAGTCTAAACATGGAAATACATTTTATACTTTAATTCAGGTATGTCAAAAGGATATTTATTTGTCCACAGATGTTAGATCCATCGTTATGAGATTCCTGAAGATCTTCACCCTCATCTTCTAACAGTGCCTGAAACCTAAACCTTCCCTCTGTTGTTTAGAGCATCTAGACTTGCTGGAAGGTGTCCAGAGAAGGGCAACCAAGATGGTGAGGGGTTTGGAAGACAAGCCCTATGAGGAGAGGCTGAGGGAGCTGGGGTTGCTTAGCCTGGAGAGGAGGAGACTCAGGGGTGACCTTCTTGCTCTCTACAACTACCTGAAGGGAGGTTGTAGACAGGCAGAGGTTGGTTTCTTCTCCCAGGCAGCCAGCACCAGAACAAGAGGACACAGTCTCAAGCTGCACCAGGGCAGGTTTAGGCTGGATGTTAGGAAGAAGTTCTATACAGAGAGAGTGATTGCCCATTGGAATGGGCTGCTCATGGAGGTGGTGGAGTCACCTTCATTGGAGGTGTTCAGGAGGAGACTTGTTGGGGTGCTTGGTGCCATGATCTAGTTGTTTAGGTGGGTTGGATTGGTCGATGGGTTGGAGACGATGATCTTGAAGGTCTCTTCCAACCTGGTGTATTGTATTGTATTGTATTGTATACAACTTTTGGTGCATTTCACTTTCAAACACACAATCTAAAAATCTATGAAATACAAGTGACTCAGCATCCTTTTCCTGCTCAAATCCATACATGGAGACCCAAGGTATTGTGCTACTCCTGAGATCCAGCAGAAGGAACTCTCTGAAACAGTGTGGATTAAAAATGACATCTATATTTATCCTGTGACACAAGCTTCTTTAGAAAAGCTTTAGCATCATTGCCTAAGCTTGACAGACTTTTGTATTACCCAAATCACTGGGAAGACTTACATTTTTCCAGAGTACTATTCTGTTAAAGTTGAACTTTTGTGCAATATACCAATTGCCTGTCAGGAAGTGAAAAAGCAGCAGTGCATTATTTATATCTGTTGGTGTTCGTGTCATGAGTACAAGCAGTGATTTCATGGATATCAAGGGACCATAAACCACTACAGAAAAATTCAAACACACCACATAACCTAATATCTATAACCCTTCCATTAGTGACATCTTGCAGCAACAAGTTTTGTTCCAAAATGGTCACCTTAGCATAAGTGAAAGTCAAATACTGTAAGACAGACTAATGTCACATAGCACTTAAGCATCCTACTGACTTCTTTTACTTTCAATCATTTCAGAGGAGGGCATTCTAAATAAGCATTACTGAAGAAGGAGCAGGAAAAGTATGCTATACTCAGCATAATGCTGTCATTGCAGAGACGTGTCGAGGCCCTGGAAGAGGTGAGAAGCAACCTCTCCAATAACTTGGTAGCTTCTGTTTTTTAAATGTAGGTCATGTTTGAAACTCCAACTTGCAAGGCTTGGAGAAAGACTATATTCAAGTCTTTAGAATAGAATAGACTAGAACAGAATAGAATGGAATGGAATGGAGTGGAATGGAGTGGAATGGAATGGAGTGGAATGGAATGGAGTGGAATGGAATGGAATAGAATAGAATAGAATAGAATAGAATAGAATAGAATAGAATAGAATAGAATAGAATAGAATAGAATAGAATAGAATAGAATAGAATAGAATAGAATAGAATAGACCAGGTTGGAAGAGACCTTCAAGACCATTGTGTCCAACCTATCATCCAACACCACCTAATCAACTAAACCATGCATGATTTATGAAACTTTAGTCTCAGTGAGTGGCAACTGAGGCTAGTAAACAGAGCTTAAAGGAGTACAACATAATTAAATGTCTGCTTAAAAATTGTACCATTTCTCAAAGGTTATCATTATGACCAACTCATTGTGTCTTCTCAATCTCAGCTCAAAGTCCTGATGAATTAGAACAGTGCATAGACCATAGCTTTCCCCAACTTTCTTTTCATCCTGCCAAGCAGAAGTGACATGTGTGTGTTTTCCCAGCTACACTGTCTTCTGCAGATTCAACTCTTTGCTGCACCACCTGCAATCAATATATTAAGCTACTACCTCTGGCTGTCTCAGTCTCTTTTTACAGATAATCTCTCTGCTTATTTCAAGGGTGGGGCTGAGGCAATAATAGCAGAATAACCTCTTACTCTCAAAGGCTATCTTTTCCTTTCATCTACCCTAGTCTTCTTTGCAATATCCCTTTACCTTTTTTTCCTTCAAGATGTCTGCTCTTCAGTTTTCTGATGATAAAAGGGTCAGCATGGCTGGAGCCCATGGCCCAGCAAGGACAGGACGAAGAGCCCAAGATGTGCTCAGTCTGGAGAAAGCTGCCCCCTGGGGATGCTAACAGCAGTTCCACAGTGCCTGCGGGGAGTATAAAAGACACAGGGTGATGTGTCTTGGGATGATGAGAGACAACAGGCATAAACTGAAATAAATTCAGGCTAGATAAAAGAAGAAGCTCTCCACCGCATGAGGACAAGGAAGTGGGTTGTCTAATGTGTCTGTGAACCTTTATATAGAGAGGTTTTGAATACCTGTCTGAAAAAAATCCCTGAGCAATCTGATCTGACTTGCTAGCCATCCCTCTCCCTGCGAGACAAATACACTGCTCTGTGGAACTCATACCTGTAGCTGCATTACAAAACAAAAACAGTGCAAGGAATCTCTAACTTCTTTAACCATAAACCCTCAGAAACAACATATTCATGAGCAGATAAAAGTTGTTATGTGGTATTAACACCAGCCATTGACAACTCTGGTTGAAGTTTAGACTTTCCTCCTTGTTCAAAGTTCCTGATAGTTATCAAAAAGCAAAGCTGTCATCTGGCTAGACTTTACTTTTGTCTTGCAATGAAATCCTTTAACACTGACAGAACCATGTCATCAGTGATAGGCCACATCCCTAACCCTTACATCAAGCAAGGTGCCCATGGTGACAAAACATTATTCCAAAGAGTGTCTGACCTTGGCAGTCGCACAGGCGCAGTTATCAATCAAGGTTTATACACACAAAGCCAGCCCAGCGTCTGCATTCCAGACAGACAGAATGGATGTCCTGGTGTTTGGATAGGCAGGTGCCAATTGCTTCACCCCCTAGCTTCCACTGCTGGCCAGTCCAGAGCTGGAACTCTAGGTTAAGAGAGGAACAGAGGCACAAAAATAGGTTCCTGAAGCTGCATCCGTTAAACATCTGCCTTATTTTTTTCCTTTAAAAGACGAAATTTGATTCCTGAAGTACTGCTCAGGAATTTCTACAGAATTTCATCCTAAGTTCTCTCTATGGCTCAGAAAGAGGAAATAAATTGTTTAAGATCTGCCACCTCTCTCCTGTTTTAGAACAGGTTTCCCAAGGCCTAGGAGAGTCTAAATTTCATATTTAAAGTGAGTAGATAGAGCAAAGATGAGTGCTAAATATCCCATCCTTTTGTAAGGCAGTTGACCTGTAGAAGTGACTTTGTTTTTTCTTGCATTCATGAGACATTCCCTTAAGGAAACAGGGATGCTTCCACTGTAGTGGAAAAGCAGCACTGAATTCATACATCATAAGACATCCAGGGAACAGACACAGAAAGGAGACAGAAAATGCACAGTGAGACACAGTGCACAGGAGACAGTGCACAGTATTTTTTAAGACACATTCATGTATCACAACGACATGCACCACAACAAATTACTCCAATCCAGACTTGCAGGCAGAAAGCTTCACAGAGTCAGGAACAGGAGTTAACTCTCATAATTTCCTCTTCAGCAACTTAATCAAGAGGCCATCCTGTGTCTTTTGCATAGGTACATCATATAATACCTTTGGGAACCAAGGGGAGAGGAGATGTGCATGAATAGAAACACACCCATGTGCCTGCAAATTAACTACTCTATGTGATGATGCAGCTGATTTTTCTATAGGAGGCCTGCTAAACGTCACCAGCTGGCAGGAGATGTACGTTAGTACGTGCTCAGCCGAATATTCCAGTATAACAACTGTGCTTCTCCCTGGGAATTGAAGCCACTGTATTTAGGGATAGTGACGCTAGTACCAGGACTCAGATCACAACACTTACACAGAAAATCTCGATATACCCACAAGTGCTCACCTAATGGTCTGTGTCTCAGCCAGGTGCACCAATACAAAAATCCTTTTACAAACCTAAAAGAGGACCTATATACTTGTCACAAAGCATTGAGTGCAAATAGCTCTCATCACAACCAGAGCTCATCAAGATAACCTGTTCACTACAATACTTTTAAAGCTTTGTAGGTCCTAGAGGGCCTGCTTATGGAGGCTAGTCACTCAATGATATTTTCAGATGCATCACTGAATACTGAGACTCTGAACAAATATTCTGCTTGCTTTGCCTCTGGGCTGAACTGTAAGAGGAGGCTAATCAAACTTCTCTACATCACAGGGGTTCTGTGGACATTTATTAATGTTTACAGCAAGTGCTTTGGACATGTATTATAAAGCTGCTGTTCACATTCCAAGTATTCAGCAGATCAGGGTTTGCTCAGAAATTCTTGCACTCTCAAAGAACCTGATCTGAGTTTTGACTGTGAGAAAACTTGAAGTCAGTTGAGATTCACCTCATCTCATACATCACTGAGCATTTAGTATAACTGCTAATGGTGAATTTTGATATATGCTCCATTTCCTTGAGTCTTTTGTTTTACTTTCTGATGGCTGGACAACACAAACATGAGACACTACTTCTGTAAGAGGACTGTGCCCCTTACAAATCGTATCTTAGGCATTCATCTGTTCAATGTGTTGTCAGCCCAGATGTATGGCTACCATGCTGAGCAAAAGAGACTACAGAAATATAAACCCTGTTGCTGAAGGGACTGATAAAAATCTAGCGTAGTTATGCTATGAGTGGAAGGCCTTCACATCCTCATTTTATGTCTTCCATAAAGGACTTTCATCACTGAAGAGTCTTGTGGAGTGTGGGTAAACTCTACAGAGCTCACAGAATTGAACCCAGTCACTGGATTAGGCTTTGTCACTCAGCTGACTGCAAACACATGCACACCCACAGCATTACAGATATATTTCTGACAGCTGGGATGCATGTTTCGCAGCCTGCCTCCCCCCATCTAAATCTAGCTCTGTTCAGAAGAGACATTTAGCTGAGTGCTTGCAGTATCTAAATAAACTCCAAAGCATGGAATGGCACTGATCTCTTAACCCATCTAAAACTCTCACAGAGCACAAGCTAACAAAAAGTTCAGTAATGCTTAAAAGTTCAGTCAGCTCTACATGTCTTTCTCTAGATCACCCTTGCTCACCACAGGCTGGGGTGAAGAAAAAAACCCTGCATTTTTCTTCAGCAATAATAACATCAACCTAATGCTAGAAATCTTGGCATGTCCCAAAAGCACCAAAGTCCAGAAAAGTCAGTAAGGGTTTGCTTTTCATATCTGTTAAGCAATTTTTCATCTCTTCTGCTCAGGTTCAGCTCAAGAGGTCGCATTCACATCTGATGTCTTATAGAAGACTTGCATGAGGGACTTAATATCCAAATCAACTCTAAATATCATAGCAATCTGGAGAAACACCAAGATTTCCTTTCCATATATCCAGCAATCTTTCTAGGATTTTTCTTAGTTATAAATACCTACATTATGAAGTAAAAAGGATCCTATGTACTGCACAGTGATTAAGAATGAGGAAACCTCCATAAAACACCCTGATGTTTAATGTGTCATGTGGGTATCATTGACATTCCCTTCTGTCTAGAGTGCCATTCCTCATGCCATGCTTCCATGGCCAAACCTCTTCCTCCTAGGAGAAATCATCTCCAAAGACCTATAAAACCTCAAGCCCACAACACATTTCCAATGAAACAACTCTCTCTTCCTCCAGACCCTAGTTCCTACCATCATTTTTGTGGCAAGCCATCCTTTATATGACCAGGTCTCCTTACAATTCTTCATTGGAGGTGTTCAGGAGGAGACTTGATGGGGTGCTTGGTTTAGTTGTTTAGGTGGGTTGGATTGGTTGATAGGTTGGACGCGATGATCTTGAAGGTCTCTTCCAACCTGGTGTATTGTATTGTATTGTATTGTATTGTATTGTATTGTATATAATAGCACCTTCCTGAAAACTTCACCCATATGATGATGATTGCTGCTTCTCCTCCTTGTGTGACCTTCCCCTGAGTGTTTTTATTCCCCACATTTGTGATCCTTCCTGCACCCTGTTATCAACCTTCTCCCCTTTCCCTGCCTTGTCTGCTGGGGTTTTTTGAACCCCCATCCAATCAAGACAATTTGCCTGTACACAGAAATTACTCTTTTCTTTAGGTATTTCCCTACTTGTGTGACTTTTTCCTCCTTTCGCCTCTAGCATCATTCAAGTCCCTGAAGACATTACAAAGTGCTATTGAACAAGTCCACAGGAATTTTCCAATTTGTATTTTTTCCAGCTGAAGGCTGATATAAAGTGGTTGTTCCCATATGCTACCAAGTAGAGGGAAATTTCACCTGCCTTTGAAGCAGCTGAATATAATGAGAAAAAAAAATATTAAGGATTATTAATTTGAAAATGCTGTGAACTGCTGCAGCTTAGTTTCTGCTAAAAGAAAAAAAGGAATTAGCCTTTCTGAGCACACTGACAGGAATTCCACATTTCTGAGAGAGTGAGCAGACATAAAGGAAAATGCTCTTTATAAACCAGGCTCTTTTGCATTTAGACCTTTACTGAAATTAGGGGGTTAACTCAAGGCATCTTGAACTCACCCAGCTCTCCACTAAGTCCAATCATTCACCTCTAACAAAATCTCCACCCTTCTGTTGTGTCAATTCAGGGTACCTGAAACGGGGGAAAATAAAATCTGCTGGTCACTCTCCAATCTTCATCCCGTGATTACCTGAGACGGGAAATTAACAGTTTGGCTGCCTAATCCCACAGCCTCTGAAAAACTGAGGCCTGGAGTTTGAGCTCCCTAATAACCACACCAGGATTTTTAAAAGTCATCTGACTCTGAATTATCATCCTCTCCTAATCTCAGATTCTAGCCTGCAAATAGTCTTGCTGAGGAAAGACAGACAGTTTAGGTTTATGCACTCCCCAGAGCTTATAATCAGAGCAGCTGTGTTGCCATAAGCAGGCTGCTCTATTACATATCACAGATTGCTCCTAATCTATGCAAGTGCTGTCAGAGGAAAAAATAGGCAAGTAAGAAAGGAAGAATGTAGAGCTTTCAGCAGAGGGAGGTATTGACACAGCATATAACTTCAGGGGAGGGGATCTGAGACTGTTTCAGCACTTGGCTCCAGTTCGAGGCAATATATCCTTTCTCTGGCAGTATGTTTTGGGTTTGGGTTTTTGTTTCTTTGCTATTTTGTTTTGTTTTAAAAAGGGGGAATAGCCTGCCCTTAAACGTCTTTGCTGATGTTGTTTTCCTGTTTGCAGATGTTGAGTTGCATTCTGTTGTCAGTGATTTAAGAAAAAATAAATTCAAAAACTTCAGGAGAGGCTGGAGGGAAAGGAAACAGAGACATAAATTTAAAGAGAGAAGCCTTTGGTCACCAAAAATAGCCACAGCAGATAGTGTAACTAAAACCTGCCGAGTGCCTGCGCTGTCAGCACAGCACACAGGGCAAACTTACATAATATTTTCCACATTTGTTTCAAGCAGGGCAGCCTGCCAGCTCGATAGATTTCTAGAAAGGGTGGGAGGGAGAGAGTGGTTTGATTCACAGACTGCTGCATTTACAGCTCGCTTCACGGCCACTGCCTTTCCCTCTTTGGGCGTTTACCTTTACACTTTGCCACACAGCAGTGTGAGCATAACCCTGATATAGAAAGTAAGTCACTCTACAGACTGCCTAAAGTACTACATCTGCAAGAGTTAGCTTTGGTTGTCTTGTTTTGAGGGTGCTAATGTGTGCTGATTTGCTGCGAGCTCAGTCGCTGTTGAAGTCCAGAAATTAGCAGCAGGAAAAGCGCCTCAGCAAAAGAGATGATGAGAGCAGGGAACTGCAGCTTCTAATCGCTCACTGCCCTGACTTTCAGCAACAGGCTCCAAAAGCAGAGTCTGCAGAAAGAAAAGATTTCTGCAAAACTGTTGAAACAAAAGTTAATCCATGATCAGTTATAGCTACAGGTGGGCATGAATCTCCAGCACGGGCCTGAAACGTCTTGGAAGGCAGGGCTGCTCTGATCGAGTGACTGGATCAAAACTGCTTCCTAGCTTCCTGTGGAGAGTTGCTAGGAAAGGTATATGGCAGGGGAAAAAGACATCAGGCACAATCATGTAAATGACTAAATGAATGGTTCTGTGACAAGACCATCTATAAAGCAACACATTGGCATGTATAGTTCCAGCATTAATTCTGTAGTTTCTTTGCATGAGGCAGGACCTCCGTTGGGACTGCTCAAATATCTCATTCAATACAATGCAATGCAATACAATACAATACAATATGATACACCAGGTTGAAAGAGACCTTCAAGATCATTGCATCCAACCCATCAACCAATCCAACCCACCTAAACAACTAAACCATGGCACCAAGCACCCCATCAAGTCTCCTCCTGAACACCTCCAATGAAGGTGACTCCACCACCTCCACGGGTAGCCGATTCCAGTGGGCAATCACTCTCTCTGTAAAGAACTTCTTCCTAACATCCAGCCTAAACCTGCCCTGGTGCAGCCTGAGACTGTGTCCTCTTGTTCTGGTACTGGCTGCCTGGGAGAAGAGACCAACCTCTGCCTGTCTACAACCTCCCTTCAGGTAGTTGTAGAGAGCAAGAAGGTCACCCCTGAGTCTCCTCCTCTCCAGGCTAAGCAACCCCAGCTCCCTCAGCCTCTCCTCATAGGGCTTGTGTTCCAAACCCCTCACCAACTTCCTTGCCCTATTCGTGGCCAGTGACAACGTTGCAGTTTCCCATCAGATAGACAGGGGGAAATTACAAGAAAAACTGCAAACAAAAAGACTGTTTCCTATAGGCAACCTGCATGAAGAGAAAAACAGGGTGAAATAAAGTAAAAACCACAAATCACTGATATCATTGCAATAAACCCAGCACGTTGTCCATAAACCTGCAGAAAACAGAGGCTGAGACTATTCTTCCCTCTTCTACCCATTCTGAATGCACGGCACTTCACTTGACTCTGCAGGGATATCTGAATGGGATTGAATGGGAAAGTGAGCTGGGCCAATTCTCACCAAACTGAAATGTAGCTACACAACATAAAGGTTGTTAATACATTTATGGAGAATATGGTGCCAGTATTACTAATTCAAACTCTACCTCCAAAGCAAGTTACTCTGACCGTGTTGTTTAAATGAAGAGATGCCAGGTATGCCAGAATTATGCCAGATAAGGCATAATTTGTGAGAGTAATGCCTTGAAGCCTGACATCATCCTCTGTAACCCTTTTCTGTAAATGTTGGTTTCACTGTAGAGGGTAGAACATCTTTAGAGATGATTTTTGTTTCTTATAACCATGCTTAAAAGGAATCCTTCCATTTATTTTCTGTCTTGGATGATGTTTTACAATTTCCACATTTTCTCCAGCCTAAACATCAAGAGCCTGCACACTGGCCAAACCTATGAATCTACCCAGTGAGAACTTAGTATCCTCCCCTTTCCCTCTGTAAAGGAGCTTAGTCTTAAAAAATGAAAATTAAATGCATGGAATTTACAGGATCAATTGTGAGCTTAAAAATAAATACATGCCAGTATTTGGGAAAGAGTAACCTATTCACAAACTGATGAAACCAAATCAATCACCTCTAACACAATAACTAATAAGATCATGTAGCATCAGCCAGCCACTACATTTTTTTCCACAAATTGCCATTCATCAAGTTTTCTGAATATTTAAAGATCAAATAATGAAGAGTGGCAAGAAGGGAAAGAGAAGTAGAGACAGAAGTTTGCTGCAGGGGAAGAACACCAAACCAGGAAAAAAAAGGGGGAAATTGGGCTATGTGGGGAGAGCTGAGTCAGACCCCAAAGAACAGAGTGACTAAGACAATAGGGTGGGGCATAAAGATGCTGATGCAGCTCCAGACTCAGCCACAACTCTTCAGCAAGCCATGGTTTAGTTAGTCATGAGGTGTTGGGTGATAGGTTGGACTTGATGATCTCTAAGGTCTTTTCCAACTTCGCTGATTTTATGATTCTATGTACTTGGAGTGTCAAGAAGCTAGTGGTGAAAGGAAACAAGACTTCCCCCTCAGGGAAGCACCAGTTACAACTACGAGGCACAGTGTGTGTATGGCAATCATACTCTGTGGTATGCTAGGCTTATACTCCCTTTGACTCCAAACAATTCCTGTGGGACAAGATGCACACTCTCTGAACAGTTCCACACCAAAGTCAGCAGCTCTCCCCAGCGCCAGAGTTGCCACTCCAATCCAAAATTATAACCAGATAGGAGTCTGACTGCAATTTCAGTGCAATGTTTGGGGTCACTATGGTGTAGCTTCCTACATACAGTAAGGGTTACCAAAGTTCAGGCTTTGTACTTCTGCCTGTAGAATCACAGTAAATAATGGTTTTCTTTCCTGAACTTGAGCTGGTATATCTGCTCTGTGATATACTCTACATGTAGAAGAAAAGCCACGGAATGAACCATTCGCCCAAAGCAGTTTAAAAGGAGAATATACACTGTATTATCTTTCAAGGGGAACAGAATTGATCAGCACAGTTCCTGAGGCATTAGTAAATATGCTGCACGTTGTAAATGCATTCTTTCTTTTGCTTTTGGCAGTAGCAAGACACCAAATATTTAAAATGTACATCAACTGCTGATACTCCAGTCCTGAAGAGTTCGTGTTCTCCAGTCTCCAAAACAGAAAATTAAAAGCTATGCCTTAGGACACAGGAGGGGACTGGAGTTCCCAGGTGGAGCATGCCCTTTCAGCACATTCTGACTGCATCTTTGGGTAGGACCAGCCTGAGCAACACTGCAGCCAGCGTGCTTCACTACCGTCCCTTTCACTGCCACAGTCTTCATTTTGGGACACTGGGTGTAAAGTTCAGTTTTGGTGTGGCTGGATAATGCCATCTGCATTTACTACAATTGTTAATGTAGGGCTTTCTATTTTAACTGCAGAAATCATAGACTCGTAGGATGTTAGGGGTTGGAAGGGGCCTCTGAAGATCATCAAGTCCAACCCCCCTGCCAGAGCAGGACCATAGAATCTTGCACATATCACACAGGCATACATCCAGATGGGTCTTGAAATTCTCCAGAGGAGGAGACTCCTCAAGCTCCTTGAGCAGACTGTTCCAGTGCTCTGTGACCCTCACAGTGAAGAAGTTCCTCCTCATGTTGAGGTGGAACCTCCTGTGCTGTAGTTTATATCCATTGCCCCTTGTCCTGTCACAGGGTGCAACGGAGAAGAGTCTGTTCCTTCCCTCCTGACACTCAGCCCTCAGATATTTATAAACATATATAAATCCCCTCTCAGTCTTCTCTTCTCCAGAGTAAAAAGCCCCAGGGCTCTCAGTCTCTCTTCATAGGGCATATCCTGTTAGGCAAAAAACCTATTACAAAATTTAATTACATTCTAAATTTGAGAAACCTACTTCTGCATCCACAGGTAGTGTCTCTTCTTTTGATTGAAAATGAACTTGGGTCTTTCCAATGGTGTGGGAAAACTCTTTCAAAGACAGTGCTCTTTATTAAGGCTGGTTTTCTGTTATACATTTCTTTTTATTACAAGGCAATAGTGCTAGATTAAGGATTGTTATTTATAGTGCCATAAATATGCAGGGCACTTCAAAAACTATAAAGCAGAGTAGTCTCAAAAGCTCATAATTTATTGATGTAGTGTTTCAAGATGACAAGGACCCTGAATTTCCACTGAAACTGTTGTGTAAACAGAGTTCTCATCACAGTGTAGGAAATAAAGGGTACATGACATGCACTCACTTCAATACACTTTGTTATATTGCTCTAGAAGGTAATTTCATCTAGATTAGTCAACACACTAGTTTACAAAGTAATATGGAGTGTTGTAACCAAGGAGGCAAAAGGGGTTTTTTCGACAGCTGGGGCACTTTTGCCTTAGACAGAACCCAAATGCCTGCAGCTTTGCTGCCTCTGTGTTTAGCAGCGGGCGGCTAGCATGGCTCCACCGCTTCATAGGAGGTGAAGGAGATCCCTGACATAAAGTCAGTCACAACACGAAACAAAACCAGAGTGCTTAACATCTTTAGTGCACAACCATGAAAGAACTCCAAAAGTAGTATCTGACCATGACCATTTAAGAGTGGTGTTGTCCAGGTAAGATACTGTGGTGGGTTGACGCCCATCCTGAAAACAAAGGGGGGAAGGGCCTGCGAGTGCTTTGCCCTCCCTGCAGGGTGTTTTCCCCATGGGAAACTAAGTCTGTTCAACTCCCCCCTCCCTGCCCAGCTAGGGTATTGCAGCCATTAGGTCTCTTTTTGGCACCTGCCTTCCTGGACAAGAGCTACTGCAGCTGCCTTCCTGCTCCTCTGCCACGTGGTCAGGCCTGATCCTTCTCCCTGCTGTCTCCTTGCCTCTTCAGAGAGAGACTGTTTTTGTATTCTTGGGGTTTCTTTCGCCTCCCATCCATCCTCGTTCCTTGCCCTTGTAAGCCTTACCTGTTACTGTTTTTTTTCATATATATATATATTTAAAGAAAACTCTTTACCTCTCTACTTCCAAGCCAACTCCAAATTATTTCTTGGTGGATTTGCTCCTTCCCTTTTTTTTTTCCCTCTCTGTTGGGAGGAGGGAGGAGTGTGGGGGGGAATTCTCAGCCTTGCCCCCATCTGAGCCCGTAAGTCCCAGTTAAGGCTCAAAGCACTACAGATACCTTTTAACAATACCATACAACTTTAATTTCCACCAGAAGAAAGCAGAAAAAATAACTTTTCTGAAGCCAATGATGCTATGACCTATGAAGACACATAGCACATAACCAAACTGCTCCTGCATCATTGTCATAAACACAAATGACGTGAACTGTTGGAGTGCAGAAAACTGCCTTTGGCAATGAGCCTCTCTGGTCCTGAATTCCTAAACTAAAGTGCTTTCACGTCTACATCTGTGCTAAGGGTTAAGGGGTAAGGTTAGAAGGTAGGTTCCTAGAGCAGAGTGAAAGTTAGACGTCTCATGACATGGGAGTTTGTAAGGTGATCCTTTTCACAACTGGTCATAACACACTGTTACAGCAGTCTAGGACAAGACACTGCCTGGCCTTTATGTGATTTCACAGCATTGCCAGATCAGCAGGAGATACAGAAGCTTTCCATTGCCCAGTGCCTCTTACACACAGGCCCTAGGCCTTTCTTCTTCTGGGCCTATAGGAATGCAGGGGCATGCAGGCACTGGCACCATTTCACAGAGCAGCCTGGACACCCTATGGCAAAGATGCTGTGTATATGTGACTCCTCAATTAGCACAGATCATTTCAAACAATTAATATCACAGCAGAAAACATAACTCCATTCTGCCCTTAATCACTCACAGTCTATCTTCAGCCTGACTTGAAATCTGATGTTTTCTTTTGAGTTCTGTGTTAGGAATGGAATAACACACCAAAAAAACAGAAGAGACAAACGTGATAGGGAAAACAATTGACAGTGGCATAAAATAGGTTGGGTGCAATGATCTTGAAGGTCTCTTCAAACCTCGTTTATTCTATTCTATTCTATTCTATTCTATTCTATTCTATTCTATTCTATTCTATAAGTATGTGCAAGCTAATACCTAAATCTCATTTTAGCTTTACACCTCCCTGATTAAAATAACCCAGTTACACTCTTCTCCTGGAACAAGCTAAAGGATTTCACACATTAGAAGTATATCAAGTTACTCTTTAATTTATAATTAATTTCCATTTTGTCTTTGATAGTCACAAAATTCATTTGGAGAAAACACTTTAAAAATCTCCTTATGTATCCCTTGCTTCTCTATATTAGTTTTTAAATTGTGTTTAATTACTTGTCGGTAGTTTCCATTGTGCAAACACTGCATGTATCTAAATTCCACTGATACATGATAAAATGCAAAAGAAAACAAAGTACTTTCACTGAAAACAATAATTCTCAAATGATATATTAATTATATGGGTTATTTTATATGGATTTAGGAAGGGCAGGTCCTGCCTCTCCAACCTGATCTCCTACTGTGATCAGGTGACTGCCTGGTGGATGTGGGGCAGGCTGTGGATGTGGTCTGCCTGGACTTCAGCAAGGCCTTTGACACCGTCCCCCACAGCAAACTGCTGGCTAAGCTGTCAGCTTGTGGCTTGGACAGCAGCACTCTGAGCTGGGTGAGGAACTGGCTGGAGGGCTGGGCCCAGAGAGTGGTGGTGAATGGTGCCACCTCCAGCTGGAGGCCAGTCACCAGTGGCATCCCCCAGGCATCAGTGCTGGGCCCCAATCTTATTTAATATCTTCATTGATAACCTGGATGAGGGGATTGAGACAATCATCAGCAAATTTGCAGTTGACACCGAGTTGGGAGCAGATGTTGGTCAGTTAGAGGGCAGAAGGGCTCTGCAGAGGGACCTCAACCGACTGGACAGATGGGCAGAGTCCAACAGGATGGCATTCAACAAGTCCAAGTGCCAGGGGCTGCACTTTGGCCACAACAACCCCATGCAGAGCTACAGGCTGGGGTCAGAGTGGCTGAGAGCTCCCAAACAGAGAGGGACCTGGGGGTGCTGATGGACAGCAGTAACCATATGGCATTAAGTCCTTGGGTACCTTCCTAAACTAAATGAAGGTATGGGTCCCAGCCAGGGTCACATACTAATATTTTCTTTTAAAATGTGCAAAATCCATCAAGTCCAGGAGTAGGTAAGAAGGACAGTTCTGGTCAAAGCTCTTACTTACAATGCAGTTTTCACCACCTAGAAACACTAAACTACCTCTACTAGGCCTCAGTAGCAGGTGACCCCTTCCAAGATTGTTCACTCTGCAGAAAGCTGTCACAAAAGCTTCTGCCCAGATTTACAGCTTCATTACAAAATAAGCTCTGTGATCTTACGCTTTAGGGGACCCTGTGAAGTGAGCTCTATGCATCCTGAGGCCAAAGTATCACCTTTGCTAAAGCTGTTTATTCCAATTTGTTAAAGATCCACATTTTGCAGATAAGGAGCCAAAAGATAAACTGGGCCTTTAAGTCCAGTGCTTTCATTTAGAATAGAATTAACCAGGTTGGAAAAGACCTTTGAGGTCATTGAGTCCAACCTATCACCCAGCACCAGCTAATCACCTAAACCATAGCACCAAGTGCCTCATCCATCTGTTCCTAAACACCTCCAGGGATGGTGACTCCACCACCTCCCTGGGCAGTGAGTCCCACAGCACGTTCCCAGGATGATGCATTCACATCTTCCTGTGTTCAGTAAATTAGCATGGAAAGGCCAATCTACAGTCCCTGACATAACACTGCCCACAGCTTCTCATTTTCCACAAAGAGAAGGGAAGCTTCCATCCCTGTTCTGTTCATCTGCTGCAAGACCTATTATCTGTTGTCTGATCATGGAGGTTGTGATCTTCCCAATTTAATTTTCAGATTAAAACCATAGTCTGGCAAAGTATTCAAACCTCCCTCATTTGTAATTACTGCAGACCACAGGGATCTGTGCAGAAGGCACAACTCCTGAATGTAAACCAGAATGAAAAATAACCCCAAAACAAATACATATCTGCTAGAGAATCATCAGTGCTTGCACCAGCACATGAGAACTACTTCTTGGTTCAGTGTATCATTCCTCTAAGGAAATGATCACTACTTACTGAAGATCTGAACAGATCTTCAATGTACTTTCAGTTTCCCTGCACTATATTTAGAGGCAGCAATGAAGCAATCACAGGCTCACGGTGCAGCATGTAGAGTATGCCACAGAGATCAAACCTCAGGTGCTGCTGGAACACGGTGTGCTCTTCAGCCTATCATCACCAACTGCTATTTGTCTTTAGGTATCAGATGGAAATATCACACTGCACTTCACACAGAACCTCAGCCACTCTTTCAGACCAGCAGGCATTTATGAATTGCAGTTTGCATCATTTCTGCCCCCTGCATGTCTGCAAATCTGCCTGCATTTACAAAACAGCTAAACTGCCTCAGCTAGGAGTGCATGCTTGCTGGTGGCTCTTTTAAGGTAGTATTTGTTCTGCTAGTTTGGGGGTTGGGTTTGTTTTTTATCATTATTTTTTAATGGTGGAGACACCCCCAAGTCTCTCTCCTCAGGGCTGCTCCCCAGCCAGTCCCTGCCCAGCCTGGATTTGTGCCTGGGATTGCCTCGACCCAGATGCAGGACCCTGCACTTGGTCTTCTTGAAGCTCATGAGGTTGGCTTGTGCCCACCTCTCCAGCCTGTCAAGGTCCCTCTGGATGGATCCCTTCCCTCCAGCTGTCTGCTGCACCACACAGCTTGGTGTCATCAGCAACCTTGCTGAGGCTGCACTCAATGCCACTGTCCATGGCACCCACAAAGATGCTGAACAAGCCTGGTCCCAGGACTGATCCCTGAGGGACTCTGCTTGTCCCTGGCCTCCACTGGGACATGGACCATTGACAGCCACTCTTTGGGTGCGGCCATCAAGCCAGTTCTGTATCCATCTAGTGGTCACCCATCAAACCCGTGTGTCACCAGCTTGGAGACCAGGATGTGGTGTGGGACAGTGTCAAAGGCTTTGCTCAGGGCCAGGTAAACGACATCATCTATTAATGTTGTGACCTGTTCATAGAAGGCTGCCAGGTTTGTCAGGCAGGATTTGCCCTTGGTGAAGCCATGCTGACTGTACCAAATCATCTCTTCATTATTCTCCTGTGTCTGACATCTCCCAGCCTGCACGTGTGTTCAGAAGGCAGCTTGTCGAGCTGTTAGGGAAGGCTAAGGGGAAGCAGCCTGTCTTTCACTGGGACTGGAGGTAAGTGAACTCTCTCACAGCAAGCAGTCCTTGTAGACATCTGGTTGGGAACTTTGGAGTGACCTCCAGAAAATCTCACCCTTCATAAAGTAAAACTTGCAGTATCTGAAGGCCAGTATGCAACCACTGTTGTCAACCCAGAACTTCAGACACCCCTCCAGATACCAGGCACTGGCTGTTGTACAGAAGCTACAAACAGGCTGTCAGATGCTCAGCTGCCTTGCTGAATCACTTGACAAGAAAACCACTGTAGTGTGGCTGAAAAGTGAACTTACCTAGAGTGAATCTGCAAAAGTTACCAAATGCTCAGGAATTATACACAAAGAGTTCTGGCTGTTCTCTAGTAGCAGAGGAGGAGTAACGGCATAACCACAGCTCATTGCCCCTTTGATCAAACACAGTTCAGACATGCTGATGGTTAGATACACATCAGATTTGCTAACTGTGGTTTATATGCCTCCTAAAACTCACTTATACAGCACACACACAGTTCCTTCTCTTGTCTCAAATCAAGAGGCCCTGACAAGAGTAAGTGTTAATCCTAGGTTGCCTCCATCCTGAAGATGGTTTACACTGCAGTCCAGCACTGTATCAGCCTCAGAGCCCTCTTACAGAAAGTCTCACAGTGTGTGACTCACTTAGGCATGCAGTGTGCATTGAAACCCCTCTCAGACTGTCACCCACTGGAAAAAAAAGAAAAACAAAGGAGATAAATTAGCTTTTCATCAGGAAAAAAGTATTTCATGCCAGGCAGGAAGACTTTCTGCATGAGGAGATGGAAGATGGTATGTTCCACATCTTCATTCAGACCTTGGTAACACCACAGTATCTATGCTTCTTATAAAAGAAAACAGTCCACCCTTATTTCTGTCTTATGGGCCTGCTAACTGCAAAATAAGAAATGGAATCAGAGCTGATAAAGAACATAATGCAGCCACAACATCCCCGGGAATTTTGAAACATTTCTGTAGGTATGCCCAGAGCTGCTGCCACAACCTCTAGAGCATGTATAAATAAGGATAGTTTTATGTGAAAATCCATTTAGTTTCTTGTCAGTGGAGCTATGCTCCACCAGAATCACTTTCTTGTTCCAGCAGTCTGGAGACAGAACACACTTGTCACCTGAAAATTATTCGTGCATATTATTTTCCTTGTATTTTTGCACAGAGGCCACCGTGGGTAGAATAGAATAGAATAGAATAGAATAGAATAGAATAGAATAGAATAGAATAGAATAGAATGGAATGGAATGGAATGGAATGGAATGGAATGGAATGGAATGGAATGGAATGGAATAGAATTAACCAGGCTGGAAAATACCTTTGAGATCATTGAGTCCAACCTATGACCCAATACCATCTCATCAACTAAACCATGGCACCAAGTGCATCATTCAGCCTCCCCCTAAACACCTCCAGTGATGGTGACTCCACCACCTCCCTGGGCAGCACATTCCCATGGCCAATATCTCTTTCTGGGCAGAACTTCTTCCTAACATCCAGCCTAAACCTTCCCTGGTGCAGCTTGAGACTGTGTCCTCTTGTTCTGGTGCTGGTTGCCTGGGAGAAGAGACCAACCCCCACCTGGCTGCAACCTCCCTTCAGGGAGTTGTAGGCAACAATAAGGTCTCCCCTGAGCCTCCTCTTCTCCAGACTAAGCAACCCCAGCTCCCTCAGCCTCTCCTCCCAGGGCTGTGCTCCAAACCCTTCCCCAGCTTTGTTGCCCTTTTGTGGACACCTTCCAGCAACTCAACATCTTTCCTAAACTGAGGGGCCCAGAGCTGGACACAGGACTCACAGCAGTGGAAAAGGAATCCCTACATCAGAAAAGCTCTCAGGATCATAGTCAGAGCCCATGCAAAGGGAGCGAT
This sequence comes from Colaptes auratus, assembly GCA_015227895.2. Taxonomy (NCBI): domain Eukaryota; kingdom Metazoa; phylum Chordata; class Aves; order Piciformes; family Picidae; genus Colaptes; species Colaptes auratus. Next base: position 2,420,323 of record CM037640.1, read on the forward strand.
GGCGTGTTGCTAAATTAGGAGTAGCTATATTCACTTGTGCCCACAGCATAGATGGGAGGAGGGAGTGGAGATACTATCCAGAGTAACTGAGTTTGGACACAGCAGTGAATACAAAGCTGCCAGTGCCGACTCACTTTTTCCATTTTCAAAATAAAGCAGCAAAGATATTTTTAAGTGCTTGCTGTGCTTTTCTCCTGCAAGCAAAGCCTTTTTGTGAGTCCTAACTACCCTCACCCCTATCTTATTAAATCCTTCTACTCATAAAGCTCAAGATAGTTTTAAATGGAGCAGTCCTTAATCCATAACTTACTGGTTTCCAAGGGAAAGCTATTGTTCAGAGCAAGCACAGGAGCCTGGATCCTTTGCCCCTACCCTTTGTGTTTCTGCTGACAGGCTGTATTATGGAAAAATGACACAGAGCCCTGGCTGCAAAATTAGGGCCTGAGCTGTACCAGTAGACTTCTGTCCTCATTGAAGTTGACAGAGGCTTAGAAATTCTGATGAAGATTCTTCAAACATAGTAGGCTTATCTGCACTACATGCTCCACTTTCTAGCATCAGTAATAGCAGCAGTTGCAAAACTCTGGAGTCAAATCACTTCAGGAAAAAGAAGGAAAATACTCCAGCACTTACAGAAGAAGGGAAGTACATGACAGGGTAACACCATCAGACTTGGGCTGGTGAATTGTGGAGTACTCTCCAGCTAAATGTTGGGAGGCCTGTGGATGTGGTCTACCTGGACTTCAGCAAAGCCTTTGACACCATTCCCCACAGCAAACTGCTGGATGAGCTGTCAGCCCCTGGCTTGGACAGCAGCACTCTGTGCTGGGTTAGGAACTGGCTGGAGGCTGAGCCCAGAGAGTGGTGGTGAATGGTGAATGGTGCCACAGCCAGCTGGAGGCCAGTCACCAGTGGCGTCCCCCAGGCATCAGTGCTGGGCCCCATGCTCTTTAATATCTTCATTGATGATCTGGATGAGGGGATTGAGACAGTCATCAGAAAATCTGCAGATGACACCAAGCTGGGGGCAGGAGTTGATCTGCTGGAGGGTACAGAGACTTTACAGAGGGACCTCGACAGGCTGGACAGATGGGCAGAGTCCAACAGGATGGCATTCAACAAGTCCAAGTGCCAGGTGCTGCACTTTGGCCACAACAACCCCATGCAGAGCTACAGGCTGGGGTCAGAGTGGCTGGAGAGCAGCCAGACAGAGAGGGACCTGGGGGTGCTGATTGACAGCTGCCTAAACATGAGCCAGCAGTGTGTCCAGGTGGCCAAGAAGGCCAATGGCATCCTGGCCTGCATTAGGAATGGTGTGGCCAGCAGGAGCAGGGAGGTCATTGTGCCCCTTGACTCTGCACTGGTTAGGCCACACCTTGAGTCCTGTGTCCAGTTCTGGGCTCCTCAGTTTAGGAAGGACATGGAGACACTTGAACGTGTCCAGAGAAGGGCAACGAGGCTGGGGAGAGGCCTTGAGCACAGCCCTGTGAGGAGAGGCTGAGGGAGCTGGGGTTGTTTAGCCTGGAGAAGAGGAGGCTCAGGGGAGACCTCATTGCTCTCTACAACTCCCTGAAAGGTGGTTGTAGCCAGGAAGGGGTTGGCCTCTTCTCTCTAGCAACCAGCACCAGAACAAGGGGACACAGTCTCAAGCTGCGCCAGGGGAAGTTTAGGCTGGAGGTGAGGAGAAAGTTCTTCACAGAGAGTCATTCGTCATTGGAATGTGCTGCCCAGGGAGGAGGTGGAGTCACCGTCCCTGGAGGTGTTCAAGAGGGGATTGGATGTGGCACTTGGTGCCATGGTCTAGTCATGAGGTCTGTGGTGACAGGTTGGACTCGATGATCTTCGAGGTCTCTTCCAACCTTGGCAATACTGTGATACTGTGATACTGTGATAAAGGATTTCAGCAGCAGTAGTCAGAATCTCACAGGTCAGGCCCCTAGGAACACAGAAAATCTGAAGATTAAGCAGCAATGAACCACATCTCTGATGTACCATCTCAGACAAAGTGCAACCTAGAGAGCACAAGAGAGGTTGAGTGTCATCTTTTCTGGCATTTGGGGCAAAGAGCAATCTTTCCCATGCTCCACCATCCACAAGTGCTGTCTAATTAGGCAGCACTCCGTTTTTTAAAGTGTTCAGTACCTAACAGCTCACAGCCACACACTTAGGGATCTGTGGTTTGGAAAAGGCACACCAAAAGAACTAGAAACTTTGTCCCATATCCGAGGATAAAAGCAGGAGCCAAATTCTTCTGAAAGCTGCCTTTTAGTCATGAGGCCCTAGGCTCAGAATTAGCATTATCCCTTGAAAACAGCTGCAAATACAAAGCCAAAGCCTTAAAAAGAGACATTTCTTTAAGAGTCCTGTTTAAAATTAAACTTAGGAAGTCCCACTTGGAAATATCCATAGTTTTGTATTCCATGATAGCAATTCTGCTACAATTCTCTTCCTTGCACTTTTTAATTAGCATCAAGAGGGTTCACAGGTCAGAACAAGTATTCCTGCTCCAGTCTTGAAATTACCAGCACTGTCCATCTAATTCTCAGAGTTCTCTTGCTCTCTCTTTCCCACTCTTCAGTTGTGTGTTTGTCTCTGTATTCTTCAGCATCATATTTTCTGGTGATTTGATACATTTTCAGCTATTGTTCCAAATAATGCCCATTTCATGGAGGGGAAGTCTATTTTTCCTATTCTTCTCTTCCCATTCACTCTCCACCCCTCCAGTTGTGCATTCCTCTGTATAAACAGATCCCGGGGCTTGTTGTACGAATGTCTCTCTCCCTTTCCCCCACAGTTCCCACAAGAATATTGTATTCCTGTCTCCCATCCTATCCCAAACTCTCCTGTGTTTGCCATGACTAACAGTTGTCACATTCCACCTCAGAAGTGGAAGTATTTCTCAAAACCCTCAGCAAGTAATCCCAATTTGCTCAGCACTTCCAGCCCTTCCTTCCCGTGCGGCTGGTTTACAAATGCATCAGATGTACTTTTGTGATCCTTACAATGACTAAGGTGCAGAAAATGTATACTTCCTTAAGCTCACTCACCCATTATGTGGCTCAAGGTCCCCCTGGGTGTAATCTGGCAGAAATTCAGGCACAAAATATAAAAATGAAACAAAAAACCCAGATTTGAGATTGGTTATAAAAAAGCAGAGTGCATCAGTTCCGAGCATCAGACTCATGCAAACTCTGCCTTCCCAGAGGATCTCACTCTGACCAAACAGGTTAGATTTCCACCCTTGAAGAAAACGCAGAACAAAAGCCAGAACTTGGTTCCCAGAAAGCAGAGGATCCTCTCTCCAGAAATCACATCTCCCCAGCTTCATAGCTGTAAGATCAGCTAATCCAGTCAAAGGGTGCATAGACTAGCACCATACTCCTCTCTGCATTCAGCATGCCAGCAAGCCTAAGAATAATGCTGTATCCTCAGCTGCTAGGTCCTCAGTGGGGCAGCTCCGTTGACTTAGGAAGAACTGTGCCAAACTAGCTGAGGGTTTGGGCCCAAGCATGCACAGGAAATGAACCTGTATAGGCAGAGGGGACAGAAAATCACTTCATTTCTGACACACCAGTGGAAAAGTGCCCTATAGATAGGAGGGAGAGGGTTAGGGGAGAGGGAAAGGGGAGAGGGGAGAGGGGAGAAGGGAGAGGGGAGAAGGGAGAGGGGAGAAGGGAGAGGTTTCCCCTCCATCTCTCTGCTTTTATAACACTTTCCTAAACCCTTTGAGAGATGATGTCTTCACATCATTTGCAGGAAGCTCAGACCTTTGTCCAACAGCTGCAGAAGCAGAGGGTCCAAAGGACTTTTTGTTCCCCTCTCTCAGTACTGAACCCGCAGCAGTAGTGGTATGGCAGATGCAGCTGTCTTACTAGGGTTCAAAGCCAGTGCCTTTTCCTCTTTTCCAAACACACACACTCACACACACTCACAGTACCTTTTGATAACAGACTCTGACATCATCTCCTACACTCTTGTATTTCCCCCTCCCTCTCAAGGCCACAGAGGTACAAAACAAACACACTATGGGGACCACTGTTGAGAAGGGGAAAGTGAGGGTTCAGATATACTCCAAGCTGCCACACACCTTTTAGATCTTAAACATTTTAATCCACAATAGTCACTACTTAGAGAATTTGCTTAGCACAGAGTTAAATGCATATTTGCTTTATTCACATTGGAAGTTACAATTAATGATTCTGCCATGAAGCTCTGATGCCTCCATGCAGAAAAGAAATATTTGTGAGACAAATTACCTGAGCTTCTGTTTTATGATTAATTGTACAAAAGGCACCACAACTGCACATCTCTGCACCTCTATATGAAACACGAAGAAACAGCAAGACTGCTCAGGGCCACCCGAGGAGCCTCAGTGTGCACAGATCTATGGGAGCTGATGAGAAGCATTCCAGAGTTCTGGAGGAATTGGCTGACATAGTTGCAAAGCCACTCTCCATAATATTTGAAAAGTCATCTCAGGCAGGTGAAGTCCCTGGTGTTGCAACCTTATCAGATTTCCTACAGTGAACCTCAGAGGCTGGAAACTGCCAGTGCAACAACTAGATTTTATAATTAATAGAGATGTCACAGAAAATACTGAAGCAGATGTAAGGGAAATTAATTGATGCTATATCAAAATCACACCGGGGGATTTCCCTGGATGAATGCTTTCTCAAAACATGATAACACTATTTTATTCTTTTTCCCAACAAGAGGAGTGGTGTTTCACAGCTTGTAGAATAACCTTTCTCCTCACTTTTCCCCCACCCCACGTGTCAGTCTGATCTGATAGAAGAGCACATAGCACACAATGCATGTTTGAGATGTCAGAAGAAAATCATCAAGAGTGAAAAGTGGTTATACATTGCTCTGCCTCCTGGGTCTCCCTGATTCTCCTCTCAGTACAAAATGTCTGCGGAGTTTTTAGAATAGAGCAGAGTAGAGTAGAGTAGAGTAGAGTAGAGTAGAGAGAAGAGAAGAGAAGAGAAGAGAAGAGAAGAGAAGAGAAGAGAAGAGAAGAGAAGAGAAGAGAAGAGAAGAGAAGAGAAGAGAAGAGAAGAGAAGAGAAGAGAAGAGAAGAGAATTAACCAGGTTGAAAAAGACCTTCAAGAGCAACAATTCCAACTCATCATCCAACACCATCTAATCAGCTAACCCATGGCACCAAGCACCCCATCCAGTCTCGTCCTAAACACCTCCAGTGATGGTGACTCCACCACCTCCCTGGGCAGCACATTCCAATGGCCAATATCTCTTTCTGGGCAGAACTTCTTCCTAAGACCCAGCCTAAACCTTCCCTGGTGCAGCTTGAGACTGTGTCCTCTTGTTCTGTTGCTTGGGAGAAGAGACCAACCTCCACCTGTCTACAACCTCCCTTCAGGTCGTTGTAGACAGCAAGAAGGTCTCCCCTGAGCCTCCTCTTCTCTGGGCTAAGCAACCCAAGCTCCCTCAGCCTCTCCTCACAGGGCTGTGCTCCAAACCCCTCCCCAGCTTTGTTGCCCTTCTCTGGACACCTTCCAGCAACTCAACATCTTTCCTAAACTTGAGGGACCCAGAACTGGATGCAGGACTCAATTTTTGGCCTAACCAGTGCTGAGTCTAGGGGCAGAATGACTTCCCTGCTCCTGCTGGCCACACTGTTCCTGATGCAGGCCAGGATGCCCTTGGCCTTCTTGGCCACATTGCTAGGCACACTGCTGGCTCATGTTCAGTTCCACCTATCACCCAATGCCATCTAATCAACTAAACCATGGCACCAAGCACCCCATCCAGTCTCTTCTTGAACACTTCCAGTGACAGTGACTCCACCCCCTCCCTGGGCAGCACATCCCGGTGGCCAATCACTCTTTCTGCGAAGAACTTCTTCCTACCATCCAGCCCTGCAGAAGCCTGGGGTTATATGATTAAAATTCATCATAGTCACTGTACTTTCAGTCACACACACAAGAAAAAACATCACATGTTTATAAAATTCAACTTGTGTTCCAACTCAGACTGCTTGTTGTGGCTGTAAAACAAACCAAAAAGATAAAAAAGATAAAATACATGTTACTGCACATGGGGTCTGGATTGCTGTGTACAGTGACAGAAGAATTTCCTGCACATGAAGCTGAACATCAGCTGCTCAATATGAGCTGCCAGCTTTGGACATGGAACTAGATAGCCTTTCTTTTTTAAACCAGAAAAATGTGTTGTATGTATGAGTGTATACAAGGTAATTATGGAGATGCAGATACGAGATAGTCACCTCAATTTCTATCACAAAGTACTAAGGTATGGATAAACAGTCACAGAGTTTCTTAAAAGCATGTCAGGTAGTTGCTAAAATCTTCATAAATGCTCTTATTTTTCATCACCAAAAATAGATTCAGACATTTTGAAGCTGTATATTGATTTGACTGACAGTAGCTGACTCTTCCTTACTACAGCTATACTTAGAGATCTCTGCACACACAGTTTCCTGCACCGAGAGGCACTCTCTGCTAATTCATGTATTGTTTCTGGAAGTGATGGGTTGTACCAACTGCTAGGATTCATCGTATGAAGTCACCAATGAAGTTCTTCATTGTGCTTCCCATTGTCCTTAATAAGCAAGTGTGGTGGGTTCATGCCCTTTTCTGAGAACGAAAGAACAAAGCAGGGGGGAGGCTTGCAGGTACTTTGCACTCCCTGCAGGGCATTTCTCCCCTGGGAAGCCGAGTCTGTTCCACTCCCCCCTCCCTGCCCAGCTAGGGTATAAAAAGCAGGACATCATAGCTGTCAGCCCCTTTTTTTTCTGGCTCCTGCCTCTGCTGGATGAGAGCTACTGTGGCTGCCCTCCTGCTCCTCAGCCTTGTGGTCAGACCTGATCCTTCTCCCTGCTGCCTCCACGCTTCCTCAGAGAAAGGCTGGTTTTGTATTATTCTCTTGGTTTAGTCCCCCTCCCATCCATCATTGTTCCTTGCCCTTGTGAACCTTTTCCTGTTATTGTTTTATATATATTTTTTTTTTAAAGACAATTCTTTACCTCTTTACTTCCAAGCCGACTCCAAATTATTGTTTGGTGGATTTGCTCCTTCCTTTTCTCCCCTCTCTGTTGGGAGGGAGGAGGGGGGGAGTGGGGGAGAGAGTCTCAGCCTTGCCCCCACTTGAGCTCTTAACTTCCAGTTAAGGCTCAAACCACCACAGCAAGTCTCAGAACCCAAGATCATTCTAGTATCTTGGGAAGAAGAAATAAATACCTATGCAGTCTGCATGCACACATTAGTTACTTTCTGTGCTTATAAACATTGGAATTTTCAGCCTATTTTAATTAAAATACAATACAATGATACAGATTTATTTGCTGCTTGCAAATAAAATCTTTACATTCAAAAGACAGCTCAGGAGAACTGCAAGCAACTTCCACCTCTGAAACTTGTCTGTGCAATCTAGGAATTCCAGAACATTTTATTTTTCTGTTGGAAAGAAGATAATCAGATTCAATAGCAGGTGACAAGAAACAGAGTTACAGTTGGACAAATAAAGTCAGCTGAGCTTCCAAAAGCCAAATAGAATAGAATAGAATAGAATAGAATAGAATAGAATAGAATAGAATAGAATAGAATAGACCAGGTTGGAAGAGACCTTTGAGATCATCAAGTCCAACCTATCACCCAATACCATCCAATCAACTAAACCATGGTGCCAAGCGCCCGATCCAGTCTCTTCCTAAACACCTCCAGTGATGGTGACTCCACCACCTCCCTAGGCAGCCCATTCCAATGGCAGCAAAGCTAAGTGCTACTAGTGTTATTAAAATGGACCAAAGTTTAGTTTCACATCATTCAAACAATACACTTGACTGAAAGAGTATATTAAGTAATATAATTCTCCAAGTTTCATCAGATTGTAATTGTATATCCTATTGGAAGAAAGATTACTAGAAGGGCTCTCCAGAGGGACCTTGCCAGGCTGGAGAGATGGGCAGAGTCCAACATGATGACATTCAACAAGTCCAAGTGCCAGGTGCTGCACTTTGGCCACAACAACCCCATGCAGAGCTACAGGCTGGGAGTGGCTGGAGAATGGCCAAGCAGAAAGGGACCTGGGGGTATTGATTGACAGCCGGCTCAACATGAGCCAGCAGTGTGCCCAGGTGGCCAAGAAACCCAATGGCTCTCCTCATAGGGCTTGTGTTCCAAACCCCTCACCAACTTCGTTGCCCTTCTCTGGACACGCTCCAGCAAGTCAACCTCCTTCCTAAACGGGGGGCCCAGAACTAGACACAGGACTCGACCTTTAAGCCTTTATTCTCTCAGTTTCTTACCACTTGTGAAACGACTGGTGTATTTTCCTATCCAAATAGAAGAATATCTTCCTCACTTAAATAGATTTATGCAGAGCATAGAAAGGCAGTCAAGATAGATTAGTTTAGAAGTTAGCTTGAAATTAAAATTAACTATGGCTGTAACTGTCTAGAATTCCACAGCACAACTTAAAAGAGTAGAGATCAACTGAAATATTGTAAAGTTGGCAAACATGTTTTTTAGAGAAAGTGGAACTAATGACAGCTGAATTGTGTATTTGTCACAAGAGGAGACTTGATGGGGTGCTTGGTGCCATGGTTTAGTTGATTAGATGGTGTTGGATGATGGGTTGGACTTGATGATCTCAAAGGTCTTTTCCAACCTGGTCTGTTCTATTCTATTCTATTCTAACACCCACAAGCAAAAATTATTGCATGTGCATACTCAGAAAGCATTAAATGAAGGCCTGTATATCTATTCTACACTATGTCCTATGTCCTTCATAGGAAATCACAACCTAGTTCAGAATATGTAGTAGCACCTCAATGCTCATCACATCAGCCCAGAGGAATGATGCCATACAGTTTTCCAACAAATCACAGCCAAGCAACACTTCAAAATTAGATTTTCCATGAGCAATCCACATGGCATTTTTTTTTTCTTGTGATGAATCTATTGAAGATATTTTAATCTCTGGCAGATATTTCACAATTCACAATTACAGGCTATGTTCTCAATGTTACCAAATGGGGAAAAAAAAACCCAAACATAAACCAAACCAAACAAACCACAACAGAACAAAACCAAAAACCAAACCCACAAACAAATGAACAAAAAACCTTAATAAAAAGAGGGATGATGAGAAGGCTTTTTCTCAGTTTAGGTCTGTCAGAATTGTGCACTCTCTTTCTCCTTTCCAAATCTCCCCTACCTCTCTCCCGAGAAAAATTCCTTTGGGTACCTGTTTTACTAAACACAAACATTATCAAAGCACAAGAAATCCAAACCTTCCAGGTTCCAGCTAAAGCAGAGAGCACTAAGTTTGGGTGCCATCATTTCCTCACTTTGCAGATGGGTGGGTGTTGCAGCCACTGTTCTGAGGGTAGCTGCTGGACATGTGCAGAGTGCAGGATTCCTTAGCTGACCAGTGCCATAGCAGCATAGAGCAAAACAACCACATTCCATGTGTGCCAAGAGCAACATCTTCACTTTGGCACCCTTTAACTGGAACATGCTGCAGGAGCCACCTCCTTGACATGTTGGCACCTCTTATTGGGAAAAGATTTTATCTTATATATGTGGTTGGGCTTTACTGGTCAAGGGATTGATAATAAAGAGTATAAAAGCAACCACTCTGAGCTCTAAGGTAGATTGTGGGGTTAGGGCTGCTAGGGACTTTGCTTCTGTTAGTTTGCTACTTTGTCTGGCAAGGGCTTTGTGTAAGGATGCTGTGAGGAGTACACTTGGGACTTCTGTTAATTGCTTCATCTGTTAAAGGCTTCCAGGACTTCTTCTGTAAGTGGGACGCTGGTCTCTGGAATGCTGGGCATTCTACAAGGCAGCAATAAAGGACTTCTGAGATCCTCTGCATCTCTGAAATCTTGCTGCTGTAGGGCAGCAGTGTTCGTGCCTTCATTCATCACCAAATGGCAGCCCAGACTGGGGGAGAGGAAAACAACAGGTGAGGTGTTAGAAAGCTGTGATTGCACAGCACTGGATTTCAGGTAATTTTCAGAAGCTAAAAAACCTTTCTGTTTCAGGACTGCAGGAGCTGAAAAGCTAACCTATATCCACTGCCTTTCTATGCTCTGCATAGATCTATTTAAATGAGGAAAATATTCTTTCGACTCTTCTATTTGGATAGGAACATCTCAGTTACTTCCAAGTTTATAGGTTAGCCCTGTGCTAGAAAGTTTCCTTTGGTGTAAACAAGAATTTTCCCATGAATAACACCTTCTCAATTCAGATTTTGTTAATGGCACAGAACCAGTTTTCAAACCAATCTATTAAAATATATACTTGGGCTCATGGGGACTGTTTACAAGTGGAGGCCTGGTCAGAGCACCACGGTCTGCATTTGAACTGCAAAAGGCACAGATTACCAGATACAAATTCAGATTCAGATACAGATAATGATACCAGCCAAGCAGAGGAGCACAAAAGATTTACAACTATAGCCTCGAGTTTTACACAGAAACTAGTCTAGGAAACACTGGTAGTTATACAAGAAAACTTTAAAGATATTGATTTATTTGGAATCTTGAGTCCTGTATTCAGAACTATGACAAAGCATGGTACTGCTAGGAAAACAGTTCATAATCTGTGAAAAGGTCTGCAGGTAAGCAACCAACTACAAGGTTCTTCCCTATTGTAAGACTATCACACAGAATCACAGAATGGTAGGCATTGGAAGGGACCTCAAAAGATACAATACAATACAATAAATCCAGGTTGGAAGAGACCTTCAAGATCATCGTGTCCACCCTATCAACCAATCCAACCCACACAAACAACTAGACCATGGCACCAAGTACCCCATCAAGTCTCCTCCTGAACACCTCCAATGATGGTGACTCCACCACCTCCCTGGGCAGCACATTCCAATGGGCAATCACTCTCTCTGTATAGAACTTCCTCCTAACATCCAGTCTAAACCTCCCCTGGTGCAGCCTGAGACTGTGTCCTCTTGTTCTGGTGTTGCCTGCCTGGGAAAAGAGACCAACCTCTGCCTGTCTACAATCACCCTTCAGGTAGTTGTAGAGAGCAATAAGGTCACCCCTGAGTCTTCTCTTCTCCAGTCCAGCCTGCATGCCGGAGCAGGAACACCTAGAGTAGGTCACACAGGAATGCATCCAGGCAGGATCTGATTTCCTCCAGAAAAGCAGAATCCACAACCTCTCTACCAGCCTGGCAGTGAAAAAATTTGTCCTTATGTTCATGTGGAACCTTCTATGCTCCAGCTTACACCTGTTGCCCCTTGTCTTATCATTGGGCATCACTGAGAAGAGCCTGGCTCCATCCTCCTGACACTCACCCTTCATGTATATTTATAAACATTAATGAGGTCACCCCTGGGACTCCTCTTATTCAAGATCAAAAGAACCAGCTCCCTCACCCTTTCCTTGTAAGGAAGATGTTCCATTCACTTCATCATCTTTTATTTTATCTTTATTTAATGTCTTTCATTGCAGATTTTTGAAAGTACTAAGTATGTGACTAAGTAAATGTCAAGAGAGGAAAAAGAGGAAAAATCATCCTCACCTGCAGAAATACATCCTGCGTGTTCCTGGAAGGATACAGTCGTGAGAGATGCAGGTTTTCAGAGGTACCAAATATCATTTAGGGAGACCAGCTGCAACCATTGAAAACCTCAGCAGCTTCTAGGAATGGAAAGAGGAATGAGGCTAAGGTGTCTAAAATGTTTAAAGTCAACACATATTTTAACTGAATGGCTATGTGAGGGGTTTGAGGAACAGTTTTCAGTTTGATAATTAAGGGCTAGGAATGGGATGCCGAACTGGGGTAATCAGGTCGAGCAGTTTGGGGAGGTTGATTGGATCCATTATGCTTTACATCAGCACACAATTTTGTGCTCTGCTTTCCTGCAACCTATGCATTGATCTTAAGACTAGGAATTAGCTTTGGCATGGGACATGTGCTACCCATGCCTGAGAGCCCAAGTAATTCGAAACAGCTGATTTTGAGAACAGTTTCTTCAGAATAGTTTAGCACATTCTTGTGAGTTTGTCAGTTAACAAAACTCCTAACCTTGGATTGTTGAGCAACAGAAATCAAACCAGCTTCCACATTTACTCTTTTATAACAAGTTTTAGAAAGATTTTGCCTTCAACAAAACCCAAAAGGCTGTTGTAGAAAAGCACTGTTGAGAGCTTCTCAGAGAAAAGGCGAGGAGAGCCAGCCGTGCTGTCTGGAACCTGATGTCATGTGAGAATTCCGTTTTTCTGGAGGGACACTACCAATAATTATATCAGGATCCTTATGCTCTTTTCTCTGGTCTTTTCTGGCCTATATTACAAAGTTCCCATATCTTCATTCAGCTTCCACCCAAACTGACAACAGCACAGCTTGCTCTTTAAAAGCTGGTTTTATTTCTGACAAGAGCATGGAAGATGAAGTAAGCTTAGACTCCCAATTAGTCTTCAGCTTGCCTCTGGCTATTGTTTAACCTGTAGAATGCCACACATCCCAGTTCTGATCTGCAGAACACAAAACAATTGCAGAATCATTTTGGTTGGAAGAGATCTTTAAGATCATCAAGCTGAATCATTGAACCAATACTTTTTGTCTCACACCTTACCTGGAAAAGAAAAATAGAACAGTAGAAGGGCTCTGCAGAGGGACCTCGACAGGCTGGGCAGATGGGCAGAGGCCAAGGGCAGGAGATTGAACACATCCAAGAGCCAGGTTCTGCACATTGGCCACAGCAACCCCAGGCAGTGCTACAGGCTGGGGTCAGAGTGGCTGGAGAGCAGCAGGGCAGAAAGGGACCTGGGGGTGCTGGTTGATGGTAGGCTGAACATGAGCCTGCAGTGTGCCCAGACAGCCAAGAGGGCCAATGGCATCCTGGCCTGCATCAGGAACAGTGTGGCCAGCAGGAGCAGGGAGGTCATTCTGCCCCTGTACACTGCACTGGTTAGGCCACACCTTGAGTCCTGTGTCCAGTTCTGGGCCCCTCAGTTTAGGAAAGATGTTGACTTGCTGGAACATGTCCAAAGAAGGGCAAAAAAGCTGGGGAGGGGTCTCAAGCACAGCCCTGTGAGGAGAGGCTGAGGGCGCTGGGGTTGCTTAGCCTGGAGAAGAGGAGGCTCAGGGGAGACCTTATTGCTGTCAACAACTACCTGAAGGGAGGCTGTAGCCAGGTGGGGGTTGGACTCTTCTCCCAGGCAACCAGCACCAGAACAAGAGGACACAGTCTCAAGCTGCACCAGGGGAGGTTTAGGCTGGATGTTAGGAAGAAATTCTTCACAGAAAGAGTGATTGCCCATTGGAATGTGCTGCCCAGGGAGGTGGTGGAGTCACCATCACTGGAGGTGTTTAGGAGGAGACTGGATGGGGTGCTGGGTGCCATGGTTTAGTTGATTAGATGGTGTTGGGTGATAGGTTGGACTTGATGATCTTGAAGCTCTCTTCCAACCTGGTCTGGTCTATTCTATTCTATTCTATTCTATTCTATTCTATTCTATTCTATTCTATTCTATTCAAATCTATTCTATTCTACCCCCTAACCAGTATCAAATGTGAGGTAATTAATATTTCTTTTTCAGTTATTCTATACTATTCAATATTTGTGTGATTTAGGAAAAGCTGATATTGAAGTAAATTAAAATTTTGCTTTGGGACTTAATGTCAGAAGTTTTGCTCTATGTACTACTTAATATTCATCTGCATCCTCCTAGCAAGAACGTTGGCATTTGTTGGAGAATTCATTTTTGTAAGTCTCACCACTATGGGCCTTGGTATTTTTTTTTAGCAGCAGTCATTATGTCTCAGTCTTGCTGATTAGTTCCATCTAGGAGATAATTCCTGTCCTCAGATGCCATTGGCTTGAATAGGAGTCACCTGCATACATCCAAGTTTTTTGTCCTTCTTGTTTGTGGTTGCTTTCTGCATTTTGTTTGTTGGGGTTTTGGGTGCTGGGGGCTTGGTTTTGGGGGGGGTTGGTTTCATTGGTTTTTTTGTTGGTTTTGTTTGGGGTTTGGGGGTTTTGTTTGTTTTAGTTCTTGGAAAAAAATAATGTTACAATTCAAGTAACACTCTGGAAAACTAAATCAAATGCATGTAATGATTGAGGCATGCCCCTCTAACTGGGTTATTTTGGGTCACATTTCATTTCCACATCAAGAAAAAACTGGATGAATAGTGAATGAGAAAGTAGCATTACAATTGGAATCCTGCTGGTTTGTGCAGGCCTGCACATCTGGAAGAGGGTGGAAAAAGAGAAACAGAAAAGTAGGAAAGACTGGATTCATCTCACTAGACAAAACCAGAGAGTCTGGAAAGCACATGTAGTCTGGTTTCTTAAGTTACAGCAAAAGTTAACACTCAGAAGAGAAAATGTTCATCTATAAGCCCTTCCTCCCCACATAACCCATGTTCAGAAGTGTTCCTATTCCCTCCTTGAAGCTGCAGCTCAGTCTCCTGCATGAGTTGCTTTCTATGACCATATGGGCTATCCTCCACTTTTGCAGACCTCAGTGAAGTGTTCACGGAGGTGGCAAAGTGTTTCTTTTCCAGCCAGCCTTCCAGTTACAGATTAACAGCCCTGGTACCATACAGCAATTTAGACAGACAAAGACACTCATTCATGTGACTGATAAAATGTGTTTGCTTTGAGTTAAAGAATCTATAAAAGCCTTTATTAATACTGCTATTGAAAAAGTCATGGAGGTTTCATTAGCAGTAAACAGCTTCAGTACCTTATCTAGGTCACTACGGTGTTACACACATGGGTCTGTGCCCAGCAGCTTTTAGAGCTCTTTGGACGCTCCAGCTGAGCCCCCAGGCAGGGAAAGAGCAGAGGGATGGTTAGTGTCTCTAACTGTGAAATTACCACCCGGTCTCACAGATGAGAGGGGTAGCACCCTCTCCACAGAGAGGGCAAGATGCCCTCTTAATCCCAGCTCTAAAAAGAGCACCAAAGGCTGCAGCAAGCCATTGGTACACTAAAGTCCAAAAGACAGACAATGCATACCTTAAGCTCAATATATGCTGCAGGAAGAAGCCACAAGGCTGCATTAGTATTCAAAGACGGTGACAATGTGAACATGTACACTGTGAGGAAGAATAGAATAGAATAGAATAGAATAGAATAGAATAGAATAGAATAGACCAGAATAGAATAGAATAGAATAGAATAGAATAGAATAGAATAGAATAGAATAGAATAGAATAGAATAGAATAGACCATGTTGGAAGAGACCTTCAAGATCATCGCGTCCAACCCATCAACCAATCCAACACCACCTAAACAACTAAACCATGGCACCAAGCACCCCATCAAGTCTCCTCCTGAACACCTCCAGTGATGGTGACTCCACCACCTCCCTGGGCAGCCCATTCCAACGTAACCCAAGCACTATAATTTTCATTACCATTATTTTATCATCTCCATCTTATTTACCTCTCTACTTAATCCATCATACAGCATAATTACATTCAATGAATGAGCTCTCAAGTTACATTATAGAAAGAAGCTCATTCTTAGAAGTTTCTCAATTGAATAATCAGCAATTAAAAACATGTCTGAATGCTTCATTTAATTTTCTTGAATGGGAGAAGCCTTAGAAGTAGGTAGAAGTAATTTCCTTTGCAGGATGGCCATGAATTCATCTTATGGCATATGAATAATGCATGGTTCCCTTTGAAACATCTGAAGAGCCAGCACAGTCTGCTGATGTCTGGACCTACTGACAATATCAAGCACGGGACTGAAGTTGTGCAAGCCAGTCAAATACAAGTAAGGCAGTGCTCAGGAGCTCTGAGGCTGCCTCATCTGCTACGAATGGGAAGCCTATAGAAGAGGCAACCTCATTTTGTTCCAATCACAAAGTTGACTGGAGAAATGTTTTTAAAAGTAACTTAATAAAAGTAATCTACTTCATGCAGAGCAAGCTATTCATGTCTCTTAGCCACTTGGCCATAAGCAAGGACCAGATATTTCCTGCTGAGAATAGATATCTGGTGAAAAAATATTTCCCTCAGTGCTAGTGTACTGAAGCAGCATATTCATCAGTGAGCACTGCAAAGTGTTAACACTAAACCTTTTAAATCCATTTCATAACTAGCCACTAATCAATTTTATAATTAAACTTTCAGAGCTTAGACCAGAGAACATATTAGGTGTATTAATTCTGCAGCTTCAATTCTGGCTGCTTAGCTCTACCCCCTTGACATCACTTTGTCTTTCCTGGGCTCGGTAATCCCTGGATAACAGACTAACCTTAAATTCCTGGCCAAGAGCTTGGGGGAACGGGTACAAAGATGTGTTTAGGGTTGTAACTTGGTTTGGGATCTCAGCTTATTTCTGAGAAACTGTGTACTTGTCTAAAAAAGGCATAGCTATAAAAGCAAAACTTTGTTCTGCATTAATGTTTGCATAGCGAGGACTGACGCTGTGACAAATACCTATCTTCTCTGGCTAATCTTAATGCCTTCTGCAGAAAATACAAAGTGGTTCTCCATGCTTTCTATTGGCTATCTGCACAAAAGACTCTTTGTGAACTGTAGGACCAAAAGCATTACATATAGTCAATATTTGAGCTGAAGGTGTGCTACTGATAGGTTTGTACCCCTTATCATTATTTTTTGTTGCTCATGTTGCTGGCTTGCACCTCACTTTGTGGCACAGAAGAAATAAATGACTGCTCAGAAAGCTGAATGAATCTGATGCATAACATACAAATTGTAATAGCTTGCCACTTTAGACAATAAAAGTAGCATTTTTAATAGCTCCTCCTAAACACCTCCAGGGA
This sequence comes from Colaptes auratus, assembly GCA_015227895.2. Classification (NCBI taxonomy): domain Eukaryota; kingdom Metazoa; phylum Chordata; class Aves; order Piciformes; family Picidae; genus Colaptes; species Colaptes auratus. The sequence continues at coordinate 2,437,082 of CM037640.1, forward strand.
TGGTGACTCCACCACCTCCCTGGGCAGCACATTCCAATGGCCAATCTCTCTTTCTGTGAAGAACTTCTTCCTAACATCCAGCCTAAACCTCCCCTGGCACAGCTTGAGACTGTGTCCTCTTGTTCTGTTGGTGGATGCCTGGGAGAAAAGATCAATCCCTGCCTGGCTACAACCTCCCTTCAGGTAGTGGTAGATGGCATTAAGGTCTCCCCTGAGGTCCTCTTCTCCAGGCTAAGCAACCCCAGCTCCCTCAGCCTCTCCTCATAGGGCTTTTGATCCAAACCTCTCCCCAGCTTTGTTGCCCTTCTCTGGAAATGTTCCAGCGACAAAACATCTTTCCCGAACTGAGGGACCCAGAACTGGACACAGGACTCAAGGTGTGGCCTAACCAGTGGGGAGTCCTGGGGCAGAATGACTTCCCTGCTCCTGCTGGCCGCAGTGCTCCTGATGCAGGCCAGGATGCCATTGGCCTTCTTGGCCACCTAATTTATTTCAGCTGTACCTAGGAAGGTCATAAGAATACGACTACATTTGCTGAAAGATGAAATTCTGCCCTGCTGACAGTGGGGCTCATGTCATCTAACCTGAACTAACTGAAAAACAAACAACCTTTAAGTTAGTCATCTAGATATTCTTACAATGGGATGAAGAGCTTTAATAGCACACTTGTTACTTTGCCTCAGTTTTAGAAGTGATCAAAGCAACTGCTTCAGATAGGTTAAACTACATGAGATTAATTCATTCTTTACTGATCTTTATGTTTCACTGTTAAGTACCTTACTACAGCTGGAGTACAATACCCCTGAAAAGGCGATAAAAAGGCAGAAGGTGAGTCTCTGTTAACAAGGAATTTATACCCTGGTGTAGGGAAAACCAAATTGAATTTGAGATACTTAATACATAATAAAGTAGAACTAAGAATATAATAATACCTCTTTGACTTTTGCAGATAGAAAAAAAATGCTTATGCTTGAGTATTAACCCCTAAAGCCAGATGGTGGGAACTTTCAGCTGCCAGCTCAATGTCTGTCTGAAAAGTAATGTATGCCCACAATTCACCCTCGTTCGACAAATGTGCCCCAATGACTCAGCAGAAGCTTCTTGGAATGGCAACAAAAGGAGATTGCACGTGATTTATTGAAAAACAAACCCAAAAAAACCACTGCAGTGGAGCCAAAGATTGGACTAATAAATATTGTCCTCCATATTGATACTTGACTTAAAAATCAGGAGATTTTGTAATTCTATTTGCAAACTTTTTCTGGAAATGAAGGAGGAAGAGGGGAAAAAAAAAGGGGGGGGGGGAGCAGAGAAGGGGTAGGAGGTCTTATGAAAAAGGTATTATGAAATTCAGGATGGAGAGTTTTGAAGTAAGCTCTCATCCAAGCATAATAAACAAAGTCCTTGTAACAGGATAGAATTCTTTAATCAAAGCTGAAATAATTTCTGGGAGAAACATGATTCCACTGAAACAAAAAATATCATCCTTCTCAAGAAACTACCACGATAGAGCTGTGGGGTATAAGGTGTCATGGTATCAGAGGATATTTTAGGTTGGAAGGGACCTCAGGATGGCTCAAGTCCAACCTCCTGCTCAAAGCTGACTCAGCCATGAGGTCAGCCCAGAATGCTCAGGGCTGTCATTAACTGTGTCTTGAAAACCACCAAGGACAGAGACCACACAACCTCTCAGGGCATTTAGTCCACTGCTTCAGTGCCTGAGTCCCCTCGTGTAGCAAAGGTTTCTCCCTGTATACAGTTTGATCCTCTCTTGTTTCAGTAAATGTCCTTTGGCTCTTTCCCCTACATGCTGCTGTACACAGCCTAGCACCACCCCTTTGATAGCCTTCCAACAGGCACTGGGGGCTGCCTCCACCCAGGCTGAACACCCATTATTATTTTGCAGCAAATCCATGATCTATAACACCAATCATCATAAATCCTCCTGCACTCAGGCAATGCACAGCTCCAGCTGACATTACCCCTAAGAGTGACCACTAACATGGAAGCTCCCTGCCCCTCACTAACTGTCTGCTTCCCTCAGGTGGACTATATGAACCAAATAACTACTCTAATACCCAATTTTGCTTTTTCCATTACAGCCCCCAGCAGCACCTCAGGCATGCTGTGAGAACTAATGACTTTCTTGTGCTGCACAAAACCCACGCTGCAACTATGAGATATTACTGTGGCCATAAAAGCAGCGAGATGGTTGTACAACACAAACTCAAGTATTAGATTGCATTACAGGAACCCATTACCAAGAATATGCACCCAATAAGAGAAAAGGTAACGTGGAAAGCCCACTAGAGTTCAGACATGTAAGTTACCCATGCAAAAACTGCATTCTACTATGAATGCAGTCTGATCCACACCTTTCTACCCACCTGTAGAGAAGCTTCAAAGATCTGAAAGCTTCTAGATGCTTTGGAGGATATGAGGAATGTAAGGATGAATTTCATAAGTACAATTTTTCTAGACCATTGTACAAGGTCTTGGCATATTTTTAATAGAAATGGTCTTGGTGAATGCTTTTCTAACCTGCTCCACCATGACACCATCCAGTCACCATCAACCATCAGCAAGACAGAGGTGGCTTCTGCGCTAGGGCAGGCAGGGAACTTTCTTGCATCCCATTCCACCAGCCAGTTCAAAATTATGGTAACAAGCAGCCAGGGATACTGTCACACCTGATGTTGCCACAGGCATGTTTTCTAACATGAATATTTGCTTACAATTCAAGTATAACCAGAACAGGTATAGACATATGCACATAGGAAGCACAAAGCAACAGGGAAACAAAAGTAGTTGACATCCTTCCATTAAAGCACTGGCTTGAAATTCCAGTCAACACCTTATTTCACATATTTTAGCATGATCCTACATTAATCATTCTATATCTCCATGCACTTGATTCTTATCTGCAAAAGCAATTAAAACATGTCTCTTTTGCTGTCCACTATTTGTTTGTTGTTGTTCTTTTATACTGTCAGCCCCTTGGGGAAAGTAAGAGCTCAGTATTCAGGAGCAAATTTAGCCCAAGGAGATGTTTATTTGGAAAGGCTTTAGCTCCTAAACTTAGGCAGGATAACTGCATAACACTCAGCCCAAAACAACTGCCTGAGTTTACATCCCTCTTTCTGCACAGGGTCTTAAGTCTGCTCTGAGCAGCAGTTCCCATTCTCCACAGCATCCAGCTTTATATTCAAACTTACAAGAGCTGCAGGCACATTTCAGTTGGTGCCCTAGGCAATAATGTTATGCAAGTTCATAGCATAAGTTATGCCTGAAGCAACATGGGAACCTGAAGATGAATGAGGGAACACAGGAAACAAACAGTATCTGCTATGATTAACTCTACATTTATAGCCTGTCAGTATTCCACTGGTCACTTGACAAGAAATGAAATTTAGGAATGCCACTAGCATTCACACAGCCACTTGCAGTTCTGGACACAGTTTTTGTTGGCGGCATGAATTAAAGTTACTCTGCAGAAACGCTTCAGAAGAACACAATAAACAAATACGATGGCAGGAGCAACAGTTTGGGTGCAATATAACACTCTCTGGATAGTCTGAACACACAGGAAAACAGGACTTAGCCAAGGAAGCAACTAAGGCTTCCAGCCAAATCCTTTGTGGATATAAGTCACTTGCATTGTTTTATACAAGGTAAAGAGCTGGCCCTGAGATTAATTCATCCTGCTGCTGTGTTATCAAAGAACTTCTATTTGCCTGTCTGGCTCACCAGTGCTTGAAAGGAAGCATCCCATGAAGTACAGTTCAGAACCCACACCAAGTGTGTCTTTGCATTTCCCTCATCATATCCACCACGCTGACGCCCTCTGGACCTTTCCCTTCAGATCCTCGTGTTCCGGTACCTGCGCTGCACAAACATGGTTACCTATTTCTCACAGAAATAAACTTTGCTCAGTAACCATGGAGGTAGTTTATTTAGTCAGGAAAACAACTGTCCATTGTGGGAAACAAAAAAAAAATCCAAATGCTCCTGCTGTCATTCAGTGACCCCATCCCCACTGACACCAGGGCAGCAATTTTTCTTATCTGAGGAAACATGACCACATGGGAGAAGATTACATGCTGGAATATAACAGCCGCATTGAGCAATGCCTTTCTTTTTCCCCTTCTGTAATCACAGCACTGAGGGATAGATCTGACAGGATTTTATCGACACAGACTTTTTATAGATCCAGTTAAAAGGTCCCCAGACAGTCGTTCAGCTTCCTGTACACGTAGCACAAAAGCGCTGCAGAAGCGCTGTGAGTGAAAATGCATTTTGCTGCGAATACTCAGGGGAGAAAGGAGGGCAATTCCAGAAGACCTAACCAGACCTGGCTCTGCTATGGCACACTACCTGTGCAAGTTTGCCATAACCAAACAGAAACACTTTCTCTTATCATTAAGGGAATTGTAAGACACGGCCTCAGTTCTTACCATTAATCTATCTGATCATTGCCATATGTCTCCTTCACCTCATTTCCTTATCTCAACAATAAAGACTGGTTCCTTCACTTCATCTGTCTTGTCAAATTAGACAGGTACACTAACCCTTTCACCCTGCATAATGTGGTTGAAATCATGTAACAAAGCCCTAAAAGCCTCATATGCAGCCACAAGAAGATTTCTGCAGTGAAATACAGAAGCCACAATTACTTGCACATTACTTGCAGAGGTAACATACAACACCACAAACCAGCCTGATGTTAGCTCAGCCTACAGAAACACATACACTAATGATATCTTTGATTTTAGGCCTTTGATTTTCAGATACAATACAATACAATAAATCCAGGTTGGAAGAGACCTTCAAGATCATCGTGTCCAACCTATCAACCAATCCAACCCACCTAAACAACTAGATCATGGCACCAAGCACCCCATCAAGTCTCCTCCTGAACACCTCCAGTGATGGTGACTCCACCACCTCCCTGGGCAGCCCATTCCAATGGGCAATCACTCTCTCTGTATAGAACTTCCTCCTAACATCCAGTCTAAACCTCCCCTGGCACAGCCTGAGACTGTGTCCTCTTGTTCTGGTGTTGCCTGCCTGGGAAAAGAGACCAACCTCTGCCTGGCCACAATCACCCTTCAGGTATATCTATCTTTGATTTTGAGATCCTTAGCTGAAGGATTCAGCCAGCTATCACAATAATAGCATAAATACCAGTTAGATTTGGAAAACAATTTCTCCCTTAGCCCCTTGGTTTCACACATCCATCCACTGCTGATGCTGACTTTTGTTGGGGTTTTTTTTTCACGCTTTAGGGTAAAACCAAACCAAAACACAACACCAGGGCACTTTGCTACAATGGGAGCAAATTCAGTGGGAAACAAATGTACACACACATACTTCTACCATTGTTATGAAATTCTAACCCCACTTGTTTTTCAATAGTGCAACAGCAAAGCCAGCTGAAGTTTGAAATGTGGCACTCAGCACACACACATTGTCCTTAATAACAAGTACATGGTGTGCTGTGGTGGAGAAGACATTGGGTTTTCTTCATTTCTTCACTATTAATTGTCTGGGGGGCGGGGGGGAGGAATCCCTTCTCATTTTAACAGCGTCTAATAAAGTTTTTCCTTATTGACATCACAACCTCTGCCCAGACTGACAAATTCATGCACTGTGGAAAAGATTTGTGTGAGGAAAAAGTTCATACACAGGTAACATCATGCTGTCTGCTTCATAAAATGATAGAAACCCGAGAACAATTGCCTAAAAGTTGCCACTGATCCATAACACAGACCAAAGATTGGCTCTTGCTGCTCAGACTTCACTCAGCCTAAACCTCAGATGAAGTCAGAACACCCATTTCTTCTGGAAAAACCTGTGATCATCTGTGTACCTCGCAGATGGAGGCCTTCCTGCCCCTTCTCTAGCCATGAAAGATTTAGAAATTATGGTTTTGGATGGCTCACTTCCTGTGGAAGTTCATTCAAGGCCCCTTTCCTGCTGTTCCATGTGGAGAAAGAAATGCTGGTTTTCACTGGATACTGCTGATACAACCTTCAGCTACCTACACAGTGCGATTCCTGCCAAACAAACAACAATGACAATTTCTGCACTAGTCTTGTAGCCTTCAACCTACTTCTGGCCACATTTGTGTTTTCATCTCTGTGACCATTGCAAGACATAGTACACTAAATTCGATGATATCTACGAGGCAATGGGGCTGGTGAGAGGCCTCGAGCACAAGCCCTGTGAGGAGAGGCTGAGGGAGCTGGGGTTGCTTAGCCTGGAGAAGAGGAGGCTGAGAGGAGACCTTCTTGCTGTCTACAACTACCAGAAGGGAGGTTGTAGCCAGGAGGGGGTTGGTCTCTTCTCCCAGGCAACCAGCACCAGAACAAGAGGACACAGTCTCAAGCTGCACCAGGGAAGGTTTAGGCTCGAGGTGAGGAGAAAGCTCTTCACAGAGAAAGTTGTTAGCCGTTGGAATGTGCTGCCCAGGGAGGTGGTGGAGTCACCGTCCCTGGAGGTGCTCAAGAGGGGATTGGACGTGGCACTTGGTGCCATGGTTTAGTAGTCATGAGGTCTTGGGTGACAGGTTGGACTTGATGATCTTTGAGGTCTTTTTCAACCTTATTGATTCTATGATTCTATGATCAGACCAGCTAAAAGGAGTGTATCCTTTATCTCCTCATGTTTCTATATCTACGAACAAGTTACTGAAATTCAGACATCATGCATTCTACCCTGTCTATAAAAAGAGCAGGTTTATGATGGTTTATGATGGCTCACAGATTCATGGAGAAAAACACTCCCATATTAATAGAAAACCTCATCAGATCTACAAGAGAGAGTGAAGAGGTGCACACCTTCAGTTCACCTGGAACAGATGGGGTAAAACATACACACTTCCTTCTGAAAGAGAGCATTTTGATAAGGTCATCCTCATAATTCTGAATGGAAAGTACTTAGAAAGTGGTATTAAGAATTAATTAAACTGGTGCTTCTTCTCAAACTTAGTGGGGGGATGAGAATGTTCCCCAGTTTGCAGTTTCCCCCTTCATGTACAGACACAGCTAAGAACAAACAAACAAAGACATTCATACAAAACAATTGAAAACTGCATTGTTTCTTACAGAGTTTCAGCATCATTTTCACAGAGGGGGGTTGGGGGGAAGGTTACTAGGTTTTGGCTGGAAAACCAATTTCAGAACAATGCTAATCAAACTACTAATGACTATCCCACAGACAAGCATAGCCAGCATTGTCCTTTACCCAGAGACAAAAATGTACCATCATTGTTCAGAGACTCTAAACGAGGATTCTCTTGGCTATAACTGGCAGTGGAACATGTTGGTATACAACACTATGCAGATGAAGAAGGACTTTTGCACTTCACTCCTCAACTTTGGAAACAAAGTTATCAGTAATGCTGATTTTTGCCAGCCTTGTTTCCTCCCAAGGAAATATGATAGATTGCAAGAAAAACTTTTGAGTTCCAGGTAACTGAGCAACAGGTCACCTCTAACTATAATAAGTTCTAAGTACAATAAGACATTTCTAAACATCATTAATAAACTGCTTTCAGTGTTCTTTAAACCAATTTACCTATCACTGATACCAATGTTGACATTGGCCTGGATTTCGAATGCACTTTCCAAGGTCATTAACATTGTCATCACCAAATATCCAGCATTTCTTCTCTGAAAGGAGAGGGTCTCTTTTTTCCTACATTTGTTCTGATGGTACCAAAAAGAAACATTTCCATTTCAACAACATTTAAAATGCTTTGGATACTCTGTTCTAATTCATGACAAAAAAACCCCACATATATTCCAAAACCTCGAACACCCCGTCAGGAAGGAGCTCTGTGTTTTAAGGAACCTTCATCTACTGTACAGATAAACTGTTTTGAATGTTTCTAGGAAGATTTCTAAGTGCAAGTTACCTTGTGCTGCCAGAGCACTCACTGGTATGGAAAGAGAACGTGAAACACAGAACACTCAGGGAGCTGGAGTTGCTTAGCCTGGAGAAGAGGAGGCTCAGGTTAGACCTTATTGCTCTCTACAACTCCCTGAAAGGAGGTTGTAGCCAGCAGGGGGTGGTCTCTTCTCCCAGGCAACCAGCACCAGAACAAGAGAACACAGTGTCAAGCTGTGCCAGGGGAGGTTTAGGCTGGATGTTAGGAAGAAGTTCTTCACAGAAAGAGTGATTGGCCATTGGAATGTGCTGCCCAGGATGGTTCTGGAGTCACCATCACTGGGAGGTGTTTCGGAGGAGGCTGGATGAGGCACTTGGTACCATGGTCTAGTTGACTGGATAGCGTTGGGTGATAGGTTGGACTCAGTGATCTTGGAGGTCTTTTCCAACCTGGTTAATCCTATTCAATTCTATTCAAATATTTCTTTTCTCTCCACCATACAGACACTATACTATTCTAGAGCATGTTGAGACCACTCTTATCATAGCAGAGCATCAAAGCATTTGCTGGGCTTCTTTTTTTCTCCAGCCCCCTGGCATGCTGGAGACAGAAGTGCAGAAGCCCTGAATTAGGGTGTAACAGTTACTATTATAGCAGGTGTGAGCACAAGCCTGAGCACATCAGGTTCCTCCAGCCTCACATCAGACTGATTCTGAACACAGATGTCTTTATAAAGGAAACATGACTTATTTTCACACCAGTTCTACTACCTAATCTAATCTCTCTTCCCTAAGACAGGTGTTTCCATCTGAAGTCCTCTGAAAGGTTATCAGGCAGCAAGGAAACATGTTCATTTTGACACTGAAATTGTACAACGAACCAGATGCACTGATGAGAGCTATCACTAAGTGGGAGCATCCCCGGCCAGTAACTTGGCATAATTAACCTCAGTACTGTGGGTAGCAGCACTCACATCTACCTCCATTCTGATCTCTACTTTGTTTACACCAAGTGATCTCAGCACAATCTGAGACCTATGGCAGTAACATCCACAAACCAACACTGGTTGTACCAAATATTTACTTTAAAATTATTCTCAAATGCATTAAAGGTGAGATGCACAAGAAGGGGAGAAAATCTGAACAGGACAGCTTCACAGCAACTCCTGAAATACTCAAGGCTTCCAGAGAAGTGTCATCATTTGAAAATCTGTGGGTTTCTCTGGGTTTTCAGGTTGGCTTAAAATCCTGTTAACATATAAGAATATCTTCCTAACCACTTACAGTAGTTTAAACCAAAACATCATGGACATCCAAGATTCATGGACAACACCTTTTGAAGACTGGATTCTTGTCCTGGTGTTTTCATTGGAACTAGGGTGAACTTGGAAATCAAATGCTCTGTAGCCTTGCTCAGGAAGAGAATGGTCTATGGGGCTTGGAGCCTGATGTATTAGATGCTCAGTAAAGATTTGTAACAGAGACATCCACTTGACCACAGGCCTTTGGCTCACTCAACAGCTCCTGGAACAGGTATTGCAGAACTTTGCAGACTCCTGCAGAAATTCTGTTTTGGAAGGCAAATACCTCCACCTGGCACAAGTTTAGAAGAATAACCAGGTCAGTACAAAAGGAAGTTTACTGTACAATATTTCCCTTCTAAAGGTGACTCTTGTTTCTCTTATCAAAATAGCAATATTTATCAGCTTTATCTGGGTTAACTTGTCTTTTTATCAGCAAAAAGGACTGTACATTCCAGTGACCTAACTTTGGAAATACCTCAAGTAAAAGAAAATTACAGCAGTAAAGGAACATCTCAGCCTTATTACCTGACTTTTCTGAAGTTCATCTTTCATGTGGCTCACGTGTTTTCCCTGTAACACCCTTGGGAGCACTCAGAGCAGCTACAGGAATCACAGGATTTGTCTCATGCTTGCCTTCTTCCCATTTGGCTGTTTCACAAGCATCCCAAGGCCTGACACACTGTGTATACTCATGATGGTCTAAGCAGCTCAAACAGGCATACTTCAGCCATTTCTGAAGCTGCTGTTTTGGCTCACTTTCAGCACAGCAGCTAAGTCAGGGCTTTACAGTATATAGCCCAGAAATATAACTTCTGTGTAATATGAAGGTGGCAGAGGTACTTAGTCATTCATACCTCTAAGCTTATTTTATTGAGAAAGGTGGCACAAGGCAAGAAAACAGGGCCACTTCAGCTAAAGCAGAAAGGTATTGCAAAACCTGAAGCAAAGGTCTAATCTAAAATGCACAAGCTGCTGTCTAAGAAGTATTATGTACATCCCATTGCATGCTGTAGCAGCTGGAATTTTCTTCATTCAGAAAACTTTTGCATTGTCACATGAATATAGCTCTGCACAGCATTAACAGGGGAGCATCACAGTCAAGTCAGAGAAACTCCACTGAGGCAATGGAGTTACACAAGCTGAATTCTGGCCTGAAAGAGACATCAACAACAAGGTTAAGCCTTGTGTTTAAACCAGACCACCACAGAAAACCTTCTGCATTATAGCTGTGGTGGTTTAGGCTGGGTGCTGCCACACAAGCTGCACCTGTGATGTCCCAAAAGAGGGCCCAGACAGTGGGTGAAGAATATAGAATAAACCAGATTGGAAGAGACCTTCAAGATCATCATTACCAACCTATCATCCAACACCACTTAATCAACTAAACCATGAAACTAAGCATCCTATCAAGTCTCCTCCTGAACACCTCCAATGATGGTGACTCCACCGCCTCCCCGGGCAGTACATCCCAATGGGCAATCACTCTCTCTGTAGAGAACTTCCTCCTAACCTCCAGCCTAAACCTGCCCTGGCACAGCCTGAGACTGTGTCCTCTTGTTCTGGTGCCGGTTGCCTGGGAGAAGAGACCAACCTCTGCCAACCTCTGGGTGGTCACAGGAAGCCAGGTATTTCATCCCATAATGCCCTGCTCCCCTATCAAATATCAGCAGGGGGTCCTCTCTGTCTCGTTCTTCCCTCACCGCTGCCTAGGTAATGGGCTGAGCCGCCTCTCTTGGGCCTGGCTAGCCCCAAGGCTGGGTGGGGGGGGGTGGGGAGAAAGAGCCCCGGGGGGTTTGGGTTGTACCCCCAGGTGGGGGTGGGATGTTCTTGGGTATGTTTTGGGATCTCTCTTTTGTCACAGAGTTTGTGGTTCTCTGTAAAACTTTCATTGTTTTTCCATTTAAACTTTCCACCCTTTCTGCAATCCGTTTGTCTGAGGCTTTCTTTTGCTCGTGGTGGGAGAACTGCTCTCTCAACCTACAACAATAGCCGAGGCTATGACACATTAGGAACACGTTATTGGGGGGGGGGGGGGGAGGGAAAGAGTGTCTTATTTTGTAGCTATCAGAACTCCTTTCTTCTCCTTTGTCATGAGCAAGTCATTGCTAGAGGAACCTCTTTATTCAAGCCAAGAAGGCTGGCATGAGGAATGGGAGGTGCCTGGTCCCTAAACATGAGATCCCATTAATTTCACTGATGGTCTATTCTTTGAAGAGATCCATCTGTTTCTTATTTGGCATATTCAGAATGGTAGCCTGTTACATTTTTACAAGAATCTGTGTGATTCAAGAAAAAGAAAGAATACTTATTCAACAATTCCATCCATGCTGTGCAACTTAAATATCCATCTCTGAAATGGCCTCAGCTTGTTCCATTCACTGTTGTCTAGTTTCTTTGCTTCAGGGGAACGGGGTAGAAGGCTACTGTTCTCCCTTCAGCTTTCAAAAGTAGGTGTAAAAGTAACATCTCTAAGTCCAAAATAAACCTTCTCTTCTTGTAAGTCAGTATGAAATGCTGCCCTTCATTGTGTATTACCAAATAGAGGCCACTTCAGTCAAACTTGTCAGCTGCTCCTGTAAGAAGGCAGGAGCTGGGTATGATGAAGTCAAGTTCTAACCAATCTATGCCAGCAGGGATTCATGTAGATAACAAACAATTGCAAATGTACTCCTGAGCTGAGTGCAAAAGTATAGAAAATACACTGCCAAAAGTGGGAAAGGAAAACAAAGTTGCAACATAAAACTGAGTTTTTCTTCAAGTATTAAGTATATTATTTCTTTCAAATAGAAGGGGCTTGTATCCAACTTGCAGCATATATGTAAGCCTGCTCAAAGGCCTGAAATAGTCAGGAGCATAATTTCTTAGTGAATGCATAATTACATTATATTCTTAGTGAATGCATAGTACAAAATTATTCAGGATCCAATGATTTTGTTGTCTCCTGCTGCAGTACTTAATGCACTAGTTAAGCAATGCAATGAGAGAATGAGGTTACAACCACCACACACACTTCTGAACCAACAGCAAACATTCAAGACATATATATGATCAGGGTAGAAAATATAACACTAAAATGAGGCTCCTGTGAGATGACTTATTTTCAGAGGCAATGTTATTTTACATAAAGTTTCTATGTACTATGATGATTATCACTCATTTTATTATGCAGCTATAGGTTCAGGACACTGCCACAAGTCAGCTGTAAGCAGGCCAGGTAAATGATGTAGTTAAATGCCATTATCATTAACCTCCTAATGACTGTATTTTTCTCATTGTCATGTAACTGTACACAAGAAGCATTATTCTTCTTTTCACAGAGAAGTTGTTATCCAACAGTCATGGGGAAAGGTATTAAAACTGATCTCATACAGAGGCTGCTGAAATTTTCCTGAGTCTACATATGTTTCAAACTCACAATCAGCAAAATCAAAAGACCATCAGGATTCAGAAACAAGAATTGCCATTGAAACAAAAACAGATGTGTGTAACGTGGTGGGTTAAAATTAACACACACACACACACATGATCTTTACCAGTTAGAAGCAAATGAAGCTGTATTTACAGGCAAAACTACACTCTACACTGGCATGCAATGGATATGTGCAAAATATACAGGAGTTGCAATATTATACAGATATTTACAGTTAGCAAACAACATGAAAACTCCCCTGGTCAGAGACCAGGAGAGCTGCTCCACTGCCCCACCCCCATCCCCCTGTCCCATGAGAGAAGAGGGGCAGAGAGAAAGCAATGGGTTAGAGTTAAGTAAACAACACAGCCAAGCCGAGGTCAGCCGAAAAGAGGCAGGTTAAATTGCTCCTGAGTGCAGCAGCAGAGAGAGATCAGAAAAGAGAAAGAATTGTTTGGGTACAGCTAATTTTATGGCAGATCTCTCTCCAATGAATTTGTTTAGAATAATCTTTTCTTTTCCTTTTTACACCCAGTAGTGATTTACTTTTATTTTTCTACTTCTCTGCTCAAAATCTGTACCTAAATTTTAAAGGCATAGCCTAAACCCACCACGTGTTCTTTCCAGTCTCAAAAGGAAAGAGCAGTTAGTCACTTTCACAGTGCTCAAAAGGTGCATGAAAATCAAGCCTCCTCTGCTTTCAGCTGCAGACTGCCTGTGCCCAACAGTAAGCAGAGCACAGTTCTGCCCTCTGTCACAAGCCTCCACTCCTGCCTTGACTCCAAGCACAAAGGGCAACCCTGCGAGCCCTCATTGCTCCATATCCCACTGCCAAAATCTCTCCATTGATCTTCTACAATACACCAAAAATAACACCAGGGTTATGCTTCACATTTAGGATTTGAAACAATACAAAATTAACAACTAAAGAGCAAAAGAGTGCTACTGATTAGCACAGGCAACAATGGATCAAACTTGGAGTGCTCTGTTACATGAAGGCTAGTGCATCAGCAGGGCATTTGCTTTTGTTGCTATATTTGACTCATGGGATATTCCACTAGCTGCTCTTTGTGCATTGCCAGTTTGCAGTATGGCTGGAAGGAGGTCTTGGCACAGAAAACATCTCTGGTTTCATAGGCTGGAAGGACAAGAGGATGATGAAGTCACAACTATTACTTGGAAAAAATGACGAAGCGCTACAGCTCGCCGGTGATGCAGAGGAGTGCTGATGCTTTGCAGAGGCCACTGCTAATTCCTCCAGCTCAGAATGGTTCTCCTTAATAATCTTGACAGTATGCAGGATATACAGACACACATCAATGGAGCACATTTATGTTCTTTCAGCTGTCTAGCACTGAAGACATCTTGATACCAGAGACAGTGTTAATTGGTCTCCAGATGGACCTCAGATTATTTGCTACCATTTCAAGACTTTGCTTTAAAAAAAGAGTAGAGACCTGTGATTGCAAATAGATCATGAATTATATCCTTAAAGCCATCTGAGATTTGCAATAGGTGTGATGGAACTTACTGTGGCTGAATAATGTGCTGGAAGCCCCATAGAAGCCGGGCATCCCCACACAAGGCCTTCACCACTTTTGAGCAAAAACTCATGGTATAAGCTATTATTGCAGAGATAATATTTGCAATAGAAAATCTCAGCTCTTTCCCAGCCAAGCCCGAAGCAAAAAGGCAGTACTTTGTTCAAGTGTGAAAAGCTGCCAACCTGTACTTAATTTCAGACAGCTGACAACTGAAAATTTCACTTTTGGTCCAAATGCATTATTGTCTTACAGAACACCACTCATGTGCTACAATAAAGGTAAGAGAGGAGACAGTTTTCAATACCAGCTTCCAGCAGAAGAATGGTTCATTAGTGAGGATGAAGGGCAGCACCTCTACCATGACAAATACTTTCCTTCTGGATGCCAGTGCTAGCTTACAAGAACATGCTGATAGGAAAGTCTGCATCCACTGTATTTGGACGCAGTGGGGGAATCTCTGTCCCCTGGGGGAAGCAGGGGCAGTGACTCCCTGCAGCAGGGGCAACAGTAGCGTTGGACAGCTCTCCATAGGTCCATCAGGGAAGGATCTCACCAGCAAGGTCCTGTCCCACCACCTCAGCCAGAAGTCAGCAGCTGGCACACACTGGGGCAGCCCTAGCCCCAGGCATTTCACACTTCCCTGGGAATGGGAACTGCCCAAGGCCAGGCCAGGCCAGGCTGTGGGCTTGCAGGTGAATCAGGAGTCCTGCCTTGCTGTGTCTTCACTGAGGCAGGGGCTGGCTGCCCTGGGGGCTAACATCAGATTCCAGGCTGTGGGGTCCAGGGGTCAAGCAGGAATGCTGGGGCCTTCTGGTGCCCCCTGGACACTGACATTCGAAGGCTGTGCACATTTAATGATGACCATGGAAGCATAGCTGAGTAAATGATGCAATTTTATGAATAAAGCACATTTCAAATATTACCAAATAGTAGGATTACAAGCTGTTAAAGCTATTAAAAATGTCAGTACTTTGTTCATATATAAAATAATTCACATTACTAACTGGTAGACATTATACAGTAGTGCTTGGCTGAAGATGGGAGAATCATAGAATCACAGACTCATAGAATCAACAAGGTTGGAAAAGACCTCAAAGATCATCAAGTCCAACCTGTCACCCAACACCTCATGACTATTAAACCATGGCACCAAGTGCCACATCCAATCCCTTTTTGAACACTTCCAGGGAGAGTGACTCCACCACCTCCCTGGGCAGCACATGCTGATGGATAACAACTCTCTCTGGGAAGAACTTTCTCCTCACCTCCAGTCTAAACCTCCCCTGGTGCAGCTTGAGACTGTGTCCCCTTGTTCCGGTGCTTGTTGCCTGGGAGAAGAGACCAACCCTCACCTGGCTACAACCTCCCTTCCAGTAGCTGTAGAGAGCAAGAAGGTCTCCTCTCAGCCTCCTCTTCTCCAGGCTAAACAACCCCAGCTCCCTCAGACTCTCCTCACAGGGCTGTGCTCAAGGCCTCTCCCCAGCCTTGTTGCCCTTCTCTGGACACGTTCAAGAGTCTCAACGTCCTTCTTAAACTTAAGGGCCCAGAACTGGACACAGGACTCAAGGCTTAACCTGGGTTAAAGATAGAGAGCAGGGCTTTCATAAAGAAGAGAAATGGTCACAACTGACAATTCATCAAAACTGAAATTATTCCCAGGGAAGCATACTGTCCTATAAAGAAATAAATAAATGATTTGTTTTGCAATTCTATAAATGTGCCATTTCAACATTTTTTGAACAAAAAGTCTTTGTTTCAAAATTAAAAGCATCTTGTCCTGTTGAAACTTGATTTAATTTATATTAAAAGCTTAAAAGAGAGAGAAAAAAAAGTCAGTATTAAAATGAAATTTTTCAGTTGTTTGTTTCCTAAGTCTCTCATGCATTTACTGAGCCCCATGCCAGGCCTAAACTTTCAAAGTCAATAGAATCTTTGTGGGACAAGGAAACGTTTGCTCTAAATCCACACAGCAAAGGGAATATTAGCAGTTCAAGCCTGTCCCCATTTCCTTTCAGCGTGGGTCAAAAATTCGGTTTTGAGAATGAGCCTGGTGAATGGAAACACAGTCTAGACCTCCTAACTTTCACATGTTTAGCAACATCTCAGTCCCTTCTCTTTTTTTTTAAATTTTTTCTATTATTACACTTTGTAGAGGAGAGCTGCACAGCCTTTAGCGGATTAAAACCAAACAGTTCCTTCAATCAACCCAAAATTGTCCTTGTAGGTTGATGAAAATTAAGTATTCATCATACACAGCTGTATTTTGTTATGGCCTTTGCATGGCTGTGGTAGTGTGAAGGGTTAATCCTGCCACCAGGTGAAGCACAGCTAAAGGCAGTCCGAGAAGCGAATGGAAAGCTGCATTTTACAGGCAGAACGAAATGCAGTGAGCATATACAAAATAGACAGTACTTAGAGTATGTACAGAAATATACAGGAAAGAACAGAACACAGAAACACCCTCCTGAGGAGAATCCCCACTGGGTTCCCCCCACATCCCTCTCTTCCCCCCTTTCTCGTCAAGGCCAACTAGATAAAAAAAAAAGGAGGAAAAAAGAGAGATGGATATTAAGGGAAGATCGCTAGTTCAAAGCAGTTGTTAAGAAAGTTAGTTTTCTTATCTCACCAGTTTCAGTCCAAGGTCAGTTGCATGCAGGCTGGCCAGGAACAGAAAGAAGGGACTGAAGACAGCCTATAAGTTCTTAAAGCAACATTCTACTAATCTACCAATGAAATTTCTTTAGAATTATCTTTGGTTTTCTTTTTACACCTAAGCACTCAGCTAGAGAATTCTGTAGCTGTCCCTTTCTTAAAGGCACAGCCTAAAACCGTCACAATGGCCAACAGATTAATCAGTGCTGATTCTGAACTGTTACAACATAGTGATTTGTGGGGAATTTTTTCCCAGAACCACAGAAACATTCGGTTTGGAAAAGACCCTCGGGATCGCCACTTCCAACCGATAACCCTACTCTCCAAGGGTCACCCCTAAACCATAGCCCCAAGGACCACATCCAAATGACCTTTGAACACATCCAGAGTTGGTGACTCAACCACCTCCCTGGGCAGCACATTCCAATGCCTGACCACTCTTGCTGTGAATTCTTTTTTGGTCTGAGGTACAGTCTAAACCTACCCAGCCACAGCTGGAAGCCATTCCCTTTTGTTCTATCACTAATTACCTGTGAGAAGAGACCAGAACCAACCTCTCCACAACGTCCTTTCAGGCAGCTGTAGACAAAGATGAGGTTTCAGCCTCTTCTTTTTCAAACTAAACAGCTCCAGCTCCTTCAGTTGCTCTTAATATGATTTATTCTCCAGGCCCTTCACCAGCTTTGTTGTCCTCTGCACTTGCTCCTAGCACCTCAACTTTCTCTTGTATTGAGCTGCCCAAAACTCAATACAATGCTTGAGGTGTGACCACACTAGGGCTGAGTACAAGAGGAAAATCATCTTCCTACTGTTTCTGGGCACAGCATTTCTAATACAAGCCAGGATACCATTTGCTTTCTTGGGCACCTGGGCACACTGCTTGCTCATATTCAGCTGTTTCTCAATTAGAACCCCCAGGTCCCTTTCTGCTAGACAGCTTTCCAGCTACACTTCCCCAAGCCTATTAGCATTGTTTGGGGTTGTTGTGACCCAAGTGCAGGACCTGGCATTTGACCTTGTTGAAACTCATCCCATTAATGCTGGCCCAACAATCCAATCTATATAAGTCCGTCTCTACCCTCATGCACTCCCACCTAACTTGCTGTGGCCTGCAAACTTACTGATGACACACTCTATGTCTTCATCAGGATCATCAATAAAGATGTTGAACAGAACTGGTCTCAACACTGAGCCCTGAGGAACACCACTTGTGACCTGCCACCAGCTGGATTTAACTCCATTGAGCTCCATTCTTTGGGCCCATTCATCCAGCCAGTGCTTTCTCCAGCAGAGCATGTGCTCATCCAAGCCATGTGCAGCCAGCGTGTCCACAAGAATTCTATGGGAAACAGTGTCAAAGGCTTCTTGAAAGTCTAGGTAGACAATGTCCACAGCATTTCCTTCATCTAATAGTTGGGTCATCTGGGCATAGAAAGAGATCAGGTTTGCCAGGCAGGACCTGCCTCTCATAAACTCATGCTGCCTGGGCCTGATCCTTCTCTATATGGCATGGAACAGCACTTGAGATGGCCTGCTCCATCACCTTCCCTGGTGCCAAGGTCAGACTGACAGGTCTATAGTTTCCTGGATCCTCCTTTCTTGTCGACAGGTGTTACATTCTATGATTCTATGATTTGCTACCCTCCAGTCCATTGGGATCTCCCCAGTTAGCCAGGACTTCAGGTAACTAATGGAAAGTAGCTTGGTGTGTACATCTGCCAACTTCTTCAGCACCCTTGGGCATGGCCCATCTAGCCCCTCAGACTTGTGGGCATAGCAGGTCAGTGACTACTTCCTCATTTATTGTGATGAGTTCATTCTTATTCCCCTCTCTGACTCCTAGTTCATGAGGCTGGGTGTCCAGGGAACTCCTGGTTCCAGTGCTGAAGACTGAGGCAAAATAGGCATTGAGCACCTCAGCGTTTTCCTCATCCTTAGTCACTGTGCATTACTCTGCCTCCAATAAAGGATGAAGATTTCCCCCAGTCCTACTTTCGTTGTTAATGAATTTATAGAAACATTTTTTATTGTCCTTAGCAGCTGTAGCTAGGCTGAGCTCTAGCTGTGCTTTGGCTCTCCTAATTTTCTCCTCTCATGGCTTCTCTACATCTTTATAGTCCTGATGAGAGACCTGCCCCCGCTTCCAAAGGCCACAGAATCTCCTTTGTTCTTGAGGTCCAGCCAGAGGTCCTATTCAGCCAGGCTGGATGCCTCCCCAACAACTCGTACTTTGGTACACAGGGACAGCTGCTCCTGTGCCTTCAAGACTGCCCTCTTGAAGTACACCCAGCCTTCCTGGACTCCTATATTCTTCAGGGTGGCCTCCCAAGAGACTTGGTCAATCAGTCTCCTGAGCAGGTCAAAGTTTGCCCTCTGGAAGTTCAAGATGGCAGTTTTACTGACTGCTCTCCTTGTTTCCCCATGGGTAGAGAATTCATGATCGCTGAGCCCCAGGTGGTCTCCAGCCTCTACTTCCCCCACAAGTTCTTCCCTGTTCACAAAAAGCAGGTCCAGGAGGGCACCTTCCCTGGTTGGCTCCCTCACCAGTTGTGTCAGAAAGTTATCTTCCATGTACTCCAGGAACCTCCAGGACTGTTCTGTCCTTGCTGTATTGTATCTCCAACAGACCTGTGGGGATTTGAAGTCTCAAGGGGTAGTGATTGTGAAACCTCTCTCAACTGCTTATAAAAAAAAAATCATCTACCTTTTCATCCTGGTTGGGTGGTCTATAACAGATTCCCACCACAATACCACTCTTGCTGGCCTTACTCCTGATTCCTACCCATAAGGACTCAGCCCTGTCATCACCTTCATTAAGTTGATGGTTTTTAATGGATAATATATTTGAAAAACTTCAGAGTAGCCAGAGGCCTCTTCTCTTCTTTATCATCCAGTTTTTCCCATCATTTTTTTTGTCAAGAGCACAAAACATAGTAGTAAGAGAAAGTTGAAATTATTTGAATCAACACAGGTTACAAATTAGTGAAATTTAAGACCAGAAAAGACTGCTTGCTAGAGCAATGTGCATGCCTGCGTGTCACAAGATACCAAATCTCCTCTGGGCTCTCTTACATTGCACGCTCTTCATTGGATCTGACTAACCCACTTTGTTCAGCTAAACTGCGTCTTGCAGCCTTCCAGATGCAGGACAGTTGAGATACTTCTTTAGGCACAGCATACACCTGTAGAAGTCAGCCACAAAAGTAGTTTTAAACACTCACAGTAACATGCTACAGCCTGCAATTTTTTAATACTTTGGAATAATATACCCCAAACCAGGAGATGGATTCAGATTGGTGCTTACCACTTCTAAGTTTGTTGTTTGAAGTTATAGACTGTTAGCTCTTAAAGCTAGAAGGAATATTTCATGTACCCTTTTCTTCAGAGGACACAGGCTCAGGCTGTGCCAGGGGAGGTTTAGGCTGGAGGTTAGGAGGAAGTTCTACACAGAGAGAGTGATTGCCCATTGGAAGGGTCTGCCCGAGGAGGTGGTGGAGTCACCATCATTGGAGGTGTTCAGGAGGAGACTTGATGGGGTGCTTGGTGCCATGGTTTAGTTGATTAGGTGGTGTTGGATTGGTTGATGGGTTGGACATGATGATCTTGAAGGTCTCTTCCAACCTGTTTTTTTCTATTCTATTCTACTCTATTCTATTCTATTCTATTCTATTCTATTCTATTCTATTCTATTCTGTTCTACTCTATTCTATTCTATTCTACTCTATTCTATTCTTTAGTGTAACTATGTAATTTCACCCAGCTGTGTCTCCAT
The DNA here is from genome assembly GCA_015227895.2 of Colaptes auratus. Taxonomy (NCBI): domain Eukaryota; kingdom Metazoa; phylum Chordata; class Aves; order Piciformes; family Picidae; genus Colaptes; species Colaptes auratus. The sequence continues at coordinate 2,457,653 of CM037640.1, forward strand.
TGTTTGCTAAAGCATACCATCCACTCCCAGCTTGCAAACTTCAGGAAATGGTAAGCTTGCTGTTCCTCTTAATAATTTGTTCCAGTGCCTGATAACTGCATTATTAGCAACTGAAAAGTGTAACACTCACCCAAAAATACTGAGGATAGCTCTACCTGTTTAAGCAAGAGCACTCAAGATGATTAGCATCCTTTTCACCAGGTCTGCTCACCATTACAGCAAGAGGGCCTATAGACTTTTCTTTTCAAGCAACCACTACGTTCGTGAACTTTTTGCATTTGTTTCTCATCGTTTGGGTTTCTAGAATCTCATAAAATTTGGAGGCAAATCCATGTTCTGGTTTCCATCTCCATAGGCCACAATGTTTTCAAACAATGGCAAATACTTTCTTCTGCAGCTTTCCGTGACTTCCAGGCAGCCTTTTTCTTGTTGTTAATGATAGAATGGAAGACTTCTTCTCACAATGAAATTATTCCCATATGGACTCATTGCTGAAAAATCATGAGAACTCCTTCACATACACAAAAAAAGGGAGAAGCAGCATGAATATTCTTTGGGATGCCACAAAACACAGTTCCAGATAAAGTAAGAGTTTGTATTTTTGCAGATCTTTGTGCCTTCAAAGCGTCGGGCGTGCATTCATCATCGGAAAATATCAGTGACATTAAATACCATAAACGTTGTCTTACTGAGGTCTGTTTCACCATCACTGTCAGACTTAACTGCTGCAAATCAAGGGGTAATAAAACTATTATGTGTGAATGACAGAAAAACTCCTAAGTATGACTGACAGGCTTAACCTCTATGTGCACCCAACTTTGGGAAGTACATCACCCCTTGAATTCTTGAAAATCTCACTCCCTGGAGCAGGGTTAGGGGATGGAAAGACTGTGCTGCACAAAGCCTTACTGCAACCATATATTAAGACCAGGTGGTCTTTATGGGTGGTCTACAACCATCCTATCTGCCCTCCCTCTGTAAATCTGTACTTACTTTGAAGCTTTAGCCTTACAAGTTCTGAGTCCTTTATTAGAAGCTGAGGCTCAGCAGCACGGAGGATTAGTCTTTATTGTCTCACTCATGGCCAAGACTGTCTGAAGGCCCTTTTTGCTGTAAAAGGTACTTATTGGCAGCAGACATCCTGTGGAAGATCACTCCCAGAATTCATCCATACATGGCAGTTGACCACATTGCAATGACTCCTGAGCAAACCTAAGAGCTGAGATAGTCCTGCAGCACTATAGAGAGAATCTGTAAGGTCTCAAAAGCAGCTCAGCTATGTTTTCAGTCAGACATAGCTCTAGTTCAGAGTCACCTAGACACAACTCAGCCAGTTCAGTGCCCATCTCACCATGACTGCAGGACCTCCATAACAGTGACACATGGCTGGGAACTGTCCACTGCCGTGGATTTTTATAGCACTCATCACTTCGGAAATGGACACACAGTAATGCTGAAAAGGAAGGAAGCAAGCACTACCAAGTTTTACATTTATCATCTGTCACACTGACAGAGAGGGAAGCTTCAGTCTGGCTGATCTGATCATACTAAGCAATTCAAACATCCATCTAATTTTAGGCCAAATAGAAATGAGTAATTTGGAAGCAGCTGATAAATCAAAAGCAGAAAAAAGGGAATTAAAGCTCAGTTGGGGTCTTTCATCTTTATTACCCTTATTCATGTGCATATGATAGGTGTTCAGCACTTGCCAAGTTTATATGATATCAGCTTGTGCATTGTAGTTGCCTATAAAAAGGTAACCTAACAGTCTCCTGTGACCAATGCGTGAGCGTGGTGTTCATTACCAACGGGCTCATGGATAGATTGAGGCCAAGTCCTGGCTTTAAGTGATCAAACTTACTTTAAACTACTTGCTCATGGGGTGACTTCATGTATAGAGAGAATTCTGGTGTATTTTATTTCTGACTCATGACATATGACCTTTTTTTCTAAACCAATATTGAAACCAAAACCCATAATATGCCAAAAGCAGGCTGCAGGTTTTGGAAAGCTGATACCAAACATAGCAGTCAATGAACCCTTCTGAAAGGTTAAAGTTGCTTTTACATAAAGTATTTTCTAACAGGAAATGGAAGAGGAATGTTGAACTAAGCACTTTAAGTGAAAGAACTGTGCACAGGCTCCAATGGTTGCATTATGCTTTAAAAGGGGAAAAAAAGCTAAAGCTTTTAAGGGCATACATACCTCTAGTTTCATAAAAAGTGCATTATGGTGACAAGGTAAAATGAATCCCAGTATTTTGGATGCTTCTTTTAACCTTCTAATGGTTCCTTTCCTGTGCATTAATCATTCTAGAGTTAGGTTTCACAGTCAGTCCTGTTTCCTAACCTTCTCCCTGCGTCTTTCATTCCCTGGCATAGAGGCCCACTCCTTCTCTTCCACTTGCCCTAATTTTCATGTGGTTCCTAGGTGAAGCCAAATGCCTTTCTAAACCAACAGAAAGCAGAAAGCTTTTATTTTGCTGAGTTATATAGCATCTGGCAAAGTGAAGCAGCCCTAGGGGTAATGCAGAAATCAGAGATGGGGCAAAAGAAGCCATGGCTGAGAACAGCACTCACAAGATTTTCTTGGGAGACCTCAAAGCACCCATTCTAAGTAACATGGTTGCCACTGATAAACACACTTACCTGAGACTGTGGACCTATTGCTCTAGCTTCTATAAAATAGTCATCTAAAAGTTAGGCTATGTGCCCATTCTCAGACGCAGACACAAACCTTCGAGTGCAAAGGCCGAGGTATCTTTATATTAAGCAATCAGAGAGCCTCTTTACTGGATACAATCTTTTGTCAGGGGCAACTTTGTACAGCTTCCTTGACTTCTGGTTCTGAATCTTCCATTATTTGAACGTGGGGATGAAGCCATTCAGATGATCCTGACACAAATCCTACTGCTGATTTGCCAGATTCCAGTGTCCTCAACACAGAGCTATTATTCAGTGTCCTGCATTTAAAACCAGAAGTGATTTAACCTGGCTCTCTGCCATTCCACTTGCTGACACATTAACACCATGTAAATAATGCATAGCTGCTTGACCACACTGCTTTCATGCCACATGCTGAAAAGAACAGACAGCACCTGCTATTATTACTAGCCACATATTAGATACCTTGGAACTGTGCAAAATTAGCATGAAAATTATTTCAACTATGTTGTGGTCTTCAGCTCCAAACATCTTCACTGGGACTCTAAAGGAATTTGTGCATTCACTGTGATTAATAATGGAGATTCCTGTCACCCTGCTAAGACTGATGATAAATATCTGTTTGTTAACTGACACAAGAATTTCCATCTGCAAGACATTTCTCTGTACAGTGTTGACTGAAGAAGCCAACATTTTACAAGTTAGCTTGAAGAGCAATAAAAGCCCCAGTTCCAGGCTGCAAAATTGTAAGTCATTTATAGTAGACAATGCTACCTTCTAACATTAGCCAGTCTGCTTCTACTTTTCTGAGAGGGGCAAAACACAAACCTACCAGTGTCATCAGGGCACGCTCATTAAACCAGAATGAAAATGTGCTTTTCACTAAGGAACACTCTGAAGCAAAGGTAGCACATCTGAGAAGTCACCTAGCTCTTACATGGCCACCTTTAATTATCTGAATGTCATAGAATTGCAGTCACATTTGGAACAGACTAATAGATGCTGCTTTTCACAAGACGTTACACATTGGCCACAACAACCCCATGCAGTGCCACAGGCTGGGGTCAGAGTGGCTGGAGAGCGGCCAGGCAGAAAGGGACCCGGGAGTACTGGTTGATGGTAGGCTGAACATGAGCCTGCAGTGTGCCCAGGTGGCCAAGAAGGCCAATGGCATCCTGACCTGTATCAGGAACAGTGTGGCCAGCAGGAGCAGGGAAGTCATTGTGCCCCTGGACTCAGCATTGGTTAGGCCACACCTTGAGGACTGTGTCCAGACCTGGGCCCCTCAGTTCAGGAAAGATATTGAGTTGCTGGAAGGTGTCCAGAGAAGGGCAACAAAGCTGGGGAGGGGTTTGGAACACAGCCCTGTGAGGAGAGGCTGAGGGAGCTGGGGTTGCTTAGCCTGGAGAAGAGGAGGCTCAGGGCAGACCTCATTGCTGTCTGCAACCACCTGAAGGGAGGTTGTAGCCAGGTGGGGGGTGGTCTCTTTTCCCAGGCAACCAGCACCAGAACAAGAAGACACAGTCTCAAGCTGTCCCAGGGGAAGTTTAAGCTGGAGGTGAGGAGAAAGTTCTTCCCAGAAAGAGTTATTGGGCATTGGAATGTGTTTCCCAGGGAGGTGGTGGAGTCATTGTCCCTGGAGGTGTTCAAGAGGGGATTGGATGTGGCACTTGCTGCCATGGTTTAGTTGACTGGACAGTGTTGGGTGTTAGGTTCAACTCGACGACCTCAAAGGTGTTTTCCAACCTGGTTAATTCTATTCTATTCTAGTCCAGTCTAGTCTAATTTAGCAAGGTTAAAAGTTATTATCTCTATCACTGGTTCCCCGATATTGTTATGTACACCCTTCTTTTCAGTCTGCCAAGCACAGAAAGCTGATGGTTATATTTATACCTTTCCACAGTGTACAACAGTAGGAAACTTGCTCCTCTTCATTTCACTGATCCTATGAGCAGGACCATGATCCACACCTTTCTTGTGAAGACACAGAGGAATAACCATTAAGTCAGGGGAGAAAACAAAATACAAGAAGTTATGGTAAATAAATATCAAGTCTCCAGAGTTGGGATACCTGTGTCGCTGTAGAAAACTCACCCCAGTCCTCACCCTATGGCCCGCAGCAGGCAACTGCATCCATGCAGAGATGCAGTTGCTTACTGATTTTAAATTCCCAAATAAAAGAAGATCTGGCTCCACACCAGTGAATTGTGCAACTGGACCACAATTTCTCAAGTAAAATCAGATATACATCTTGAAATGCCTCACCCAAATAACTTCCTTCAGAAAATCTAGAAGCTAGCAAACATGAAAAAGAAGGGAGGGGTTCATTGGGGCTTTTTCAGCTCCTATGAGACAGGCAGAGCACAGAGATATTTGGGTTGTTTCTGCTCGAGTATGAATACATTGGACAATCTCCTGTATTTCACCATGTTGTTCCAAAGGATCAGCACTTGGAGAGTCTCAGGCTGAGACCAATTCTTACTGTTTTCTCCATTCACAAGACCATGAATCTTGTGGTCATTTTTTCACAGAAATGTCTTTGTCCAGAAACTTCCCTCAGAGATTTATTTGCTCTATGTTGTTTAGAACAGAAAAGAACGCTGGAATGACTTCCTAATTTCTTTAGTAAATATGTTCTCAATCTATTTTATTCCAAGCACTTTTATAGACAGTTTATTCCATGATGTTCCACTCCGAAGCTCCGTAATTACACACGCACGTTGGCCAAACTTTCTCTTCACTGGAACAAACTGGTAGTAAGTTCAGTAAACAGAAAGGAAAAGTCTGGGGGAAAGAGTAGGTTGCCTGAGAAGATAACTTTAGTGCTCAAGATGTGATTTCTGTTCTGACAGTTGTACTTTCACACAGAAGTGATAAAGCCTGCCTCGTGGAGGGTTTGTACATTTTTTGTTTTGCCTAGGGTTTGGATTTCACAAGGCTAACTAGATTGCCCTCGTGTAGGAAACCCTGGGAGTAAAGCCAGATGGTGTCTGCATGAGAGGTGGGAAACTGGGAAAGGGTATTGGCTGAAAACAAGGGAATAAAGCCCACTGAACTAGACAAGTGGGCAAAATACAAAAAGTTAACAGGAAGGAATGAAGTGGCATGACAAATGTGTGCTCACCACAGGCAAAAACGTTGAGTGTTTGGAGGGGAATGAGAAATGTATTTGCACCTTTTTCTAAAGCTCATTCAAAGCTTCTTTCAGGAAGGTTTTCTCTCTCCCTCCGCAACAGAAGTCTTGTGAGAATTCGACTAGCATCTGAAAATGTCTCTAAATTCTTGTTGCTGGATATATACCTTTATAAGCCAGACTTAAATAATTATTCCAAACATGTCCAGTGCTAGACAAGTAGCGAGTAAAAATAGCACAACTTGCACATTCTTACTAAGAGCTACGTCAGCAGTCAGCAGCACTGCCTGAATGGTTCCATTATGTGGTAATTTGATTGTTTCCTGTGCTGGGTTACACCCATCCTCGATGGGGGCTGAAAGAACCCAGCCCCCAGGTGGACAAAAGAAACTTGATCCAGGTGGGCAGAGAGAGACTTTGTTTTCCCTCTCCCAGGAGGAGGGGTTCCCTGAGTGAAAGGTGATCTGTTCCACTCCCCCTTCCTGTCCAGCAAGCCTATCAAAAGGGCAGACATCTTTCACTGCTCCCTCTTTCCTTGCCTCGCCTGCTCGAGAGAGATCATCATCATCTGCTGCTGCTGCTGCTCCCTGCACTGACCATGTGGTGGGGTCCTACATTCCAAGCTGCATCCAAGCTTTCTAAAGAACTGAATCCACCTACATCCAGGGAATACAAGGCCATCCAGCCTTGGCTTTGTATATTTTCCTATTTGTCCTTATCCCTTACCTTTATGACCCCTCCCTGTTATTGATATATATTTGTTTGTTTGTTTGTTTGTTTGTTAAAAAATTTACCTCTTTTACTTCCAAACTCATTCCAGACCATTTATTTCATGAACTTACCTCTCCTTTCTCCTAACTGATTTTGTTTTACCTTACCTTACCAGGAAAGGGAAGGGGGAGGAATCGCTATCTGTTACCATTTGGGATTTTAGACTCCAGGTAAAGCTCAAACCAGCACATCTCTTCTACCAAAATGACCTTTTTAAGTGGCTTAAAATATGTAGGTAACTCTCATACTTTGTGAGGCTGAGAATGCCTCAACTCTAAAAGAGCAGAATCTGGGCAAATAGGAGGAACTGACAGCAGTAACAAGTCTATTCAAGAGGAAATGGTGCACTCTTCTTGTCATTGTGATTTCTTTCTCTGATTTAACAAGCATTTTATCTGATATCCATACTTACAAACATGAACACATCTGGTTTCAGAGAAACATTCATAAGGGAAGAAGAAAAAGAGAAGGAGAGAAGATACAAGCAGCACATGCATGACCTGTTTCTTGTGGCTGAGAAGAGTGCTGCATGCCAAGCCAAGCTGGTGGGGCAGCAGCAAGAGCTGTGGCACACAGTCAATGACATCATCAGAACTGTGGCAAGAAGCTGGGTGTGAGGTCCCAGGATTGTGAGAAACGAGCTCACTGCTAAATTTTAAATACAACCAGTTCATCACAAAATAAAGGCAGAGCAGCGCTGGGCACAGAGCAGGTTTGCTAGAGGCACACCATAACACCACGAGTTGAACTTACATAGACATCAAACATACATATCCATACATATTCATACCTGTCCCCAGTACATTCCCACCCTTCTCCATCAGGGCTGGGACAAAACCTGCAATTTTGACCTGGTCAGTCTTCAGACATGTCGGCACCTCACCTTTCTCTCGCAGCACACAAGGATCGAACCCCACACATCACACAATAAAGACCCTGACCAACCAGCCAGCCCAAAGATCGAACCTCACGGTCCCCAGCAATTCCCCTGGCGAAAGCCAAATATTAAAAACAATTTCTCACAGGATGAACATTCATACACGAGCACAGTGACAGGCCAGTGGCAGTTGATTTCACAGCATCACAGTATCACCAAGATTGGAAGAGACCTCAAAGAACATCCAGACCAACCTGTCACCACAGACCCCATGACTAGACCATGGCACCAAGTGTCACCTTCAATCAATTGCCTCTTGAACACCTCCAGGGACAGTGACTCCACCACCTCCCTGGGCAGCACATTCTAAAGACAAATGACTCTCCCTGTGAAGAACCTCCTCCTCACCTCGAGCCTAAACTTCCCCTGGCACAGCTTGAGACTGTGTCCTCTTGTTCTGGTGCTGGTTGCTAGCGAGAAGAAACCAACCTCTTCCTGGCTACAACCACCTTTCAGGTAGTTGTAGAGAGCAATGAGGTCACCCCTGAGCCTCCTCTTCTCCAAGCTAAACAATCCCAGCTTCCTCAGCCTCTCCTCATAGGTCTGTGCTCAAGGCTTCCTCCAGCCTTGTTGCCCTTCTCTGGACACCTTCAAGTGTCTCGATGTCTCATGTTCAGGCAGCTATCAACCAGCACCCCCAGGTCCCTCTCTGTTTGGGAGCTCTCCAGCCACTCCGACCCCAGCCTGTAGCTCTGCATGGGGTTGTTGTGGCCAAAGTGCAGCACCCAGCACTTGGACTTGTTGAATATCCTTGCTCCTAAGTTCCTTCTTTTGCAGAGTAGTTTCCAGTGACACACAAAATAACACTTTTTGTACACACACAATGATTATTGCTGCCTACACCACTGTGAACATTTCTCGTCCAAAGCAGTGCTGGGATTTGTGCTTGCCTTTTTTTTTCATTATGTTTTGGTTGAGTTTTCTTACCACTATCAACATTTTAGTTTTCACATCACAAAAGCAGGCACAGTTCTATGCAGAGGTCCAAACTCTGAGTGATTGTTTACAATTCCAGTGTTATACCCTTTTCTTATCTGTTCACTTTGGCTGATGTGGCTTGATGATTTCACTCTGTGTTTTCCCTGTTCAGCTGTGTACCTCAGCTAGCAGATGTTCATACTTACCTTCCTCCATGTGACACACTTTAATTATGCAGGGTGACAATGTGGCAGACTTACTTTTGTAAAGACTTAGCCTTGATCTAATCCACCCAATTCCTGGAAACTAACACTAACTGTATAAATGAGGAAATGCAAGCTATCAGCAATACTGTGCTTGCAAGTATTAAATCATATATGTTGCATTTCTGCATAAAATCAGTACACAGTCTGAAGATTCATTTAAGGCTGTTTCTGAAACAGTTCCTCCAAGACTGTTCATCTGACTGGCTCATCTCTGTGCTAGCTCACTATCTCTGATATGACTGATGCTTTGAAAGACATTGCTGTGAGAGGAGGCTACTCTTGCAGCAGTCTACTTGAAGGCTAACAAACTGTTGTCCATCCTCTCTATTACAATATGTGCTGGGGAAATCAGAGCCTTATCAAGGCTGCATTGAAAAGTGGTGAATCTGAGTTTCATTGAGAATGTGTTGAGGTTGCTAAGATGTAATTTTAAAGGCATTCAATGTTCCAGATAGACTTACTTTTCTGTGAAGAGCTTTGGTACCTCAATTCCAGTTACTTTAGCTCAAGATGAGTGCTTTCAATCTCCTCAAAACAAAATGGTAGAGGTTGAAAAGGACCTCCAGAGGTTGAGAATAGACCACGCAGCCAGGACAAAGAGACAGCTAAAGTATTCTTTAAGCATCTGGGAGATGTCTCATGATTGCTAGCCCTTGTAGAAACGATTGTGTGTCATCTTGGACACAGAGATCATGAAATGATAGCATTCTCAATTATTGGAGAAGAGGAGGGTCAGCAGAACTGCCACCTTGGAATTACCACAGGAAGACTTTGGCCTTTTTCAAAGACTGCCTTCAGAATCCCTTTAAAGCCAGTTATAATGGGCCAAAGAGTCTAGGAAGCTTGGTACTGCTCAGGAAGAAAGACTTAGAGGTGTGGGAGCAGGCCATCCCACTGGAATCAGCTGCCTGTGGAAGTGGTGGAGTCACCTTCATTGGAGGTATTCAAGAAGAGGCTTGATGGGGTGCTTGGTGCCAGGGTTTAGGTTTTTTTTAGTTGTTTAGGTGGGTTGTATTGTACTGTATTGTACTGTATTGTACTCTTTTGTACTGTATTGTACTGTATGGTACTGTATTGTATTTTAGGTGGGTTGGATTGGTTGATGGGTTGGACGTGATGATCTTGAAGGTCTCTTCCAACCTGGTGTATTGTATTGTATTGTATTGTATTGTATTGTATGTGCCAAAAGATGGGTCAGCAAGGAAGAAGGCCAGCCTGGCTGGAGAGAGACATTTGGTTGCAAGTTGAGGGAATAAAGGGGATTTCATGATCATTGGAAGAAGGGCCAGGCCACTCAGAAGGACTACAAAGTTGTTGTGAGGCTATGCAGGGAGAAAATTAGAAGGGCCAAAGCTCAACTGAAAAGTCATTTGGCTTCAACTGTTAAAGGAAACAGGAAATCTTTCTACAAATATATTAGCAACAAAAAGAGGACCAAGGAGAATGGTTTAGTCATGAGGTCTGTGGTGACAGGTTGGACTTGATGATCTTTGAGGTCTCTTCCAACCTTGGTGATTCTGTGATTTCTGTGTTTTCTATCCCTTGAGGGATGCTGGGGGAACATTGTGGTCAAAAATGAGGAAAAGGCTGAGGTACTCAATACCTTCTTTGTCTCAGTCTTTAATACTAAAAGTAGTTGTTTGGTGGATATCCAACCCTTCGATCTGGAAGATAGGTGCTGGATGGCATATACCCAGGGGTACTGAAAGAGCTGACAGAAGTGCTCACCAAGCCACTTTACACCATTTATCAGCAGTCCTGGGTAACTGGGAAGGTCCCAGCTGACTGGAGCTTGGCAAATGTGACACTCATCTACAAGAAGGGCCAGAAGGAGGACTCAGAGAACTACAAACCTGTCTGTTGGACTTCAGTGCCAGGGAAGGTCATGGAGCAGACCATCTTGTGAGAGGAAACAACTTCAAATTGCACCAGGCAAGGTTTAGATTGGATATTATCAGAAATGTCTTTACTGAAAGTGGTTAGGCATTGGAACAGGCTGCCCTGGGAGGTGGTAAAGTCACCATCCCTGGAGGTGTTCAAGAAACATGTGGACACTGCACTTCAGGTTCAGTGACCATGGTGGTGTTAGAGTGATGGTTGGACTCAACAATCTCAGAGATCTTTCCCAACGGAAACTATTCTATGACTCTACAGATTTGTGCTCTAAGATTATATCAGTGAAAGATCTAGCAAATCAAGGTGTTCCCCTTGGCCTATTACAGCTAAATCACACACGACTTGGGGTAGAAATTTGACAGGGAACTCCCTTGGATTATCCCTACATTGTGGTTGGACTGACTTCTTTATCCTTTCTTGATAGATGAGCCCTGAATTTCTTCAGTGGTGCTTGTTCCAAAGCTTCATTTGGCAGCTGGTTTCCTTGGATATGAGGCCTATGTTTATAAATGTTTCCCTGATATATACTGCCTTCCCCTTATAAATTAAAAAAAACAAAAGGGGGGCGGGGGGGGAAGTGTCCCTTAAGCATTATTGTTAGCTGATGAGAATAATCAAATACTTTATCATTGTCACTTCCTTTCTGTTGTGGACAATTACACATCGCTTCTTTAAACTTCCTGGAATTAATGTGACTAATTATCTCAACTGAACATCATGCTATGGCTCTTATTTTGCAAGACCACCACAGCTTTTCTGACATAGCTCAAGATTTAGCTAACTTTTTAAAAAGAAGATATCTAAAATCAGTTGCAGCCCTTCAGCACATGGCCATAAATTACCATAGACAAGAGTAAAGTTTTCCCATCTCATTGTGCATATTTCCATCGGTTATGCTGTGTAAATGGTTGCACTGTCTGGCTGTGTGGACACAAAATTGTGTGAGTTTGCAGAGCTGAAAAACATCAGTGCCCCCAAAAGAGTGATGCTTTTCATCGAGACAGATTGGAGAGATTAATTCTAAGCATCAGAGAAATTATGTGGTAGATCAGTGTCAATGGTAATCCCACTGAACTGGGAGGCTAGGGTCTCTGTAACCAGTACTAGACAGTTGAGTAGAGTCAGGGAGAAGAGATTTGTTTAAGAGGGTGTAAGGAAAAAAGGAGCAGTGGGCTGTGAAACAGCACTTTGAAAAGCTGGTGAAGGAGAAATATTCCTAGGAGCTGAAGATGTGCCTAAAACTGGCTAAAGAGTTTTGGGGAGGTGTGTGTGTATTATCCATGGGGCATCAAGCTGCTTCCGTCAACAACAGCTCATGGCCGATGATTCTGGGAAGGAGGCTGAAGTGCATCCTGAATTCAGGGAAAGGTGAAGTAAGCTGAGACCTATGATTCTTCCAAATGATTCCTACCCACTAGCTCTTTCTTCCTCACTACATGCAGAGCTTTGTACATTCCCTCCTGAGGTGGCCAGGAATGGTCCTTGGCACAGTACAGTACATTTTATTCTGGATAAATTCCCTTAGGTCCTTTGGTGAACCAAGCCCTGGATTGGATTTTCACAAAATCATCATTAAATCAAAAGTAGTAAGTATCTTCAGGTAATTCCACTAAACACCTGTTTGCCCAAAGTGTATTTGAACAACTCCCTGTAAGTGCCCAGCTGCACAGACCAGACAACAGGAGGTGTGAACACATGTGGAAAGACAGATCACAACAGTATGACGCTCAGAGTCTTTTCTGTTAACAGGATAAGCATTTAGTTCAGACTGTGTGTGTTCAAGCTTCTGGACACATCTCATTCTCATCAAACAAGCTTATATGACTAACAGGAGCTGTACCAGAGTGTGTCCCGTGCAGTCATTAATTTGCCAATGAATTCTCACACTTTCTAGGTACCATATTTCTAGGTACCATGTAATTAATTACATTCTGTCAGTAGTTACAGGGTACCAAATGTGCCAAGACCATTCAAGTATTTTTGACCATTTCTTTAGTCAGTACCAACCATGAAAAGTAACCCAGCTAATTCCCATTATAAAAGAGCTGCTTGATATGAGCATTCATCCTTAGCAGTGACAATTAAATTAAGCAGTTTTAGACTAGCAGCATTATGGCCACTGAGTGGAAAACACCCAGAACTGACCTTGTCTGCCATGCAGCTTTTAGCCACTATACCATTTCCCCTGAGCTGTGAATCCTTTAATGCTTGCATGTGTATCTTGTGTGTTCAAGGAATGCTTATTTCTGTGCTTCACTGACTGCTATCATCAAGCTGAGGATTACCACGTTTTTCTTTCCATTACAGGTCTGTCACTTTTAAAAGGTGGGAAATTAGGTTCTTTTACTCAATAAAGGAAGTCTGAGTAACTCTGTAAGGCCACAAAGACCAAACTCCACATAGGGTGACAGGTTGGACTTGATGATCTTTGAGGTCTTTTCCAACCTTATTGATTCTATGATTCTATAGACATTTACTCCAATACCTTACATCATTTCAGCTTTTGAAGTTCTGATGTCCAAATAATCGTAGTCAAATCACAAAGCTTTTAAACAGAGCTTTTAAGTCCATCTAGAGGAATTGTTTTACTGGCCTTGAAGACAAAACTGCCCTGATCAGAATACTGCACTTATAAGTTTTCTGGAGACTTCTGTTGTGTCTTCATCTTTCTGCTCAATAATTTGCTACTAAGCATTGATGCTCTATTTGGCAGCATCAATTTCATGTTGAAGAGCCACTAGGCTCAATCTGATATAGACAAAAGTTTACCTTGCTGAAACATCTATTTTGCATTTAGATTTGTATCTTCCACTGGCTTGCTGTAGGATTCCACATACCTAGTTCTCTATCTGCAACAGCAGTCTTTGATAGAAGTAAAAATATATGTCTGCTCTTCAGTGGAATCATTCTAGAGACATCAGAAGTTTTACCCACTACCGGAACATTGAAGTACAGACCAGAATAAGCTCCAGGAGCTCAGCAAAAGCAAAATCTGAGCACAAAGACCTCGAGGAAGCTGCTGGGGACTATTTGTATAGCTTTGGCCAGCCCTCCAGACATAGGAGGCACCTACCTAAGCCTTCCAAACCAACAAGGAACTTACTCCACACCTTAGGAAGCCACCAGATGCATGGGACATCCAGGATCAATGAGCAGGATGGCATAGTCATCTCACTACTGGTCCACAGACAGATACATAGGTGCTGAACCTGTCTGGTCCTGGGACAACACAGCAGTATCAACTTCAACAGCAGGCATGGGTGCCAACACAGCAAGCTCTTCCTTGCTTACCAAACAGAACACCTTGCTGGAAGCCCTGCAGTGCTCTTGAGCTGGGATAGCCAATCCTCTGGTCCTACTGAGTTACTATGGTGCCTGTGGTCTGGTATCCAAACAGCACTTGCTCCTACTTCCATTTCTCATTTAAGAACAGTGAGGGGTTTAAAACCAGAACCTCATATTAAACAAAGGAAACACTGTCAGTGCTTTTTGAGGCCCAGGGACACTGGACCTTGCCACCTCCAAACTAAAGCAGTTTCATATGTTGACATTTCAGGCATGAGTCTTTATCTGACATGGCTTTGAGGACCATGGAAGGTATTTTTTTAGGAGGATGAAAGGAAAAGCATTGGGTCAACTAAATTAATTGCCTGAATACTTCCTAGTACAGCCTAGGAGAATCAATTGCTAACCTGAATGAAGTGTCAGGGAGACTAAAAACCTTGTTAATATGAATACCTGCATGGAATCACTAATTTAAACTGAAACAATCAGTGTCAATAATGCTTTACATTTGTGGAGTCCTTTATAACTGGGGTTTTGACAGAAGTTAATCTAAACCTAACTCCAGTCATTTGAGTTTATGGTAAAACTTCCACTGACAATTGCCAAAGCAGTCTGAGAATAGAATAGAATAGAATAGAATAGAATAGAATAGAATAGAATAGAATAGAATAATAGAATAGAATAGGATAGGATAGGATAGGATAGGATAGGATAGGATAGGATAGGATAGGATAGGATAGGATAGGATAGGATAGGATAGGATAGGATAGGATAGGATAGGATAGGATAGGATAGGATAGGATAGGATAGGATAGGATAGGATAGGATAGGATAGGATAGGATAGGATGGAATGGAATGGAATGGAATAGAATAGAATAGAATAGAATAGAATAGAATAGAATAGAATAGAATAGAATAGAATAGAATAGAATAGACCAGGTTGGAAAAGACCTTGGAGATCATCACAGAAAAAAATTTTAAGGATTTTTTAACTTTCACCTCATTACTTGAAAGCATTTTGCAAGCACAGAACCTCAGAAATGTTATGCAGTTGGTGAGTAAGCTAAAATACATGAGGAAAAGAAAACCTGTTCTAGGACAGAGAAGAAAGATGTGTCAGAGCCAGAAACTGGACTCAGAACTGTCGATACCCTATTTTTCTGTGTGGCCTGAGAAGCCATTGAGCTCCCATTGAGCTTTCAGGTCCACCAGGCAGGAATGGTGCTGTCAGTGGCCCTGATACTTGTAACAATATAGTTTTCAATTCCTTATTACAAAAGAGAGGATGATTATTATTTTGAAGCATCCATTCCAGCTTAGTCAGGCTGAATTGAAGTGCTTAATGCTCTTTAAGTTTCATCAGATCTTTTCAGCTGTAATGGTCCAATATTTAGGGGGGTGGAACTCAACAGACATTACAGTAGTGTACATTTCAAGTTTCCTCACTGTTTTGTATTACAGCAATCAGGGAGACACAGAGATTCTTCTGCCTGAAGTGCTTAACATTCTCTCTGAAAAAATGAAATACAAACCAAACCCCCAAACCAAGTATAACTGCACAGTTCCTTGTCAGCATGTGACCTCTGAGAAACTGTCAATTCTTTGGGACCATGAGGACATGGTATATGAAATAGCAAAGTTTAGAAACAACAGAAGGAGAGGGGGGAAAAAGAAGGAGAGCAGAAATTAGACACTGCAAAACTGGCATAGAGGCAGACTTCAGGAAATGTCTTCTCTTTTCCAGAGTTGCATTCCAAGATATTTTTAAAGCACAGATATTGAAAACAGATTCCCCATACAATTCTTAATCAGTTACAGTAGCCACCAGGGTTAGTGGTTCCTAACATGTGGCAGAAAATACAATATTTCTAACTCAAAACATACCATGCTGGTATTTTACCAGCATTCCCCATGCTATTGTTACAGTTTCACTACTTTCATAGCATTGGATTCTTTATGAATGCATGAACATAATATCTCTCTCTCAGACATTAACAGCAAGATGTATAATCATAAGAACCACAGTACTTTTCATTCTATTATCTCAAGATACTTTAATCCTTACCCTTGATTTTGTAGGTGGAGAAACTCCAACTCAGAATCATGGGACAATGCTCTGGAGTCAGCCAGCACCAATCCCACTGAGGGTCTAGAACAGAAAGAGCAGCTCTTTCCTGACTTCACAGAGCCTATCTGCAGAATCACAGGGACATCACTCTGGGGTCAGCCAGCACCAATCTCACTGAGGGTCCAGAATAGAAAGAGCAGCTCTTTCCTGACTTCACAGAGCCTATCTGCAGAATCACAGGGACATCACTGGGGTCAGCCAGCACCAATCTCACTGAGGGTCTAGAACAGAAAGAGCAGCTCTTTCCTGACTTCACAGAGCCTATCTGCAGAATCACAGGGACATCACTCTGGGGTCAGCCAGCACCAATCCCACTGATGGTCTAGAACAGAAAGAGCAGCTCTTTCCTGACTTCACAGAGCCTATCTGCTCTCGCTCACAGAATCACCAACCCCTAATAAGCCTTACAATAATGCTGCTGTCATGCATCCCCAGAGTAGCACGACTGAAGCTGGGATTCCAACCCACCAGACACAGAGAATACACAGCCCTGTCATGCCCTTAGAGGTGACAGCCTCTGCAGGGGGATCTCTGAACAGAGGCGTCTGCCTCCCACAGAGGAAATGTATAGGAACTGAAGTAACGCTAAGCTAACGGTGCCCACTGCCTTCCCAGCAACGCCGATGTCCACGCTCAGTGCATTTGTTCTCTTGCAGGGACGTCAGCTGTATATTTAGCACCGGGGTGGAAACGGGAGGCTCGACTAAAAGACTCCTATTACATACTGCAGGTCTCATATTCCACTCCTGTGCTGCTCCTGGATTTATGGAATGCTCATTTTGCGGTTTCTTTTGAAGCATTTTGACAGACAAATGCTTCCCTGCCTGAAACTTGATAACAGCTTGAGTATGATATACTATATGTGCAGAGGAAACCTTTCCCAGAAAGTGCTTGGGGTGGGGGGACTGGGGGTGGTGAAGGGGGGGTGGTGTTTGTTTTCTTTTGAAGTCACAACAAGCAGATGAAGCAACAAATTAAAGGGGAATTAAATGTATTTGCAATAAATGTGATCATATATGCAATTTAATTTGTGAGAGCAGGTGAGGCCTTAGACACACACAGAGTTAAATATAGAGGCATTGTTGAGGCACTAAAGGCTGCAGTGTTGCTGCTGGCCACAAAGAGCAAATTAAAATTAAATACACATCTTCCTAGGAAATCTGCCAAGAAAAAGCTAGGGAAGGGCACTCATCGCTGCTGCTTTGCCTGTGCCAGGGAAAATGGAGATCTAGATGCTGTAGCCCTTGCCATCAGAGCAACAGCACTCAGAGCACAAAGCAAATCAGTGCTAATCAGGAAATCTGCTCCAAAGAGTTGAAGGACAAAAGCAGAAATGCTTCTACACTGCCTACATTATCAGCTTAGCACTGGGGCAGGCCTTAGCATGGTGTCATTTTCCACACAAAACCAGCTCCACAGACTAAAGGCAGAAAAACAGGGGGAAACTTCAGATGCAGAGCGACAGCAGGAGAAACTGGGGAGGTTGTAGAAGCAAAGAGATGTCTGACTAGCACTTTTGCCTTTGATAAGAGGCTACCAGGAAAAACTGAAGCTGTGGAGGTACAGTGAGAACAGCAGAATACAATCAGCAGGCAAAGGAGAGGAAAAGGTAAACACACTGCATACAGTGTGGTCTACAATGAGAAAAATATTAAAAGGATATCAGTCTCCCTGTATTGGAACAAAAATTGAGGTTTATTCTATCAGGAGAGAGAAAATGAGAGGAAGGACATAGGTAAGAGCTAATGGGACCAGAAATATGACATAGCATCCATTATCTCAGGATTTTGCTTCCTCACAGAGAAACTGTCTGACCAAATAAGAAATAGACTTTAGAAGTTTTCTTCCAGTATTTGCTGGGAATAGATGGGTGAGCCAGCAGTGTGCCCGGGTGGCACAGAAGGCCAAGGGCATCCTGGCCTGGATCAGGAACAGTGTGGCCAGCAGGAGCAGGGAGGTCATTCTGCCCCTGGACTCAGCACTGGTTAGGCCACACCTTGAGTCCTGTGTCCAGTTCTGGGTCCCTCAGTTTAGGAAAGTTGTTGAGTTGCTGGAAGGTGTCCAGAGAAGGGCAACAAAGCTGGGGAGGGGTTTGGAGCACAGCCCTGTGAGGAGAGGCTGAGGGAGCTGGGGTTGCTTAGTCTGGAGAAGAGGAGGCTCAGAAGTGACCTTCTTGCTCTCTACAACTCCTTGAAGCAAGGTTGTAGCCAGATGGGGCTTGGTCTCTTCTCCCAGGCAACCAGCACCAGAACAAGAGGACACAGTGTCAAGCTGTGCCAGGGCAGGTTTAGGCTGGATGTTAGGAAGAAGTTCTTCACAGAAAGAGAGACTGGTGTTTGGAATGTGCTGCCCAGGGAGGTGGTGGAGTCACCATCACTGGAGGTGTTTAGGAAGAGCCTGGCTGAGGCACTTGGTGCCATGGTTCAGTTGATTAGATGGTGTTGGGTGTTACGTTGGACTTGATGATCTCAAAGGTCTCTTCCAACCTGCTCTATTCTATTCTATTCTATTCTATTCTATTCTATTCTATTCTATTCTATTCTATTCTATTCTATTCTATTCTACTAATACTTCTATACTGAGATTCAGAGAAGTGGCTGCCACCTGCAGCCTGAGCCTGATCCTATTTCTGTCATTCTTATGTGGCAGTACCTAAGCAGAGCAGGGCTCTATAGCAGCAGTCTCATTCGCACTCTAGCCAGCAACTTATCTCCAGAATGCTTTCCTGTTGGGCTAGTTTCGTTCTGCATCCATTGCTAGCTCCAATTCTCCTCTCTGCAGTTCTGGTTGTTACAAGTCCTTCTGCTAATTTCTCACTATCCTTTTTCAACATGCAAAATTATAGTTTACTGAACACCGTAAGTGAGACTCCCCTCTACCAACCCTGGACTATTTCTTTATGCCAATTGCTAGGTCAAAGAACCTTTGTTTGGGGTTTTTTTGGGGGGTACCTTTTTTTTTTCTTATGTCAGAATAATCCCTTTTGGTGTGAAGGTCTGGGAGCGTCTGGAAGCTTCATCTTGCAGCCTTCCAGTACAAACCCACACGTGCAGGGTCAAAGTGAACAGGTCTCTGCCAAACAACCCAATAAATTAGGAGCAAGCATGCTCCTTTAAGAAGGCAACTACAAGAAAGCTGCTGAGGGACTTTTTAGGGCATTGGGTAGTGACAGGACTGGGGGAAATGGATCAAAGCTGGGGGAGGGTAGATTTAGATTAGACATTAGGAAGTTCCTCCCCATGAGGGTGCTGAGACACTGGAGCAGGTTGCCCAGGGAGGTGGTGGAAGCCTCATCCCTGGAGGTTTTTAAGGCCAGGCTGGATGTGGCTCTGAGCAACCTGATGTAATGGAAAGTGTCCCTGTCCATGGCAGGGGGGTTGGAACAGGATGATCTTTGAGGTCCCTTCCAACTCTGATGCGTCTATGATTCTGTGATTTCCTGAGATCCTCAGTAAGCAAAGAGCATTGATACTGATGTCTTTCACAGGGTTTAGCATTCAGGCTGTACCAAATTATGGGTAATTAGGGAAAAAAAATCAGAAGGAGCAAAACAATCACAATGCAAAAGTCTCATGTTAAGCACTGTATTTCTACAGTGTTTCTAGGAGTTTTCTCCTTTGCCATTTGCTGGATGGTGAGTAGGATCTAGGGGTCTTCTCTTGGGAGATTTCTCTTTCCTATTCCATCCTCTACCAAAATGCTGGTGGCAGTATTTCACAGGGATCACTTCTGCAAAGAAAGCAGTGTCACAGTCGTACTAACGAAGCCAAACTCTCATTTATTAGTCCAGGGTCCCAAATCACCTAAAAAAAAAAAAAAAACAAAGTGAAAAAGTAATTAGTCTTGACCTCTTCAGCCACTCTGACAAAAGCCTGTAGCACTGCATGGGGTTGTTCTGACCAAAGTGCATCACCCACCGCTTGGACTTGTTGAATGCCATCCTGTTGGACTCTGCCCATCTGTCCAGCCTGGCAAGGTCCCTCTGCAGATCTCTCCTACCCTCTAACAGATCAACTCCTGCTCCCAACTTGGTGTTGTCTGCAAATTTACTGATGACTGACTCAATCCCCTCATCCAGATCATCAGTGAAGATATTGAACAGGATGGGGGCCCAGCACTGATCCCTGGGGCACACCACTGGTGCCTGGCCGCCAGCTGGCTGTGGCACCATTCACCACCACTCTCTGGGCTCAGCCTCCAGCCAGATCCTAACCCAGCTCAGAGTGCTGCTGTCCAACCCAGGGGCTGACAGCTTGGTCTGGAGATAATATGCATCAGCATGTGTGTCTCTAACGTACACATACACATTTTTAGGCATGTGATAAGGAAAGAAAGGATCTAGGGAAAGTCTTAAGAAAAGCTTTTATGCAGGGTAAGCTTAAGGAAGCCAGAGACAACTGCTCTTGGTAAACTGATCTGAGATTAAGAAAAGGAAAGGAAATGGTCCCTTTTGATGAAGGGGTTTAGAATAGGTGCAGCTGCACTGTGCAGAAACAGGAACTTGATAATAAAAACATTCTGAGGTGGCATTTGCCCTAAAACATCAATAAATGACATAAATACAGATCGCAGAATTTAAGCTGTTCCTGTGCAGCTTAAATCACTTTTTGAGCATCACAAGATTGGGACATGCTGGAATTAGGCATCTAGCAATTACTCAGGGTTGCTGCTACCAGTTACTGACATTTGTATCTTTTAGGAGTCACCATCATTGGAGGTGTTCAGGAGGAGACTTGATGGGGTGCTTGGTGCCATGGTCTAATTGTTTAGGTGGGTTGGATTGGTTGATGGGTTGGACGTGATGATCTTGAAGGTCTCTTCCAACCTGGTTTATTCTATTGCATTGTATTAGGTAGTTGTGTACAATGTGAGTGGGAGGCAGCATTTGTGGATGGCAAAGTTTTCCATTAGGAGCCAGACATTTAAAGCAAAGGTCTGTGCCAGAACCTGTATCTCATACATTCTTCATTGGGTTCATCTCTTTCAGTTATTAAGGCTGTTTGCACGGATTACTACTGTCCTAAAGTCACACAAACTGAACTTGCCTTGTTCTCACTCATTTGGGCTACTTTTTTTCAATCCAATACAGCTGTCAGTCAGGATGTAATCTCTTTGAGAGTAACAAATGGGCCAGATGCATAGTTCAATGGCCAGACACTTCGAGTCATAACAAGCTAGTGAAGCGAGCTAATTTTACTTGAAAAAGAATTAGCCTTTATTAGTCACTAATACTACTATTTGCCCTGTGTGGGCCTTTAACCAGCTGCAGCTCCATTGCTATTCACATTTTGGAGAGATTACCAATGGCATGTGTGGTTATGGAAAGCTTAGAAGGCTTCCTAGAGCAGCTACCCCTGACTAGGGCAGGAGAGAGAAGAGCCAAAGTTACCACACTGTAGGCATTCATATAGAATAAATCTCAGCAGTCAGACCACAAATTCTGCAAGGCATTTCCCCATTTCTAATTTTTAGCACGTGTTTATCTCTTAGAGAGGGCTGTTTAGTGATCTTATCCATCAGTTCCCTCAATACCCATAAGTGTATCCTGTCAGGTCCCATTGAACACTTCCAGGTTCATCAGAGGGTCGCAGTCCTGATCTTCACTCACAATGGGTGGTTCTTTTCTTCCAGCCCCCACCATTATCCTCTGTGACTCCAGGAGTGTGGCTGGAGCCCTTGCCAGTGAAGACTGAGGTAAAGAAGTCATAGAGAACCATAGCCTTCTCTAGGTCACTTGTCACCAGCTCACCCGTTTCCTTTCAGAGGGGGCCCACACTTTCCCAAGGCTTCTTTTTACCTATAGAAACTGTTGCTACTCCCCTTGAGGCCCTGAGGATATTAAATTCAACTCCTTCATGGTCACTGCAGCCAAGGCTGTCTCTGAGCCTCATGTTGGTCACCAGCCCTTCCCTATTGGTGAAAACAATAGCACCTTTTCTTGCTGCTTCCTCTACCATTTGGAGGAGGAAGTTGTCATCTATGCATTCCAGGAACATCCTGGATTGCTGGTGCCTTGCTGTGTTCTCCCTCCAGGAGATGTCAGGATGGTTGAAATCCCCCCATGAAGACCAGGGCCTGTGAATGTGAAGCCAGTTCTGTTTCTGTAGGGCCTCATCTGCTTGGTTCTGCTGATGAAGTGGCCTGTAACAGACCCCTACAGGAACATCACCTTCCCCTGTCTTCCCTTTAATCTTAACCCATATGCTGTCAACATCTTTTCCCCAGGTGGAACTCCATCGATTCCAGCTGGTCACTGACACAGCAAGACCTGCTCCCTTTCTATGCTGCCTGTCCTTCCTAAAGAGCTTGTACCCATCTACCCCTACACTGCAGTCATGGGAATCATCCCACCCAGTTGCAGTAATAGCCACTGTGTCATGGTTTTTCCCTGTTCATTGCCCAGCTGGGCTGGCCATGTCACCCTCTTGTGCAAATCCCCCTTGATTCCTTTAGAGTGTCTTGGTGCATTGCCCCTGGCTCCCCTCAGGGCAACAAGTTGAGAGCCCTTACTAGTACTCCTTCCATCTGCCCCTGCTGTGCTGCCCTACTGTGTGTCGCAGGCAGGCACGAGATTATTAACCCCTTCCCCTTCAAATCTAGTTTAAAGCCCTATCAACAAGCTCTGGCAACTTCTGTCACAGATTCCTTATCCCCCTCTAGGACAAGTGCAACCCATTAGATACTTGCAGCTCTGAATACCAAGCTGTGATTGTAAACCCCAAAGCCCTGTTGACAGCACCAGACCCAGAGCCATGAATTGACCTCTTGGCTCTTCCTATACATTCCCTCATCCATCGCTGTTGTCAGAGGGATGGAGGAGAACACAACTTGAGCTTCTGATCCCTTTACCAGTTGCCCCAAGGTCCTAAAGTCTCTTTTAACTGATTGTGAGCCTCTCTTTGCTGCATCATCACTACCCACCTGAAAGACCAGAAGTAATCTGAAGACCTCACAAGGGTGGAAAGTTTTCCTATGACATCTTTTACCTGGGCAGCAGGGAGACAGCAGCCCTCCCTGTGGAGCAGCTTCCATCTGAATATTGGGCTCTTCACTCCCCTCAGCAGGGAGTCTCCTACTCCAAGGACTGGCTGATGTTTCATTTCAGGGTCAGTTTTTATGGCTGGCCTGAGGTGAATCAGCCTTGGTGGCACTTCTGGCCACTTCCTTTCCTCACAACCAGTTCCTCCTGCAGGGCCTCATACCTGCTCTGCAAGGCCACTGCAGATCTGACACAGAGTCAGGGCGGTGTGAGACAGGGAGTCTGCACTAAAGCAATTTTGTGGATGCATGCCTTAAAATTAAATCAAAACTTCCCTATCAATGCTTCTGCTCCCAAGGCTTCCCCAGTGTCTGGGTGTTCCTAGCAGTTACATTAAGGAGTGGCCTGAAAATTCCACTATCCAGATCTGTCTTAACCAGCCAGTCATAGGCTAACACAGAACACTGCCTTGCTGGGCACCCAGGAAGTCCGAGAGAACAGCAGCCCTGCAGCTGGGGCTGGAGTGAGAAGGGGGATTTTGCAGTCCCCTTATCTTC
Organism: Colaptes auratus; assembly: GCA_015227895.2. NCBI lineage: Eukaryota > Metazoa > Chordata > Aves > Piciformes > Picidae > Colaptes > Colaptes auratus. The sequence goes on from CM037640.1 coordinate 2,481,187, forward strand.
CATGCACTGAGCTCCTGGCCACTGAAAACATACAGTTGTGCTTAATTTGGGGATTTAACTTGGCCTGATGGCAGCTACACAAAGTCTGTGCAGAGAGGGATCTTCCCCACCACCTCCCTCAGGAAAAGGATGTTTAAAGTTCTTTCTCTCAGGTCACACTAGCAGAGCAGCTTGGCTAGCAGTGGCAAGGATGTTTGACAGACTTATCAGATTGTAAAATACTGCAGTGTGATGATTGTTCAGCAAGTACCCTCTCCAGTCAACAGAACCATCATTTGTGGCTTATCAGACAGAAACTCTGAGTCATGAAAGCAGAGGCTACTGACTAGCGAGCCATGTGTGCTCATCTCCAGCCTGCCAAACTGTGTGCTAGTGCCACCCTGGTGCACCTTAAAGCTCAGGGAGGCATATCATAGAATCACAGAATCAATAAAGTTGGAAAAGATCATCAAGTCCAACCTGTCACCCAACACCTCATGACTACTAAACCATGGTTTCAAGTGCCACATCCAATCCCCTCTCAAACACCTCCAGGGATGCCCACCTCCCTGGGCAGCACTTTCTAATGGCCAACAACTTTCTCTGGGAAGAACTTCCTCCTCACCTCCAGCCTAAACCTCCCCTGGCACAGCTTGAGACTGTGTCCTCTTGTTCTGCCTCTGGCTGCCTGGGAGAAGAGACCAACCCCCACCTGGCTACAACTTCCCTTCAGGTAGTTGTTGTAGAGAGCAAGAAGGTCTCCCCTGAGCCTCCTCTTCTGCAGGCTAAGCAACCCCAGCTCCCTCAGCCTCTCCTCACAGGGCTGTGCTCCAGACCCCTCCCCAGCCTCGTTGCCCTTCTCTGGACACGTTCAAGAGTCTCAATGTCCTTCTTAAACTGAGGGGCTCAGAACTGGACACAGGACTCAAGGTGTGGCCTAACCAGTGCTGAGCACAGGGTGTACTTGATTAGTATTCTTCTTTTGTCTAAGCATTCTCATTCACAAAACCAAAATGCATGGCCAGAAGTAACAGGAAAGAGCAGTTCTTGAACAATGAAATCACTGAAAGAAAAAGTTTTACAAGTCAGCTATGGTCCACAGGTCACAATGTAAAAGTTGTTAGATTGAAGTCTTTTCATTGTCTAGAGTAGAAAAAAGGAAGGAGAGAGAAAGAGAGAGAGAAAGAGAGAGAGAAAGAGAGAGAGAGAAGAATCTTGACTATATTTGAAAGGTCTAATAGGATACCTGTTTTCTTCCACAAGGTGCTTAAGACATAATTCATATCTGTGTAACACTACAGAAGTCCACAGTTCAGAAACAGACCAGGGATGTGGAAAGCAGAAACAAATGCAATTACATATTTGATGCTATTCTCTAACCTCCTCTTTGATTAAATGATGTACCCTTCCTCCTGTATCTGTATTGCACTGCTCTTCCTGCCTGCTCTTGTTCTGTTACATTACAATCACTTTTCTCCAACATGGTTTAACATTTTCATAGTTGAAGCTTTTCTTTTTTCAAATTGGAAAGGTAAAGCAAGCTCATGAGAGGAGCTTCCAAAATCAATATTCCTATTGGAGTTTTCTTCAGGTATTTTCTTCATACAGACCAGATTGCTGCACTCCCCCACTTAGCACAGGAACTGAAGCAAAGGACAGATGAGACAGCTTACACCCTTGAAATGCTCACAGTTGTCTTGGACAACCTAGAGTCTTGTCTAGGTTCAGGGACACTTTGTTTTATGCTCAAATGAAAATGTGGCTTGAAGCTAGCCAGGAAACAAGCTTCCTGAGCCCAAACCACAGATGGCATGCTTGCCTTCACCACATGATTCACCAGGGGTCGAAATCTGGGAAATACCATTTGGGAGAGCCTACAATGTCACTTCTGAAGCATGATCTGCGTTGTCCACAGGCAAAAGGCAGGCTGGGTCTCTGGGTGCCACCATACAAAAGGAGCCTGTATGCATGAGAGCTCTTCTCACTGGCAGACCCCAGGACTTGCAAAGTCCCCAGTGATGCCCAAGATATATATGCAGAATGAGCCACAAACTTTCCACCCTGATGAAAGCACAATGAAGAAAATCTTTCTGACAGATTCACAGCTGGTTTCAGTTTACAGCCTAAGCATATCTAATGGGCTGCCTTTATCAGAGAAGCTCTCATAGGGTTCTGGCTGCTACTGAGGGCAGTTTGCCACCGTGCAGACACCCCAACAAAAGTCAGAGAGGACACGGTGTACAGACTGAGGCATGGAGTAATAGGACCATCTGCTACGAATTCTGGCCTTGCTTGCACTTTTATTAATCCTTTCCAGATCCCAAGATCTTACTGCAGTCAATGCAGCTGCCCAATTAAAGCATCAGAAAAATGCAAAGCATCCCTATCAAGAATATTGCTGCTTCTTATATCACTCTCACAGGTAAATGAAAAAATTCCACTCGTGAACACAGAGAGTAACACCTGGTCTCAACCTCTCCTGGGTAAAACTCTGGCTTCTCTGGAGCTGGGAGGAGAGGCTACCATACTCAGGAAAAGCAAGACCTTTACCTTCTTTTACAGCACTTTTACTACCTAGTAAAAGTGAAGAAGTCCAAAAGCTCACATCCATTTATGAAACTGTGCAAGTTAGGGACTTGTTAGGGAGGCATTGTGTGTATGTCATACAGTAAGTACAGAAGTACTTCAGCTATGCATTACTTCCCCCCCCCCCCCAAGTGATTTACAGATGTGTCCTGGGACAACAGAGGTTTACATGGAAAGGGGAGATGGCTGTGATTAAGGCAGCTTTCAGCTCTTCTTCCTACAGATACCCCCTGGACATTGCTGTATTCTCCAGAATCTAAGCTTCCACTCAAACACAATGAAGTTTCTGGCCCGTGTGGGTTCATGGAAGCAGAATGTAAACAGATGTACTGTTGTCTTATTTTAGAAGCTATAGCAAGCCAGACTGAAACAATAGCACTAAGAAATGTCAACTGTTCCCATTCATCTCAGTGGGGTGGGGTGTTAACTTTGAAGCCTTATTGTGACCACTTTAAAGCCAACCTTTTAACCATTTCGCTGCTGTTGCAGCACCAGAAACCCCAAAGTAATGAACTTACCCAGCCTCTGTATTTGCATGCATTACTGTGAGAGCTTCCATTCACTTGAAAAGGACACTGCATTACAATCCAGCCAGTGTGAATATTCTTTCACTTAGAAAGTCAGCTGAATTGTTTGTTGCTGTCTTTCAAAATTAGGGTTAAAAGAAAGTCAAAGGTGAAAGGTTAGCTTCATTGTTGATGTTCTCCGAAGTGCAACATGTGGGATTTCATGCTTTTTGTTTTAATCAGGGGGCCCTGATGGTGGTTCACCTCAATAAACTGGTGAACAGCTACATACAAAACTGAAAATGATTGCTGTGCAAACGACACAGCACCAGCAATTAGGAGTAAAAAAGAAAACGTGATGACATAGTAACACATACTTGCAACACTAAAGAATGGGAAAGAGAAAATAAAAAGGTATTTATTTTCAAGAGCTTATGACTGCCCTTACATACATTAAATTTGAGGTGCATTGGGCCTGGTACTGAGCATCCAGAGAAGCTGCCCTTCTAAAGATGTTTTGCATCCCACTTCCAAGAAGTTGACACATTCCTTATCAGTAGTCCCTCTAAAGTCAGCATGTGAATTTTCCTCTGGGACCACCCACTGAAGAGGAAGAGCTCACACACACATTTTTGTGAATGTAACTTCAGATGCTGTGTGAACTCATGCTGAAAATTATCAGGGCAAGCTGAAGTTTCTGAGCAGCTAGAAGCCCACCAGCATGTAGCTGGACTCCGGGTCTCAGAAGCCGTGGTGCTGCACAATGAAGCTGCCTGACCCGGTTTGGTGAGGCAGTTTGTAGCACACCCGCTGGCTCTCTGCTCAGCCAGCCCTTCTGCCCATCTCCACTGCATCACCTTTCTGACACCGTGCCTGCCAGCATGCCTGCCGTAGAGGTCACATGTGGCACAGGACTGCTACAAAGACATTCCTGCATTCCTCCCGACTCCCACTTCTACAGACACATCCACACTGATCATCCAGCCACACCTTACTTGTCATTTGCTTCCTACATCACACACATTAGGCTAAGTCAACACAAACATCACCATCGTGCTACCCTGATTAATCATTAGTACATCCATGTTAGGTGCCTTAATGTTAGGTGCCTTAACTAGGTGTGATGCTGCCATGTCTCAAGATGCCCTCAGTGCAGCTATGGCTACCAGCTCAGTGGGACTGAAAAAGCGAGGGGACTAAGTCATCTACATGGCAATGCCCAGCAGAAGATCTTGAACAGCTGGGACACAGATAAACCTCTTTAGTTCACAGAGCAGAAAGTGGGAGAAACTATCTGTGCACTCCCATTCCTCAATAAAATCCTGTGTACTTGGGAAGGTCTTGAACCTACATATGGTAAGGAAGAGAGTTATTTTAGTAGAAGAAGAAACTATCCTGTCTACACAAGGCATAGGTGTTTGTGGGAACAAAGCACTAATTCATGCAGTTCAGGTTCTTTTGCCTGCTGCAGCAGACAATACTCTGAAGCTGTTATGAGCACGTTGTGAATGCACAACCCTGCCATGTGTAAACTCCACAGTAAGCTGAGCATTAGAGTGTTTGGAGCTTGCCCTGACTAGTAAAAACACCGTATCCAAATCCCTCTGTTATAAAATACCAGTGTTTCCTAAATGTTTAGCTTTCAGTTGCAACAGAAGATTCATAAAATACTCATGATAGGAAACTTGAAATAAACCTCTTTTTTTCATTTCAATGCCTGCAAGCACTGACTTGGCCTGAAAAGGGCCTGGTGCAGAAAGACAGACAGATGACTTTGGCTTCTACTGACTTTAATCAGCTGCAGCAAATTGATCAGTTCTCTGCAGAAGGTTCTGAGTAAGATCATATAAGATCACAGAAGTGTCTGAATGTCCTTGAATATATTTTCAGGAAATGCTTAGAGGTATGGAACAAAGGCAGCTAAAAACAGACTTGGTAGATCTACAGTTTTGCTTTATTACTGTGTTAAATTCCCACTCAACATCAGTAAGGCACCACACACTTGTTAGAAAAAGAATAAACTGCCTCGTAAAAACTAGCCTTGCCATGCTCTGCTTTGCCTTGCATCCCTCTTCTTTTCAAGTGCTAACAAGTAAAACAACCCCCTGACAGCTGGATGTGCAGAAGCCTGTGCCAGTGGAGTCCCCATCCAGAGCAACACTGCCAGCTGGAATGCTGATGCTGGCAGGGCTGCCACCACATTTACTTAACGCTCATTTCTCTCAGTCTGCTTCAGACCAGAAATGCAGGCAATGGAAACCTATTCAAGCTCTGAGAACTTTGACCACAGCAGTTAGCAGAGCAGGGTCTCTGCAGGTACATGAAAGAAGCATTCAGAAGATGCTGCCATTCAAGGGAGGTAGAGAGAGAGGCCCTGGCTTTCTCCGGTTACCTTTTATTGGCATGAAAAGGGAGATACAGGAGGAGCAAGGTTTCAGGACAAATGAAAAACAAGCTTTGTAACATTCACTGTTCAACCTCAGCAACTTAAGCTAAAGAAGCTTAGTCCCATTTCTTTCAGTTTAGTAGTTTGTTACAGTGAATGTCATTAAAAAGCTGTTTTGAGTAGTAGATTAAACATTACCTTGAAACAGGAGTGGAAAAAATACACATTATGAATTCAGTGAGTGTCTTGGGCAGATAAATAGCAAATTAGCAAACACCTGAGAAAGTGTATTCTGTTAGGAGGTGTGCAAGAATCTTTGGGTGAAAACATTTACATTGTGATAATAGCTGGCCAAAGCAGCAGTCACAGAAGCACTATCAAGTACAGGAGCACTATTAAGTACAGGGTATAATCTGCAAACACTAGCCACCCAGTTTAAACCAAGGTCTGTTGAGATGGAGAAATGCCTGGTGCTGTCTTCCTGAGGAAGCTAGTCCAAGGCAAGGTAGAGGCACCCCAATGCATTGTTAGGAGCATCACTTCCTGGAAAGCCACCAGCAGCTGGGGAGGAGGCACACCAACCAGCAGATACCATTGCCCCTTTCAAGTGCGTGGGGTCAGGCTGCCCACAAATCACTGCACTGTCCCAACCTTGCTGCAAGCCCAAACGATACTCTCTTGTAAGTCTTGCATGACATGGCAGACTCTCCCCAAGGCATAGTGGAATGCTGCAGCCACTGTTCTGAGGGAGCTGCTGGGTGCATGCAGAGTGTGCGATTCCTTAGCTGCATAGAGCAGAACAATACTACTCCATGTGTGCCAAGAACAACATCCTCACTTTGGCACCCTTTGATTGGAACATGCTGCAGGAGCCACCTCCCTGACATGCTGGCACCTCTTGCTGGGAAAAGATTTTAGCTTATATATGTAGTTGGGCTTTACTGGTTAAGGGATTGATAACAAGGAGTATAAAAACAGCCACTCTGAGCAATAGGGACTTTGTTTAGAGCTTCCCAAGGATCTTTGGTTAGGGACTTTGGTTAGGGCTGCTAGGGACTTCTGCTTCTGTTAGTTAGCTACTTCTGGTTAGGGCTTCGGTGTAGGGATGCTGCTAGGGATATGCTTGGGACTTCTGTTAGCTGCTTCATCTCTTAAGGGCTTCTGGGACTTCTTCTGTAAGTGGGAGTCTGAGACTGGATGGGATGCAAGGAATTCCACAATGCAACAATAAAGGACTTCCAAGATTCCCTACTCTCTGCATTTCTGGAATCTCATTGCTGTATGGCAATGAGGGTCATGCCTCCATTCGTCACCCAATGGCCCCCCCAGTCAGGGAGAGAAACAACAGTGGATCACAGAATCATAGAACTGTTGAGGTTGGAAGACACCTTTGAGATCATCAAGTCCAGATGCACATTGCACAAAAGCAGAGCAAAAACACTTTGGAAGAGGAAGTGACGTTTCCAGCGTAACTATTGGATGCTGCAGGAGGAAGAAGGCACAACTTAGCTTGTTCAGAGCACCTGGGTTCTTATCACTTACTCTGTGTAACAGACCTCAGCCAATTGATCTGTATTTGTGTAAGTAACTTTGATGACCTCTAGGTCATTAAAGTGTTTCCCCCCTTCTACCTATCATTATGCAGACTCAGAACTGCAAAGGTTTATGAAGTCCTTGTGAAGTTTTCAAAACAGCTGAAGTATTTAGATTTCAAAGAAGATGCCCTGAATTTTCATGAGAGGCTTTGCTTTCAAGTGCTGTGGCTTTTTGTTCTGCAAGGTGACACTGGCAGGATCAGTTTCCAGAAAAACACATGAAAATGCTGTGACTACCTAATGCAAAGTAGATATCATGGGGGAACTCAGGAGATTCAGCTGCATACCAGATTCTGCAGCACTTTACATACTTTGCTAGGTTACAGCCAGCAACCAGAGATAGAGCTCTGTATGGTGTCTATTTATGGTTGTCCAAAACCACACTCGGAGATAAAAAGACACAGCTATGAACTGCAGCAGGGTGGGGTTCCAGAAAACTAGCTCCACTTTCCTATCTCACGTGGGTCATGCTTACAGAACAGAAATGAGCACTTTGTAGTGGAATCAGCTGAGCTGGACTTGTGTAGACAAGACCTGCCAAAGTTTAAGTTTTGTCCTATGATTTGCAACTTTCCAAAAGGCTTTCCTACTCCTGGGAATTTTGAGTCTTTTGTGAGCGCTCTGACAAACTGTGAGCACATAGTGGGAGATTTGGTGATTGGGATTAACTCCTACATCCAGTTTGGCACTTAATTAGCTTGGGTTTGAACACTGAATTGGCTATTAAATGTACTGAAGGTAAGCTACTCTAAACACTGATTAAATGATTTATGAATTGCTCTGGAATGTTTTAATGTGTTTGCATGCCTTGTTCACAAATGCTTCCAGGGGTTTAAGTAGTTTAATTTACTATCCCCAGTATAGAATAAGCCTAAAGGTAATAGAAGATGAAAGTCTCTTTTCCTTAAAGAAAATAAAACTCAGGGCAATATAACTGACACAATGAAATAAGTTCTGTTGAGAAATACAACAAATCACAAAGCCAGGAGGAGGTCTATAGGTAGGAGACACAGCCACTCCTCTCAATGTCATCCCACACCTCTGGATGGAGTTTCCAAAACTAACCAACTAACTAACAAATAAATAGATCTCCAATCCCTCCTTTACCCAAACCAAGACAAACACTAGTCAAAACTCATTGTAAGAGGAAGACAGGATTGCAGACATCCATCATTAACACACCTACCAGACCGAGCAGCATCTCACTTCGTACGAAGTGTCTCCTTTTCTCTCGTCCTAAGTAGCGTTATTAAGAGCTAGGGACTGATTTTCTAGAGGGAAAATGAAACACACCAGGAAGCAAATGTCAAAGAAAAGCAGTCTTTCTACCCATGTTACACAATCTAGCCTATATTCTCACAAGCCTTCCTAGGACAAAAATATGCATATTTAAAACCCTGGGGGCAAGGAAGCAGTGGAGGGTGGACAACTGATGAGAACAGAAATACAAACTTTGTCCTAAAGGCAAGAAGAGGAAGAGTGAGGATGTGTCTCAGAGGCTCTTCCATTTCCTGTCACCACTACAGGAAAGGACAAGCACTGAGATGGTCAGTTCCTCTCTGCTGCTTGCTTACTTTGTATACATTCACTGATGTTCCACTAATTCAGCCTAGGGCTCAGTGACAGCTTCCTCATCCAGATGTCAGCATCAGTTATTACCAGTAAGATCACAGACAGTAAGCAGGGCAGTACTTTCAGCAGTGCAGGAGAGAAGCTGTGTATGAATGAGGTCCTCTAAAATAAAGTGTGTTTGCTTTGGTTTGGCTTTTTCCCCTCTAAACCAGTAGGCAGGGTATTTTCTAAATGGAAACATTTCTCGCAGCATCGTAGCTGCTGCAGCTGTGTTGAAAGAATGACACCCTGAAATCTGCCTGGGGCCACTTCTGAGAACTGCTCTGCAGAAGGCCCTTGCCTGTGCTAGCAATCTCTCTTAACTCATGGACGTGGGTACCTGTGTGCAACCTGACTACTGGGATGGTCTCTGAGAAGCCCTGTCTCCAGAGAATGCTCTAGTGGATCATGGGCAGAGATGTTCTCTCCTGCACTACACAGTTTAAGTACTTACACAACACTCTTTTCAAACTCTATAAAATACCCTTCCCTTTCATGAGGTTGTAACAAGTGAGCAGCAGTCAATACAATACAATAAACCAGGTTGGAAGAGACCTTCAAGATCATTGCATCCAACCTATCAACCAATCCAACCCACCTAAACAACTAAACCATGGCACCAAGCACCCCATCAAGTCTCCTCCTGAACACCTCCAATGAAGGTGACTCCACCACCTCCCTGGGCAGCCCATTCCAATGGGCAATCACTCTCTCTGTAGAGAACTTCTTCCTAACATCCAGCCTAAACCTGCCCTGGCACAGCCTGAGACTGTGTCCTCTTGTTCTGGTGCTGGCTGCCTGGGAGAAGAGACCAACCCCCACCTGGCTACAACCTCCCTTCAGGTAGTTGCAGAGAGCAATAAGGTCACCCCTGAGTCTCCTCTTCTCCAGGCTAAGCAACCCCAGCTCCCTCAGCCTCTCCTCATAGGGCTTGTGTTCCAAACCCCTCACCGACTTCGTTGCCCTTCTCTGGACATGTTCCAGCAACTCAACCTCCTTCCTAAACTGAATGGCCCAGAACTGGACACAGCACTCAAGGTGTGGCCTAACCAGTGCAGTGTACAGGGGCAGAATGACCTCCCTGCTCCTGCTGGCCACACTGTTCCTGATGCAGGCCAGGATGCCATTGGCCCTCTTGGCTGCCTGGGCACACTGCAGGCTCATGTTCAGCCTACCATCAACCAGTAACCCTCTGTTGTTAACAAGTGCTGTTTGAAAGGAAAATTATGGATATCCTTTTGTTGAGGCCAGGGATGAGATGTAGTTTTTTGGGGGGTGTCTGAGAAGCAGGTACAGCTCCACATCATCAAAACAGATACTCTGGAGCAGGCTCCCTGCATAGCATCTTGCAATTCTGTGTTATAGGGCTTCATGGTAACAAGCCTCAAACATTTTCAAGATCTAACACAAGTGCATGTTATTACAAAGTCTTTCACTATCCAGATTTGCATTTGTTGTTGCTCCTTAACCTGAAACCTCAGGTTTAAATAACTGCCAACTGATATTATCAATGTCTGCTTTATGAGTCATTCAGCCTGAGCGATGGGCCAAGAAAGAGAACGGCACCCTTACAAACATGTCCTGATTTCTCTCCTGCTATGGGAAGCAGGAGAAGCAAGGAGGAGGCACAGGAAGGCTTTGCAGCCTGAACCAAAACATGTATGCCAGGTCAGAGTTAGATGTACATGTCTGCTAGATACATGTAAATTCATAAATCAGGTCATGAACAGAACAGCAGGAAAACAGCTCTGGGACATTAGAGAGAATCTTTCAGTCGAGTTTTAAGTTTCGGTAAGAAACTTTCTCCTAATTTGCTTCCTATTTAAATTTGCTCCTTCACATAAACCCCAGATTTAAGTACTAATTTGTTTCCTCAGTCAGGCTTCAGAAATTTGCAGAGTGAACCGAGAGAGAAACCACTGCTCTGGATCTGACTTTAAATAAAGTGCACTCCTGATTTAAAAAGGGACTGTCTGCCCTCCCACACATGCCTGCTAAAACCAGTTTTTGTAAATCAGCAGAGTAATCCACTGGTGGGGAAGCACAGACACGAGTTGTTTTCCTAAGTCTCTCTCTTCTCAGCAAAATTCTGTAGCATCTCAGAGCCCAGCAGACTCAGCCTTGCCATCTTCTGAGCACCACATATGGCCACTCTCTCTAACAAAAGCAGCAGAGAGCAAGATGCAATTGCCAGCCTCACTCAGATTGCACTGATAAGCAGTATGCCTAGACTGGAATCATCTGGGGTGCATTAAGCTGAGAAATCTCTTGTGTCTGCTAGCATACCTGCTTTTTATTCAGGGCAAGTGTCATTGCAACAAAAGTCATACATTAGTCTGGGCTGAAAAGCTGTCTGTCAGAATCTGGGCTGGCTGCTTATCTCAATACTAAAATGAAATAGTTCTATAAAAATTATCCTTGATTTTTGTGGCACAAAGTAAACCAAAATCCATGTGTTTTGTTCAAACTGGTGGATTGCAGATGTCAGAATCAAACACGAGGAGGGGAGGGGGAAATTTTGCATTAGGGTGCTAAGTGATTCATTATGTTTTATCTGTGCTGCAAAACCGTTTTCAAGGGTATCATATTCCCTGGAAATTGCATTCTGCATTCTAAACTTGATCACAGCTTCAACAGTTACAGATCAGAACTAGCATACAAATGCTGACTTCATGTCTTGTGCTCACATCCTGCCAGCAATTGTTCAAGGAGAAGCGTATTTAAATGACGAGTATTTCTCTGCTCTTCATTGTTTATTCAGAGGTGTGGATGCCTACTTATGCATTTGTGATGCCTGGTTAATGTTCAGGGCTTCAGCTGAGAACAGCAAGGTAACAGCTTCTTTCATGTATTTTCCAGTACTCCCTTGCTTCAGCTAAATCAAAAACGTAGGTAGCGCTTCATTACTCAAACTTTTGCCACAGACAGAAAACACACCCCCAGAAAGTTGCCTGGCCTCGCTGTGTGGTCAGCTGAAGTAGGCAGGTCCTCCCCAGGAACATTTGTTTCTAACCATCACTACCCCCACCTCCCTAAATATGTTACACATGGGATGAATTGTCCTCCAGACATGCTTATTTAGCCTTATTGGCTATAAATGGGGCTTAAGTGGCTAGATGCATTGCTCAAGATAGACAAGATGATCTGTCACTAGAACCTAAGCCTCGGGTAAAGAAAGAAAAATTAGCAATCCTCTTCACTCAGGGGCTGGGTTGCCTTTCCCTTTAACAGCAGCAGCCCTGCTCTGTAGAACCTGTGGAATTGTGCAGCCACCAAAAACTGCAACTGCCGTGGCTTCCAGCCACTTCTGGTGCAGACCTTGGTGTTGATTTTTGACCTTTTGGAGACCTCTTTGTGTCAGGCAACACCGCTCACTCACTCTCCCCAGAGTGCAGGGGGGAATGAGTAAAGCAGGACAGTGAAAGCCACAGCAGCACTCTGCCAGGCAAGGAAAGAGTTAAAGATAGGAGGCTCAGGAAAGCTGCCTTTCTTTAGGAGCTCCTACAGTTTCAGCCACTTATTAAAAAGGCATTTTTATTTCTGAAGTAAGGATTGTAATTCCTCCCACTTCTGAAGCTATACATTTCTCTACCAGACTGTGCTGAAAGGGGCCCTCCCTTGCTCATTTCAAGCCAACACTGAAGTCATCCTGTTATTCTTTTTCACCTTGCACACATGTTGAGGCTGCTCTGTGGAAGTCTTGCTGAGACACACATCTCATTGTCTCCTGTTGCTCTTTGCTCGTGAGACCTTTTCTTAATTCCACATTTCTTCTGCACATAGCTCAAGCAGGAATGTTTCTGGGATTTCAGTGAAGGAGGAAACATGCATGTGAGTGCTGCTGTTTTCTGAAAGCTTGTGTTCATCTGATAAAAGCAGGAGTCACCTCTGTGAAGAGGGTGCTGTAAAAAGCTCTGACTGGGAGGGTTTGCTCACCTCTGTCTAACTAAACTGATCAAAGTAGTAAGGTTGGGAATATGGACTCGTTTTGCACCATGTCAGGGTTTGGTAGGTTGCTGGCAGGTGGATGTGGACTCAACCACAAGGTGATCTGGCTGCAAGAGACCCCTCTCTCCTGCCTGATCACCAGAGAAATGCTGCAAAGGCTCAGCATTATTCATAGCACTTCTCCATGTTGTAATTAAGAGAAGCAGAAGCTACCTCTGCTCTCTCTCAGGTAATGTTCATCCTTGAGGCTGTACTTAAGGACACAGGGATTGTTTAGATTTTTTTTTACCTGTTGGTATGCATTCTGGGCTGATCTGTGCTTGTTAGGGCACCGAGGGCATAGATGGCTGCCGAGAGACTCCAGTAGGCACCTCCCCTTGCCTAACTCAGGATCTTTCCTAAACGGGCATACACATCATTTGCTGGAGGAGGTGGAACTCAGGCAACCTGAACTCTGTGCAGCAAAGACACAATGAGCACTGCAGGCTTCAGACCACTCCCAAGATCGGTTGAGATATGAAGCAGGTGTAGCCACAGGCTTTCCTTGTGGGAAGGAGAGAAAATTGGATAGCTGTATGTTATGTATCTTTGCAGTTGTTAGAACGATGAGAATAAAGCAAAGCAAGATTAAGAGGTGTATTAGGCTGCCTCTGACAGATCTTTTCCACTCATGAGGAAAAGGTTCCCACTGAGCTCCTGGGAGGTGCCGAACCCTAGGGACTCCATGCAGAGGCTGGAATTTGCAGCCACAAATGGCACTTTTTCTGTGCAAGGCTGAGCTATCAGGGAAGGTATCAGTGCAGTCTGTTGTTACCAATTCAGTAAGCAGAAGACAGAAACAGTGGATCTTTTGTTTATCAGCCCTCTGCAAAGTACAGCCCCTTTGTGAATAATAAGTCACCTTTCTGCAATGCAACGTTTTCAGGTCAGGTCAGCTAAACCAAACCTGCAGTCACCTGATACCAGTGAGTTACAACAGTGCTGATAAGAAAAATGTCAGTCCCAGAAGATTCTGAGGAGCATGGTGCAAGAATAAGTTAAACCAGAAAGGACATGTTCCTTCTCATAACTGAAAGCTACTTTTGGCTGGTCTTTGCATCTCAGATTTACTGCTCGTACTGTGGAAACCGTTGTATTGCCTCAGCACAGAGCTCATCTGGAGCTTGCTCACACTTGCAAGGCATTTATGCATCAGAAAGAGAGGGTCTGTAAAACCACAAAGATACCTCCTCACCATTGTTACTTGACCACGGCAATGGGGGAATATGCTTTTTAAATGCTGCAGTTTTGTGGCAGTTTTAGGCTATGCCTTTAAAATTTAGCTGCAGATTTCAAGCAGAAAAGTAGAAAAATGTAAATCATTTACTATTGGGTGTAAAAAGGAAAATAAAAGATTATTCTAAACAAATTCATTGGGCAGTTGTTCCATAAACATCTGTCACATTTCACTTCCATTCTCATTCCTTTTCTTCTTCTCTAGCTGCTTAGCTGTTCTGCTGGGGAGATAACCACTACTGGCTGGCTTTGAGAAAAGATAAGAACATTAATGCTGCTTCTCTAAGCTAACATTCCTCCCATCTCCTCTTTTCCTCTATTACAGGATGGGGGGAGGAGGTCTGGGAAGGAGTGGAGCAGCTTCCCTGCTCTCTGGGGAACCCAGAAGGGATACAGGGGGAATTCCATGCTATTTTTTTTCTAATTGTAAATACCTGTATAATATTGTAGCTCCTGTATATTTGTACATATTCGCTGCATTCCATCGTAGAGTGGAGGTTGTGCTTGTAAATGCAGCTTCCATTTGCTGCCAGCTGAGTCAGTCGTGCTTAGTTAACGTGAATGGGAAACTTCAACCCACCTCAAGTCCATTTGTTCATCACTATTTTTTTACAACTGTCAGTTTAGCTGAGAACCAAAAAAGCAAAATCCAGCAATCCAGATTCAGACAGAGTATACCTCAATATAGCTTGATGGGGGTTTTGTGGGTTGTTTTTGGTTTTGTTTGGTTGTTTGATTTTTGTTTGGGGATTTTTGTTTGGGGTCTGTTGGGTTTTGTGTGTTGGTTGGTTCGGGGGGGGTTGGTTGTGGTTTTTTTTTGGTGGGGTTTTTTTGGTGTCTTTTTTTTTTTTTGATGGGTTTTGTTGTTGTTTTCTTCACTGTAGCTGGTGCTTGTTTTTAATGCTCTCTTTAATCCAAAGGTAACAAGTCGATGTAGAGGTAAACACAAATGAATCTGGGACTCACCCTAAAACATCTGTCTCCTGAAATGTTACCCTCTGACCCACATCCCACATTGCTATCCTTCTCCCTGCACAAGCTTTTGGGGTCTTATGAATGCACTGGGCAAGTCTATACACACAGAAAATGCTGTTAAGAGATCCTGAGGTAGCTTTGAGGAAGCTGGCTTGTCTGCTGGTACGTTGCAGTGCCATGCACGGATGTTAGGTTAGATCCCAGAGGCAATGTAGCTGTGTCTGTGTAGCAAAGCACCCATGCTAATTAGCCAAGCCCCTGAGGAAGCTGCAGGAATGGAGCTAATTAGGTATGCTAAGAGGCACCCCGGCTAATTAGCCAAGGGAGAACAGAGCAACGCTAACAGAGCTTCTGCTCACGGCAGTAGCTCAGTGATCTCTACAGTACACTCAACTGTGTAGCATAGCTGAGTCCACAGGATCTTTTCAGTGTCATCCTAAGAATATAAATGTTTTCTCTCAATCCAGTCCCACCATCTGACTCTCCTTTTTCAAATATGCATAGTTTTTGGTTTTTTTTTTCTTGATGGCAGGAAAATAAAGTAAATATATTCAAAAGGATGAAGAAAAAAACCCAGTATAAATCACAATGCAATCATCTAGTATTATTAACCTCAGCTACAGGTAGCAACATGCCTGTGGGAAGCACCAGATATTCCAAACTCATCTTGATAAAAGGCATGCTTTGGCTAGTGGTGCATGTTTTGCAAGGAGTGTATCTCTTAAAGGTACTGTTAACTTAAGCCAACTCAGCCATAAATACAGACTAGGGTACATTAAGTTGTAATCATGAAAGATTTTCCATTATAAGTTCAGGGTTGAGTGAAATCATTTAGACACAGGCCCACACCTAGACAAGATAGAGCTCTCGAGAGAGCAGTTCTGTGCCACTCCTTCTCCCCTGCTTGCACCACACAAGAAAACATGGCTGTTCTGGCCAGTCCTTTTGCCTTCTCTGCCTATCAGACCCTCGGCTCACTAAGCACCACCATCAGCACACAGAAGATTCTCCCCACTGCTGCTACTATCTGGCCTGGCTGCCAACACTAAGTTACAACATAGTTATTCCTTTAACTTGCACAGGTTGCCACACAAAAACACAGGGGTCAATGAAAGTCTGTCTCTGCTACAGCAGCACACATATGAGGATGGTGATGAGACTGTTGTAAAGAGCACTTTAAAATGCCATTCCAACCACCATGTTGTATGTATGCATAAACTTGTGGATATAGTCTGCCTGGACTTCAGCAAGGCCTTTGACACCGTCCCCCACAGCAAACTCCTGGCCAAGCTGTCAGCCCCTGGCTTGGACAGCAGCACTTTGAGCTGGGTTAGGAACTGACTGGAGGGCTGAGCCCAGAGAGTGGTGGTGAATGGTGCCACATCCAGCTGGCAGCCAGTCACTGGTGGTGTGCCCCAGGGATCAGTGCTGGGCCCCATCCTCTTCAATAGCTTTATTGATGATCTGGATGATGGGATTGAGTCCATCATCAGGAAATTGGCAGATGACACCAAGCTGGGGGCAGGAGTTGATCTGTTAAAGGGTTGATCTGCAGAGGGACCTCGACAGGCTGGACAGATGGGCAGAGTCCAAGGGCATGAGTTGAACACATCCAAGTGCCGGGTTCTGCACATTGGCCACAACAACCCCAGGCAGTGCTACAGGCTGGGGTCAGAGTGGCTGGAGAGCGGCCAGGCAGATAAGGACCTGAAGGTAGTGGTTGATAGTAGGCTGAACATGAGCCAGGAGTGTGCCCAGGTGGCTGGCAGGAGCAGGGAAGTCATTGTGCCCCTGGACTCAGCATTGGTTAGGCCACACCTTGAGTCCTGTGTCCAGATCTGGGCCCCTCAGTTTAGGAAAGATGTTGAGTTGCTGGAAGGTGTCCAAAGAAGGGCAACAAAGCTGGGGAGGGGTTTGGAGCACAGCACTGTGAGGAGAGGCTGAGGGAGCTGGGGTTGCTTAGCCTGGAGAAGAGGAGGCTCAGGGGAGACCTCATTGCTCTCTACAACTACCTGAAGGGAGGTTGTAGCCAGGTGGGGGTTGGTCTCTTCTCCCAGGCAAGCAGCACCAGAACAAGAGGACACAATCTCAAGCTGTGCCAGGGCAGGTTTAGGCTGGATGCTAGGAAGAAGTTCTTCACAGAGAGATTGGCCATTGGAATGTGCTGCCCAGGGAGGTGGTGGAGTCACCATGCCTGGATGAGGCACTTGGTGCCATGGTTTAGTTGATTAGATGGTGTTGGACGACAGGTTGGACTTGATGATCTCAAAGGTCTTTTCTAACCTGGATTATTCTATTCTATTCTATGCTATGCTATGCTATGCTATGCTATGCTATGCTACTATGCTGTGCTATGCTATGCTATGCTATGCTATGCTATGCTATGCTACTATGCTGTGCTATGCTATGCTATGCTATGCTATGCTATGCTACTATGCTGTGCTATGCTATGCTATGCTATGCTATGCTATGCTACTATGCTATGCTATCCTATGCTATGCTATGCTATGCTATTCTTGCTAAATTAATGCCTTTCAACGAGAAAACTTTCATGCTGTGTATCATTCCAGGAGTGGTTTTTTGTATGGTGCCTATTTGTGATTAAATGGAGCCCAGTGATTTCCAGTTATCTTCCAGGAGTGTTTGTAGGAGCTCCCAGTTCTACCTACGTTTCAGACAAATATTTTTGCACGTGGGTAACTTCTGAATAGAATGTTAGCTCTGCTAAGTGCTGGCTTCAGTCCTTCATCACACTGCAAAAATGCACAGTGAAACTTAAAAGGAAACTCAAGAGTTGATCATGTGGAGCTGATGGAACACTTGAGAGAACAAAAAAGTTTTAAGCAAGTAGGTTTAGTTGTTTAGGTGGGTTGGATTGGTTGATGGGTTGGACGCGATGATCTTGAAGGTCTCTTCCAACCTGGTGTATTGTATTGCATTGTATTGTATATTATGAAACAATAAGTACCAGACAAGACAGGTTTCTTCTGGAATTAATATGGTTCCAGTAGACACAACCCTTAAACTTCTGCTAAAGAAAGCTACATTTTAGTTGTATGAAAGCAGAACAAAAACTCAGACTCTTGTCTTTAAGATTCCCAAGAATTTACTCTTTAGGATATGGAGGTTGCAGGGGAGGGGGAAGGAGAGGAACTGAAATACGTAGTTCAGTATTTAACCTTTACTTGACATGTTTCAGACAAATAAATGAATCTTAAAAGTAAGGTTTCAGTTTGTGTAGTTGTATGAAACTTGTCAAAATGATAATGTGCTAGATCATCTGCTAATGCAAACTGAGATGTCTCACACAACCTGGCTTTACAGCACGGACTCTGGATGCGTACCAGATGCACAATGTGGTCATTAACTGGACAGGATATGAGAAACGTGTTGAAGTGACTAATTACTGCAGTAGTAGCAGTGGCCCCCTCTGTGGACATTTTATCTTGCTCTTTGAATGGCAAAAAAAAATACTTTAACGTGCCTTGTCTCCAGGCAAGTTTAGAGTGGCCTAGACAGTTCTCAGTTTTAGAGCTTGAAATCTGCCCCTGCATTTGACCAGTGCTCAAAACAAAGCTGTGATGAATTATGTCTTCTCACAGAGACCTGAACAAGTACAAGAGACTGAAACTCTAGGCAGGAGTATCTCCTGCCTCTGTAAAAGCTGATACTGTGTGCTAAACTACTGAAAACACCCCAGCTCTGATGCTGACTGCATAAATAGCTGAGATTTTCAGCTTCACCACCAGAGTCTGACTAATACCTTTCAGTTTATCCCTCCAGTTTTATATCTACCAACAATTATTTTCTCCTTTTCTATCTAGTCAAAACAAAACCTGAAGCACAAAGGTTA
Organism: Colaptes auratus; assembly: GCA_015227895.2. Lineage (NCBI taxonomy): Eukaryota > Metazoa > Chordata > Aves > Piciformes > Picidae > Colaptes > Colaptes auratus. The sequence goes on from CM037640.1 coordinate 2,499,901, forward strand.
TCAACTCCCCAAACCTTTTGTGCATAAACAGACTTGTAAGGTCTCTGTCAACAAACAATAGCTCATCATTCATTCTCATTATACTGGCACATAAATCTTCTCAGCACCCAGGGAAAGGGGAAGCTTGACATCCTCATAACATTCCTTGCATGCCTGATGAAGGCGTTTTGACTATACATTGTCCATGATCCCCGAAACATAGAGTTAAGAATAATTCAAGGTACATAACAAGGAATAGTTTAGGAAGGACATCGAGACACTTGAACGTGTCCAGAGAAAGGCAACAAGGCTGGTGGGGGCCTGGAGCATCACAAGCCCTATGAGGAGAGGCTGAGGGAGCTGGGATTGTTTAGCCTGGAGAAGAGGAGGCTCAGGGGTGACCTCATTGCTCTCTACAACTACCTGAAGGGAGGTTGTAGCCAGGAAGGGGTTGGTCTCTTCTCTCTAGCAACCAGCACCAGAACAAGGGGACATAGTCTCAAGCTGTGCCAGGGGAAGTTTAGGCTGGAGGTGAAGAGAAAGTTCTTTACGGAGAGAGTCATTCGCCATTGGAATGTGCTGCCCAGGGGGGTGGTGGAGTCACCGTCCCTGGAGGTGTTCAAGAGGGGATTGGATGTGGCACTTGGTGCCATGGTCTAGTCATGAGGTCTGTGGTGACAGGTTGGACTCGATGATCTTTGAGGTCTCTTCCAACCTTGGCGATCCTGTGATACTGTGATAGTGTGAATAGGAGGGAATGATAACCTACATAGAATCATAGAATGGCTTAGGCTGGAAGGGCAACCCAGAGATCATCTACTCAGACCTGCCTGCCATAGGCAGAGGCACCTCTCAACTAGACTTGCTTGACCAAAGCCTCATCCATAAATGTAAACTTTGTCCAAAAGTCCTCAAAACTAATTGCTTGAGGTGGTTGGAAAAATAAGAACAGAAAAGGGAAAGAAAAAAACCCAAACCAACAAGAGAAAAAAAAAGCCTGTGATGCTTATCAGTTTCACTTCACAAAGGCTGGCTGACCTGAGTGCACTTTTAGATGCCATCAGGAAAATAAAAGCATTTAAACATCATAAGTTGTGATGAACGCTGGAACTCACCATTTCATTCCATTTCACAGGATCACAGGATGTTGCAGGTTGGAAGGGACCTCCAGAGAGCAAGGAGTCCAACCCCCCTGCCAGAGCAGGAACATACAATCTAGTGCAGGTCACACAGGAACACAGCCAGGTGGGTCTTGAAAGTCTCCAGAGAAAGAGACTCCACAAACTCTCTGGGGAGCCTGTTCCAGTGCTCTGTGACCTTTATAGTAAAGAATTTCTTCCTCATGTTGAGGTGGAACTTCCCCTGCTGTAGTTTATATCCATTGCCCCTTTTCCTCTCACAGGGTACAAGTGAGCAGAGCCTGTCCCCTCCCTCTTGACACCCAGCCCTCAGATATTTATAAACATTTATTAAAACCCCTCTCAGTCTTCTCTTTTCCAGACTAAAAAGCCCCAGGCCTCTCAGCCCTTCTCCATAAGGCATGTGTTCCAGTCCCCTAGTCATCCCTGTAGCCCTCTGTTGGAGTCTCTCCAGCAGATCCCTGTCCCTCCTGAACTGGGGATCCCAGAACTGGATGCAATATTCCAGGTGAGGTCTCACCAGGGCAGACCAGAGGGGAAGGAGAGCCTCCCTGGATCTGCTGGAATTCCCAGGCTCCCATTGGCCTTCTTGGCCACAAGGGCACATTGCTGTCCCATGGATAACTTGTTATCCACCAGGACTGCCAGGTGCCTCTCCACAGGGCTGACTCTCCAGCAGATTACCTCCCAACCTGTACTGGTGCAGCTTATTATTCTTTCCCAGATTTTGCCTTCCAAAATCCTAGAATTATAAATAGTTTGAGTGACAAACACCTGTGTCAGTGTTCAAGATACCTTCCAATGATATCCCTACCACTGGATGTGATTAACTATAGCCTGTCAGAGTCCATCCTCCTAAATATATTTTGGATCAGCTTGTTGATTTGAAGAATCATTTGTGTGTCTGTGTCTAAAGGAAGAAGAGAAGAAGCAGGAAGGTAGGTTGCATCAGCCACATGTACGCTTTTCAAGCTGACTGGTAGAGTTTGATGTCTATGCTTTGACAGTAATAAGCACATTAAATCCTAACCATTGTGTTGAACGTTGCTCAACAGGTTTTATCACAGAAAAAAAAGAGCAGTCTTGATGAAGTTTCATATAGGATGCTAAAAAAAGTGTAGACATCGTTTGCATAGATTGTATTAGGTTGCTTGTTTCCCACCCCTCCCAAGCACCTTAGGAGCTTAGAAATAAATTATAGTCAGAAGGTGATTAGAATACAATTTTAAATTGAAACCAACCAAAACCTACAAGACCTTAAGTCAGTCTCAAATGACAAGATAAAGTAAACTCTACTCCCATCACCACTTGTCTCCCAGATGGCTCTTCCCCTCGAGTTCTGCAATATGTGAGTGTGAAGAATGAAATTCTTCAACGTATGAAAAAAAAAAGTCCACAAAAGCAAACCACCCTAATGCTACATGTGTGTCTCTTTAGAAAAAGAGTCCCTCAGCTCAGCTGAAAAAGGAGAATAGTTCTCTGTTAAGGAAGTCTGGGGAGGTCCCAGAGGACTGGAAGCTGCCAACATGATGCCCATCCACAAGCAGGGCCGGCTGGATGAGCCAGGGAACTATAGGCCTGTCAGTCTGACCTCAGTGCCAGGCAAGATGATGGGACAGAGGCCATGCTGGCTGGGCCTGACTCCTTGGCCATCCTGTAAGGGAGATGAAAGGTTTGCAAAAGCTGTTAGCCTCAGTTGCTAGAAGCTGGATTTTGCCTGGTTTAAGTTGAAGCAGCAGGCAGCTGGAGTGTGTCCCACATACTAACGCTTGGAATTCCCCCAGGAGGTTTCTTTCAGATGTAACGTTGGTCTTCCAAAGCTGGTCATCCTTCTGCTCTTTTAAGTCTACTCACTCCATCATTGGCCAGTGTTTTGATGATGATAATGCACCTATTCTGACCTCCTTGCCAACTTCATATGAAATGCTTTTGATTTAAATGTAACCTGTTAGAAGTATCTGCTTTCACACACAGACACGCTGCAGCCAGACGCTGAACAGACACACTCTTGCAGACTTACTCAGCAGCTGTGACAACAACTGATGTCACCTCCTTTGCAGAAATTTCCACATGCATCTTCCAAAGGCCAAGTTAAACAAGATAGAGCTTATCAGTTTCTTTAAAGTGCTCTGGATGAGACCCATCCATGTGACCTTCTTCCTGGCCACGGAGATGTGGTATGTCACAGCTCCCCTATCAGCTGGCACATGGCGGTGGGAGATATGAGACAGCAGAAACGTAGTAGTAACAACACCACCCGACCTGCTGAAGATGGAATGAACACACTGAGTAAGCTCAGTGTGTGTACACTTACTTTCTGAAAACAGGTGGAGGTTTTCAGCATTGACTTATGCTTGCAGATCCCACTCAGCGCAGATAGGTGATAATGTTGCCAGCTACACTTTGGAAGGGCTGTGCTTCATTAGCATCACGTTAACACCTCTAGCACTCAGTTGCAATTCTATTTTTTTTCCCATCCCAAAGTTTTCCTCTCATTTCAATATTCCATGATTAAAAAAGAATTACTAGCAGAGATCATTTTATAAGAGCAATTCCTTAAAATCAACTTCCTGCCCCTATGCTTGCATCAGAAATACTAGATAGCTTCAGAAGATAGCTCCCTCAAATTTACAGAATCATAGAATGTTAAGGGTTGGAAGGGACCTTGAAAGCTCATCTAGTCCGACCCCCTGCCAGAGCAGGATCACCTGGAACGCATCCAGGTGAGTGTTGAATATCTCCAGAGAGGGAGACTCCACAACCCCCCTGGGCAGCCTGTTCCAGTGTTCTGTCACCCTCACAGTGAAAAAATGTTTCCTCCTGTTCCCATGGAATTTCCTAAGCCTCAACTTCCACCCATTGCCCCTTGTCCTGTCATTGGTCATCACCCAGAAGAGCCTGGCTCCATCCTCTTGGCACTCACCCTCTACATACTTACAAACATTAACAGGGTCACCCCTTAGTCTCCTCTTCTCCAAACTAAAGAGCCCCAGCTCCCTCAGTCTCTCCTCTTAAGTTCCACTCCCTTAATCATTTTTGTGGCTCTGTGCTGGACTCTCTCACAGTCCTTCTTGAACTGAAGGGAAACTGCTGAAACTACCAAATATTTCAGGTTTCCTTCACAGCCTTTAATTCTGATTCAAATATCAGATGCAAAGAAATAATTTTTAAAGCTTTCAGAATTGTTAATTTTATTAATGTTAATATTAACTGGCCAATTACATATTAACAAGAGCACACATTTAAACACTTGCAAAAGACATCCTTTGCAGTAATGTAAAGATGTTCAGCCATAGTGCTGAACATTACATTACTGTGTCCAGCTCTGGGTCTCTCATTCAGGAAAGATGTTGACTTGCTGGAAGGTGTCCAGAGAAGGGCAACAAAGCTGGGGAGGGGTTTGGAGCACAGCCCTGTGAGGAGAGGCTGAGGGAGCTGGGGTTGCTTAGCCTGGAGAAGAGGAGGCTCAGGGGAGACCTTCTTGCTGTCTACAACTCCCTGAAGGGAGGTTGTAGCCAGGTGGGGCTTGGTCTCTTCTCCCAGGCACCTAGCACCAGAACAAGAGGACACAGTCTCAAGCTGTGCCAGCGCAGGTTTAGGTTGGATGTTAGGAAGAAATTCTTCCCAGAAAGAGAGATTGGCCATTGGGATGTGCTGCTGAGGGAGGTGGTGGAGTCACCATCACTGGAGGTGTTTAGGAGGAGACTGGATGGGGAGCTTGGTGCCATGGTTTAGTTGATTAGATGGTGTTGGGTGATAGTTTGGATTCAATGATCTCAAAGGTATTTTCTAACCTGGTTAATTCTATTCTATTCTATTCTATTCTATTCTATTCTATTCTATTCTATTCTATTCTGTTCTATTCTGTTCTATTCTATTCCTGAGGTCCTCCTTCTAGCCCTGCTACTGAATGTGGATTGACAACAATTTTTTTTTCTGTTTTTATTTAAAATCCAAAAAGGCAACAAACCAACCAGGATTTTCTGTAGCCAAGCTAGATTGCTCCAGCCTTGCTGCAATCTCACACCTGTTCAGAATCTCACTGACTGGTCTAGACAGCTCATATTGGATGAAAAAAACAGCTAGACCACCTTTACGCATTTCCTCTTCAGAAGTTATGTGTCTGCAGATAGAAAATAAGTTTTCTATGGCAGAGACAGCCTCTCATATTTCAGCTGCAGTGTGCCCAGCACAAAATTGTGTCTGGAACCTAGATGTTAATGCTATCTTAAATAATAATATTTTTTCAGGTGCTGGCCAGAGTTTTAAGAGAGAGTTCCAGCACTGAGCATATTGGAGTAGCCAAGACACAGCTGCTCAAAGCAGCACCATGCAGCAGTACCATATGCAACGAAACAGAATAAAACCCTTTCTTCAAGAAAACCATTAAGGACAGCTGCAGATCAGTCTTCCTCAGGGTTCATTAGCTTTTTTCATCTTCTGTAAGCCTGCCCTGGGCATTACTTTAGCAGATAATTAAACTGAGTATTTGTGTCTCATTACACCCTCTCCAACTACAGCTGCTACTTTTTATCCATGAAAGCCCCAAAATTCATGGTCCAGATTAGAAGGTTTCCTATCTCTGGTATTTCCTTGGCATGCTGGTTACAGTCACTTCCCCCGCCATCACCTATTTCTGAGCTGTCTTTGGTTAAAGATCCTTAATCCTTGGAGGCTGGGGGCAGTAGTTGATCTGCTGGAGGGCAGAGAGGCTTTGCAGAGGGACCTCGACAGGCTGGACAGATGGGCAGAGGCCAAGGGCAGGAGATTGAACGCATCCAAGTGCCGGGTTCTGCACATTGGCCACAGCAACCCCAGGCAGTGCTACAGGCTGGGGTCAGAGTGGCTGGAGAGCGGCCAGGCAGAGAGGGACCTGGGGGTGCTGGTTGATTGTAGGTTGAACATGAGCCTGCAGTGTGCCCAGGCAGCCAAGAAGGCCAATGGCATCCTAGCCTGCATCAGAAACAGTGTGGCCAGCAGGAGCAGGGAGGTCATTCTGGCCCTGTACACTGCACTGGTTAGGCCGCACCTTGAGTCCTGTGTCCAGTTCTGGGCCCCTCAGTTTAGGAAAGATGTTGTCTTACTGGAGCGTGTCCAGAGAAGGGCAACAAAGTTGGTGAGGGGTTTGGAACACAAGCCCTATGAGGAGAGGCTGAGGGAGCTGGGGTTGCTTAGCCTGGAGAAGAGGAGACTGAGGGGTGACCTTCTTGCTCTCTACAACTACCTGAAGGGAGGTTGTAGCCAGGCGGAGGTTGGTCTCTTCTCCCAGGCAGCCAGTACCAGAACAAGAGGACACAGTCTCAGGCTGCGCCAGGGCAGGTTTGGACTGGATGTTAGGAAGAAGTTCTATACCGAGAGAGTGATTGCCCACTGGAATCAGCTGCCTGTGGAAGTGGTGGAGTCACCTTCATTGGAGGTGTTCAAGAAGAGGCTTGATGGGGTGCTTGGTGCCAGGGTTTAGTTTTTTAGTTGTTTAGGTGGGTTGGATTGTACTGTATTGTACAGTATTGTACAGTATTGTACTGTATTGTACTGTATTGTATTTAGGTGGGTTGTATTGGTTGGACGTGATGATCTTGAAGGTCTCTTCCAACCTGTTGTATTGTATTGTATTATTGTATTGTAACTGTATAAACAGACCCTAAAATTGCCTGTGAGTCTTGGACTAAGGCAGACAAAAGGCCTTCCAGTATTCTCCCTAGCAAGTCTTCCCCAGAGGTACAAAGACTTCTGTGCCTAAGTTCACTTCAACTTCATGCGGTAGGGATGCTCTAAATGCTCTTGTTATGTCCTGGACATACATATTTACATGTAGTGCTGCCCATACAGACGGTGAGATGCCAGCTATGAATCAATAGAATTTACCAAGTTCTGCCAAAGGTACTCACAGCTGCGAGTTGCACACATGGGTGCTCTGAGCTCTGCAAAAGGCCCTGCTTTTTTCACACATGTGATATGAGGCCACAGCCCCGACACCTACAGAATTCATAAGCCAACATATGATAGCACTTTTACAGTGAATAGTAAATGCAGACACATGACTTCAGATTCCACTCATAAAGGCTGATCTGTGCTGTGATGTTGGAGACTTACAAGTTCAAACACAGCAGAGACACTACACTGCTTATGTGGAAAAAAAGAATCGTTCCATGTAGAATGGAAGTTGGCTTGCTTCAAGCAGAGGTGTTAATAGATTAACCTCTTCTCCCCAACACCAGCTTACCAAACATATGAAAACATCTACTAATGAAGTGTTGTATTCAGCTGAGTTTGCATATACCCCACTGTCTTGCTGTGTTTCAGACTGAGATGGTAGTTGATCTGAGTGCCGTTCATAAGAGCTGTTTGCTAAGAGATAAGCCTTGGATAACTGCGCTGCAGTTTCCGTCACTTGGGGGCAGAGAGGCATGCAGCTCATAGCATACAAACACTGTAGCATTCAAAGGGGTAACTTCAGAATAAGTGCCTTCCCCCCTCCCACAGGGGTCAGAATAGCAGTGACAGTAACAGAACAGAACTGCAACATTACGCAGTGAAGATTTACTTCATCACAGAGATCCAGCAGAGCAACAATAAACCCAGCAGCAAATGGAGCAGGGCGAAAGGTAGAAGGATGACAAAGATCTATGGTAGAAAAGGTGTTTGGGCCCCTCTCAAAGGCAGCATAACTTTGTTTCCTAAAGACAGTTTCTTCTCCTCCCCCTGGCTCCAGTATGTTTCCATTCCAATCAATGGTAATTCTGTAGAAGTAGCAAAAGTGAGAACATTTGGCTAGACATGCATCAGCAAATTAAATGCAGGGCCATCAGCTGCTCTAACTGCACCCAAGTAATGTCCCCTCCCTAGCCTTTTGTCCTCTTCCATTGCCAGAAAAGCAGTTTCCTTTGCCAGCATGCATGTAGTAGGTTCCTAATCATATCACAACAAGTCCTGAAGGTGGAGAAACCAAAAAACTATAGAAAGTGTTTAAACTTTTGGACAGAACTGAGGAGTTAGGCAGCTGTACCTGCAGGCTGGGGGGGATCCCAGTGGCACTGAGGGTAGGGGACAACCTCTTCACCTGCTTTGCTTCCAGGCAGAAATAATGTGAGGCAGAAAGCACCATACAGGCAGCAATTTAAACGTGCCTAAGAGCAAAGCTTTGTTGATGCAAAGTAGGCAGCAGTGACCAAGGCCATTGTTCTCCCAGCAAATCTCTGGTACTTCAGGGGGATGCAGAGCAAGTACAGATGAGCAAGACCTAAAAGTCTGCAAATCCTTCCTCACGGTTTAAGTATACAGCTAAGTCTTTCTTGGCTCTGAAGTTCTTTTGGATGAAGTTTGTGCAAGGATAAATGTTGTTGTCCTAGCTTAGGCACACCCTTTCTTACCCTTTGCAAGCTTAAAGGGGTTTAGAAAAGGGGTAGTGTCTAGGGTCATGGATTTGTCTCTTGAAGTGGGAAAGTAGATGTAAAGCTACTACGATGCTCAGTGAAAAATGACGCCGGTCAGCTGCTAATCTATGGGGTAGGGGCTCCCTCGACAGACACATCTCAATGGAAGCCCTCCTATAAGTGCTTCCCTCAGGATTCTGCTTTGCATTGCACTAGCATCCGTGCAACAATCCAGTAACAGATCTAAAAGAGAAAAAATATGGGGCACACCCCTCTTAACCCTATCTACCGACCTCTTACATCTGCTTCTATGAACTGATCCAGCAACTTTGCTCCCCCCAAAACTGAAATTGTCTGCACTTGAGGGAGGACTTTGTTTGTGGAGATGAGTATGTGCATTTGGGAATTTTGTGTTAGTGTTACATGCTCTAAAATAAGCAAGATGCAAGGCTGCTTGCTTCTTGGAAATATACAACGTAAATAGCTTCTCACCAGCGGCCCAAAGCATGTCATGCAAAGTCACTGGCTAAGGTGCTCAGGAGTGCTAATGTGCATGGGCACCTTTTGCATGCATCACACACCCCTCATTTCCTGGAAGCAAATCAATAACTGCTTACACCAAAGCCTGCATTTGTCTGCTCTTATTAGAGGTAGGATGGTGCCCTAGGGAGGGCCACAGGCTAAAAATAAGCAACATTTGCTTACTAGTATAAATAACAAAAGTGTAAGAGAAAGAAAAACAGAAAGGGAACAAGCCACAAATGAAAGCTGGCGCCAGGCCAGGCCTTGCAGGATGACTAGTCACCCCCTCAGTGCCAATTCTGTCACCATCTCCAGTATGGCCAAGATAGTTTCCACTTCCAAGTGCCCTCAGCTTCTTCCCAAGAGTACCATTACTTCCAGGTCCACAGCAGGCCTGCTCACAGGAGGCAGCTGCTGCAGCACATGTCTTTCCCTAGAAGTTTCAGGGCTTGGGCTTATTGAAGCAAGGACACAGCACGTCAGAGTCCAGCACAAAATGCCAGTGTAATCTCTGCAGCACCTTGTGAAGCAAGGATTGGTTTAATCTCTGCTTTGTTCATTAAGAGTATTGTGGAAGGTGTGGGGAAGGGAAATGGTTGAGCTTTTGTAAAGCTATCATTTAAAACTTTATCCTCTCATTATTAAAACAGAAATAACTTCTGGATTCCTATTTTTCTTGTTTTAGCCCCAGACTTCCCCACCAAACAGCTCCAAGAGTACATTTGGCTGCCTGTTCTGAAGTAGAATAGAATAGAATAGAGTAGAATAGAATAGAATAGAATAGAATAGAATAGAATAGAATAGAATAGAATAGAACAGGTTGGAAGAGACCTTCAAGATCATCACATCCAACCCATCAACCAATCCAACCCACCTAAACAACTAAACCATGGCACCAAGCACCCCATCAAGTCTCCTCCTGAACACCTCCAATGAAGGTGACTCCACCACCTCCCTGGGCAGCACATTCCAATGGGCAATCACTCTCTCTGTGTAGAACTTCTTCCTAACATCCAACCTAAACCTGCCCTGGCACAGCTTGAGACTGTGTCCTCTTGTTCTGGTGCTGGCTGCCTGGGAGAAGAGACCAACCCCCACCTGGCTACAACCTCCCTTCAGGTAGTTGTAGAGAGCAATAAGGTCACCCCTGAGCCTCCTCTTCTCCAGGCTAAGCAACCCCAGCTCCCTCAGCCTCTCCTCATAGGGCTGTGTTCCAAACCCCTCCCCAACTTCGTTGACTTTCTCTGGACACCTTCCAGCAAGTCAACCTCCTTCCTAAACTGAGGGGCCCAGAACTGGACACAGGACTCAAGGTGTGGCCTAACCAGTGCAGCGTACAGGGGGAGAATGACCTCCCTGCTCCTGCTGGCCACACTGTTCCTGATGCAGGGCAGGATGCCATTGGCCCTCTGGGCCACCTGAACACACTGGAGGCTCATGTTCAGCCTACCATCAACCAGCACCCCCAGGTCCCTTTCTGCCCTGCTGCTCTCCAGCCACTCTGACCCCAGCCTGTAGCACTGCATGGGGTTGTTGTGGCCAATGTGCAGAACCTGGCACTTGGATGTGTTCAATCTCCTGCCCTTGCATTCTGCCCATCTAAATACTAAAGTACTAATACTAAGTACTAAATATAAGAAAGATAAAAGGTGCCTAACTAAGCTAATTAACAATTCACCCTTGCCCTGTACTCCTCAAAGCACTCTACACCCCCATGGCACCAGATGTTTCAGGGTGGGCTGCCTGTTTATACAATGGGAGAGTTTAAAGCCAGCTGTGTTTTTTGTTATTTTTGATTTTAGGCTCTTGTTAATAAAAAGGAATAACAATTGGGAGTCAGCTCCCAGGTAGTACATGCAATTTCCCCTCTGCTTCTATTTTATGTATTCTATTGTAATAAGGCTAACAAAACAAAAAAAACCCCACACCTATTAGCCCTAAAATTAAACAAATAATGGCATTAACAACTCCCACTCACCACCTTAACAGATTTAGCTGGGAGAACTGAAGCAGCTGCCTCTGTCCTGTGTCTCTGCCAGAGGTCACCATCCTGCAGCAGGATCAGCTGATCCTCCTGGATAAACTCCTGAAGATGTGCAGTCTGCAGGCTGCAGCATTAGCATAAACCACCTCCAATTTCAGTTTACTCTGGCAGTGACCTCCTAGAAAAATAAAAAGGGAGAAACCTAGGGCTGGTAAATGTTTCATCTCTTAGTATCAGTTAAATCCATCTTTGATTACATTTCAAAGCCCTAAAAAACAGAACAGTCAAGAATTTTACAATAGTGTTCTGAGTTGCCACGAATTAACAAGAATTTGTGTAGTGAAAAAGGTCACTTGTCATAACCATTGAAACATACTGCTAAAAGGAGAGCTAAGAAGGGTCCTTTAAAGTTTATTCATGCATGCACAGACTTTAAACATGTGCAAAAATAGCTATAGCAGCTAACTCTGTGAAATTACACTGTTTCCAAATCTGGGACTAGGACAAGTTTGAGTAGCTCCATATGGCTCCAATAATGTTGCAATATTCATAGCTACAGCATGAATTCTCGAGCAGCAGAAAGATGAGGCAAGTAAAAGATTCATCCTCCAGTGAGGTCATTTTTCATATCAGACCAACAGATGATTGACTCAAAAGCTATCAATGTCTCTTTGGCATCCCAAGTGGAGATACAAATACTTATAGCAGATTTGCTTACTGGTAACTATAGAGAAAACAACAGGTGGCTACAGTTAAGTTCCTGGTGTATGCATTTCACATTGCCAAATTCACATGAAACAGAGAAAGATGTTGGTTTAGAGTATCAAAGTGAGTGAGGAGAGTAGGTACACTTTGAAAGCAGGAAAATAACGTGAAAGGAGTGCCATGGGCTCCAACAGAAGAATTCAAAATGAGGGCCAGGTTTATTCTGCTGAGTTTTGTGTGATGCTAAGGTGTTTGTGGCTGGTTGGTGAGGGAAGACTGAAACAATGAAGAACTTTCAGAAGGAGAATGATTTGTGGTATCTGGAAGGGTTTTGTTTTGCTGTGATTGAACCACACTTCAATAGCTGCAATACACAATGTCCTGGTATAGGTGCATTGCACTGCCATGGGAGGGTTTGTGTTCTTGCCACTTACATATGGCTCCAGCATCCTCCTGATACAGCTCCAGCTAGCCCCGAGACATCAACACAACTTTGTGCACCTGTTTTATGACACCTTTCCAAACACCACAGCCAAGCCCTTTTCCTCTCTAAGATGTTTGTATCTCGGAGTTCTTCCCTGCAGTTAAGGTAAATTTGAATTCAGAGGAGGGGTATCTGTACAGAGGTGAGCAGGTTCCAGTGTTTAGAACATAAACCCTGTCCAAAGTCAGCCTCTAAAACTGCCATGCTGCATTTTCAGAAGCACCTTATTTAAATGATCCAGAAGTACTACTAGTTAAAGAGAAGGGGGAGCATGACACCTCTGGCACATGTGGCAAGGGCAGGCACAGATCCAGTCAGCTCCCTAAAGGCAGTGGAGCCAGCCCTGCTCATGCCTGAAGTTGCTCTCCCTGCTATTCTTGTCATGGGCTGCTCCGCAGAGCCTCTGCCAGCCCGTGGAGGAGGGCACAGGCACATGATAAGGATAAGTGAGAACGTAAACGAGATGGCTCTGAATTGATTTCCCTTTACGTGACCTGTGCACTAGATCCAAGCAAGCAGGGCCCTGCGTCAGCAAAATGTGCTTCTCACCTGAAACACTCAGGCTGGCAGAGCTGCCAAGGTAAGGATTACTCACTCTTTTCAACACAGTACCACGTGTTTAAGAGGTGATTCCAAAGGGACAGGGAGAGTGTTCACCCCGTTTTCCTTTCTCCCATCTTTAAAATAACTTAGAGTGCACAATGAAGACGTGAAAAAATGCCTTTTCTGCTCTCAAAAAGTCAGTTCATGGAGAGGAAGTCTGCTGGTTTATCACCAGGAAATGCTTCTGCTCTGGAACACTCTGTGAGTGACCAAAGAGCAAATACAATGGCATCATCACAAGCGTCAGGAAAAGAGAAGCTGCACAAGCACAGGGTTTATCTTCAGCTTGCCTAATGTAAGTAGTTTAATGATGCAAACAAAAAACCCAGCAACATTCTATTCAGTTATGAATTTTTAAAGACCTGAAAATACATTCAAAAACAAAGGTCACCGAATCTGCCCTTCTGTATTGCTCAGACAATGACATTTCCTCCACTTCTACTTTTGCCCATGGCAGCTTTTGCCTGCTGCAACATTTTATTAAATATTTCAGGCAACAAAAGGAAATAGCAAAACCAGAAAGGAAACCAGACATTCTTTTTTCAGGGAAACTGGAAACTAACTCAGCAAAGTGGGTCAAAGGAAATGCTGAGATACACAAACCCATCCTGCAGTATAACTTAAGCCAGAAAGTCCTAGTCTACGTGCAGGTCTTGGGACGCTTCAGAGAGAGCTCAAACTTGGGTTCGAAATCAATACACATAAAGCAGAGCAGTCACCTAATGTGAGTGAATGGGCCAGCATTTGGACTCAGGAAAAGTCTGGGCTAATCAAACAATGCAGTGGGGGGAAAAAAACCAATAGAATAGAATTAACCAGGTTGGAAAGGACCTTCCAGGTCATCAAGTCCAACCTATCATCCAACACCATCTCATCAACTAAACCATGGCACCAAGTGCCTCAGCCAGTCTCTTCCTAAACACCTCCAGTGATGGTGACTCCACCACCTCCCTGGGCAGCACATTCCAATGGCCAATCTCTCTTTCTGTGGAGAGCCTCTTCCTAACATCCAGCCTAAACCTCCCCTTGCACAGCTTGACACTGTGTCCTCTTGTTCTGGTGCTGGTTTCCTGGGAGAAGAGACCAAGCCCCACCTGG